>CM042957.1:41940796-42078173 GCA_023678885.1 Pogostemon cablin | reverse complement strand
ACTAATTTGACCATAAAAATGGCAAGAAAATGCTCACTTCAAGGAGTTCTTGACCTGGCTCACGGAGTAGAATCTGCTCTACACTGTGTGTTTTTAGTGACTCTATGGCACAAGCATCGTAGCAGTTATATACTTAGAAAACATGTTCTACAACTATATACTCATGTATAATAACTAATTTGACCATAAAAATGTTAAGAAAATGCTCACTTCAAGGAGTTCTTGACCTGGCTCACGGAGTAGAATCAGCTCTGCCCTTTGACTTTTTAGTGACTCTAAAGCGCAAGCTTCCTGGCATTTTTATACTCTAAAAACATGTTCTCCAACTATATTCTTATGTCTAATAACTAATTTGACCATAAAATGGTAAGAAAATGCCCACTTCAAGGAGATCATGACTTGCTCACGGAGTAGAATCAACTTTGCAATGTGTATTTTTAGTGAGTTTATGACGCAAGCTTCGTTGCAAGCTTCCTAGCATTTTTATACTCTGAAATATGTTCTCCATCTATATTCTTATGTATAATAACTAATTTTACTATAAAAATGGCAAGAAAATGCTCAATTCAAGGAGTTCTTGACCTGACTCAGGGAGTAAAATCAGTTCTGCATTGTGTGTTTTTAGTGACTCTATGGCACAAGTATCGTAACATTTATATACTCTGAAAATATGTTCCCCAACTATATACTCATGTATAATAACTACTTTGACCATAAAAATGGTAAGAAAATGCTCATTTCAAGGCATTCTTGACCTGGCTCACAGAGTTGAATAAGATCTGCACTATGAGTTTTTAGTGACTCCATGGTGCAAGAATTCTTACATTTTTATACTCTAAAAACATATTCTCCAACTATATTCTCATGTCTAATAACTAAATTGACCATAAAAAAGGCAAGAAAATGCTCACTTCAAGAAGTTCTTGACCTGGCTCACGGAGTAAAATCAGCTCTGCACTGTGAGTTTTTAGTGACCGTATGTTGCAAGCTTCTTATCATTTTTATACTCTGAAAACATGTTCTTCAACTATATTCTCATGTATAATAACTAATTTGACCATAAAAATGGCAAGAAAATTCTCACTTCAAGGAGTTCTTAACATGGCTCACGAAGTAGAATCTGCTCAACACTGTGTTTTTAGTGACTCTATGGCACAAGCATCCTAGCAGTTATATACTCAGAAAACATGTTCTGCAACTATATATTCATGTATAATAACTAATTTGACCATAAAAATAGTAAGAAAATGCTCATTTCAAAGAGTTCTTGACCCGGCTCACAGAGTAGAATCAGCTTTGCCCTTTAACTTTTTAGTGACTTTAAGGAGCAAGCTTCCTAGCATTTGTATACTCTAAAAAACATGTTCTCGAACTTTATTCTCATGTCTAATAACTAATTTGACCATAAAAATGGTAAGAAAATGCTCACTTCAAGGAGATCATGACTTGCTCACGAAGTATAATCAACTTTGCATTGTGTATTTTTAGTGAGTTTATGACGCAAGCTTCATAGCATTTTTATAATCTTAAAATATGTTCTCCAACTATATTTTTATGTCTAATAACTAATTTGACCATAAAAATGGCAAGAAAATGCTCAATTCAATGAGTTCTTGACCTGGCTCACGGAGTAAAATCAGTTATGCATTGTGTGTTTTTAGTGACTCTATGGCACAAGTATCGTAAAAGTTATATGCTCTAAAAACATGTTCTCCAACCTTATACTCATGTATAATAACTAATTTGACCATAAAAATGGTAACAAAATGCTCACTTCAAGAAGTTATTGACCTGGCTCATGGAGTAGAATCTGCTCTACACTGTGTGTTTTTAGTGACTCTATGGCACATGCATCATAGCAGTTATATACTCAGAAAACATGTTCAGCAACTATATGCTCATGTATAATAACTAATTTGACCATAAAATGGTAAGAAAATGCTCAATTCAAGGAGTTCTTAAACTGACTCACGGAGTAGAATCAGCTCTGCCCCTTGAGTTTTTAGTGACTCTATGGTGCAAGAATTCTCACATTTTTATACTCTGAAAACATATTCTCCCACTATATTCTCATGTCTTATAATTAAATTGACCATAAAAATGGCAAGAAAATGCTTCAAGAAGTTCTTGACCTGGCTCTCGGAGTAGAATCAGCTCTGCACTGTGAGTTTTTAGTGACTGTACGTTGCAAGCTTCTTAGCATTTTTATACCCTGATAACATGTTCTTCAACTATATTTTAATGTCTAATAACTAATTTGACGGTAAAAATGGCAAGAAAATGCTCACTTCAAGGAGTTCTTGACCTGGCTCACGGACTAGAATATGCTCTACACTGTGTGTTTTTAGTGACTCTATGGCACAAGCATCGTAGCAGTTATATACTCAGAAAATATGTTCAGTAACTATATACTCATGTATAATAACTAATTTGACCATAAAAATGGTAAGAAAATGCTCAATTCAAGGAGTTCTTGACCTGGCTCACGGAGTAGAATCAGCTCTGCCCCTTGATTTTTAGTGACTCTATGGTGCAAGCTTCCTAGCATTTTTATACTCTAAAAACATGTTCTCCAACTATATTTTCATGTCAAATAACTAATTTGACCATAAAAATGGCAAGAAAATGCTCACTTCAAGGAGTTCTTGACCTGGCTCACGGAGTAGAATCTGCTCTACACTGTGTGTTTTTAGTGACTCTATGGCACAAGCATCGTAGCAGTTATATGCTTAGAAAACATGTTCTACAACTATATACTCATGTATAATAACTAATTTGACCATAAAAATGTTAAGAAAATGCTCACTTCAAGGAGTTCTTGACTTGGCTCACAGAGTAGAATCATCTTTGCCCTTTGACTTTTTAGTGACTCTAAGGCGCAAGCTTCCTAGTATTTAATAACATGATCTCCAACTTTATTCACATTTCTAATAACTAATTTGACCATAAAAGGTAAGAAAATGCTCACCTCAAGGGGATCATGACTCTAAGGCGCAAGCTTCCTAGCATTTTTATGACGCAGGCTTCGTTGCAAGCTTCCTAGCATTTTTATACTTTTAAAATATGTTCTCCAACTATATTCTTATGTCTAAAAACTAATTGGACCATAAAAATGGCAAGAAAATTGTCAATTCAGGGATTTCTTCACCTGGCTCACGGATAATAACTGATTTCTTCATCTGGCTCACGGATTTCTTCTCCAACTATACTCTGAAAACATGTTCTCCAACCTTATACTCATGTATAATAACTAATTTGACCATAAAAATGGTAAGAAAATGCTCACTTCAAGGAGTTCTTGACCTGGCTCACCGAGTAGAATCTGCTCTACACTGTGTGTTTTTAGTGACTCTATGGCATAAACATCGTAGCAGTTATATACTCACAAAATATGTTCAGCAACTATATACTCATGTATAATTACTAATTTGACCATAAAAATGTTAAGAAAATGCTCAATTCAAGGAGTTCTTGACCTGTCTCACGGAGTGGAATCAGCTCTGCCCCTTGAGTTTTTAGTGACTTTAAGGCGCAGGCTTCCTAGCATTTGTATACTCTAAAAACATGTTCTCCAACTTTATTCTCATGTCTAATAACTAATTTGACCATAAAAATGGTAAGAAAATTCTCACTTCAACGAGATCATGACTTGCTCACGGAGTAGAATCAACTTTGCATTGTGTATTTTTAGTGAGTTTATAAAGCAAGCTTCGTTGCAAGCTTCCTAGCATTTTTATACTCTGAAAATATGTTCTCCAAATATATTCTTATGTCTAATAATTAATTTTACCAAAAAAATGGCAAGAAAATGCTCAATTCAACGAGTTCTTGACCTGGCTCATGGAGTAAAATCAGTTCTGCATTATGTGTTTTTAGTGACTCTATGGGACAAGTATCGTAATAGTTATATACTCTGAAAACATGTTCCCCAACTATATACTCATGTATAATAACTAATTTGACCATAAAATGGTAAGAAAATGCTCATTTCATGGAGTTCTTGACCTGGCTCACGGAGTTGAATAAGCTCTGCACTATGAGTTTTTAGTGACTCTATGGTGCAAGAATTCTCACATTTTTAAGCTCTGAAAACATATTCTCCAACTATATTCTCATGTTTAATAACTAAATTGACCATAAAAGGCAAGAAAATGCTCACTTCAAGAAGTTCTTGACTGGCTCACGGAGTAGAATCTGCTCAACACTGTGTGTTTTTAGTGACTCTGTGACATATGCATCGTAGCAGTTATATAATCAGAAAACATGTTCTGCAACTATATACTCATTTATAATAACTAATTTGATCATAAAAATGGTAAGAAAATGCTCATTTCAAGGAGTTCTTGACCTGGCTCACAGAGTAGAATCAGCTTTGCCCTTTGACTTTTTAGTGACTCCAAGGCGCAAGCTTCCTAGCATTTGTATACTCTAAAAACATGTTCTCCAATTTTATTCTCATGTCTAATAACTAATTTGACCATAAAAATGGTAAGAACATGCTCACTTCAAGGAGATGATGACTTGCTCACGGAGTAGAATCAACTTTGCATTGTGTATTTTTAGTGAGTTTATGACGCAAGCTTCGTTGCAAGCTTCCTAGCATTTTTATACTCTGAAATTATGTTCTCCAACTATATTCTTATGTCTTATAACTAATTTGACCATAAAAATGGCAAGAAATGCTCAATTCAAGGAGTTCTTGACCTGGCTCACGGAGTAAAATCAGTTCTGCACTGTGTGTTTTTAGTGACTCTATGGTGCAAGAATTCTCACATTTTTATTCTCTAAAAACATATTCTCCCACTATATACTCATGTCTTATAATTAAGTTGACCATAAAAATGGCAAGAAAATGCTTCAAGAAGTTCTTGACCTGGCTCACGGAGTAGAATCAGCTCTGCATTATGAGTTTTTAGTGACTGTATGTTGCAAGCTTCTTATCATTTTTATACTCTGAAAACATGTTCTTCAACTATATTCTCATGTCTAATAACTAATTTTGACCATAAAAATGGCAAAAAAATTCTCACTTCAAGGAGTTCTTGACCTGGCTCACGGAGTAGAATCTGCTCAACACTGTGTGTTTTTAGTGACTCTATGACATAAGCATCGTAGCAGTTATATACTCAGAAAACATTTTCTGCAACTATATACTCATGTATAATAACTAATTTGATCATAAAAATGGTAAGAAAATGCTCATTTCAAGGAGTTCTTGACCTGGCTCACAGAGTAGAATCAGCTTTGCTCTTTGACTTTTTAGTGACTCTAAGGTGCAAGCTTTCTAGCATTTGTATACTCTAAAAACATGTTCTCCAACTTTATTCTCATGTCTAATAACTAATTTGACCATAAAAATGGTAAGAACATGCTCACTTCAAGGAGATCATGACTTGCTCACGGAGTAGAATCAACTTTGCATTGTGTATTTTTAGTGAGTTTATGACGCAAGCTCCGTTGCAAGCTTCCTAGCATTTTTATACTCTGATAATATGTTCTCCAACTATATTCTTAAGTCTAATAACCAATTTGACCATAAAAATGGCAAGAAAATGCTCAATTCAAGGAGTTCTTGACCTGGCTCACGGAGTTGAATTTGCTCTGCACTGTGAGTTTTTAGTGACTCTATGGTACAAGAATTCTCACATTTTTATAATCTGAAAACATATTCTTCAACTATATTCTCATGTCTAATAACTAAATTGACTATAAAAATGTCAAGAAAATGCTCACTATAAGAAGTTTTTGACCTGGTTCACGGAGTAAAATCAGCTCTGCACTGTGAGTTTTTAGTGACTGTATGTTGCAAGCTCATAGCATTTTTATACTCTGAAAACATGTTCTTCAACTATATTCTCATGTCTAATAACTAATTTGACCATAAAAATGGCAAGGAAATTCTCACTTCAAGGAGTTCTTGACTTGGCTCACGGATTAGAATCTGCTCAACACTGTGTGTTTTTATTGACTCTATGGCACAAGCATCGTAGCAGTTATATACTCAGAAAACATGTTAAACAACTATATACTCATGTATAATTACTAATTTGACCATAAAAATGGTAAGAAAATGCTCAATTCAAGGAGTTCTTGACTTGGCTCAAGGAGTGGAATCAGCTCTGCCCCTTGAGTTTTTAGTGACTATATGGTGCAAGAATTCTCACATTAAATGGAAAGAAAATGCTCATTTCAAGGAGTTCTTGACCTGGCTCACAGAGTTGAATAAGCTCTGCACTATGAGTTTTTAGTGACTCTATGGTGCAAGAATTCTCACATTTTTAAACTCTGAAAACATATTCTCCAACTATATTCTCATGTCTAATAACTAAATTAACCATAAAAAAGGCAAGAAAATGCTCACTTCAAGAAGTTCTTGACCTGGCTCAAGGAGTAAAATCAGCTCTACACTGTGAGTTTTTAGTGACTGTATGTTGCAAGTTTCTTATCATTTTTATACTCTGAAAACATGTTCTTCAACTATATTCTCTTGTCTAATAACTAATTTGACCATAAAAATGGCAAGAAAATTCTCACTTCAAGGAGTTCTTGACCTGGCTCACGGAGTAGAATCTGCTCTACACTGGGTGTTTTTAGTGACTCTATGGCACAAGCATCGTAGCAGTTATATAATCAGAAAACATGTTCTGCAACTATATACTCATGTATAATAACTAATCTGACCATAAAAATGGTAAGAAAACGCTCATTTCAAGGAGTTCTTGACCTGGCTCACATAGTAGAATCAGCTTTGCCCTTTGGCTTTTTAGTGACTCTAAGGCTAAAGCTTCCTAGCATTTGTATACTCTAAAAACATGTTCTCCAACTTTATTCTCATGTCTAATAACTAATTTTACCATAAAAATGGTAAGAAAATGCTCACTTTAAGGAGATCATGACTTGCTCACGGAGTAGAATCAACTTTGCATTGTGTATTTTTAGTAAGTTAATGACACAAGCTTCGTTGCAAGCTTCCTACCATTTTTATACTCTAAAAATATGTTCTCCAACTATATTCTTATGTCTAATAACTAATTTTACCATAAAAATGGCAAGAAAATGCTCAATTCAAGGAGTTCTTGACTTGGCTCACGGAGTAAAATCAGTTCTGCATTGTATGTTTTTAGTGACACTTGGCACAAGTATCGTAAAAGTTATAAACTCTGAAAACATGTTCTCCAACCTTATACTCATGTATAGTGACTAATTTGACCATAAAAATGGTAAGAAAATGCTCACTTCGAGGAGTTCTTGACCTGGCTCACGGAGTAGAATCTGCTCTGCCCCTTGAATTTTTAGTGACTCTATGGTGCAAGAATTCTCACATTTTTATACTCTGAAAACATATTCTCCCACTATATTCTCATGTCTTATAATTAAATTGACCATAAAAATGGCAAGAAAATGCTCACTTCAAGAAGTTCTTGACCTGGCTCACGGAGTAGAATCAGCTCTGCACTGTGACTTTTTAGTGACTGTATGTTGCAAGCTTCTTAGCATTTTATACTCCGAAAACATGTTCTTCAACTATATTCTCATGTCTAATAACTAATTTGATCATAAAAATGGCAAGAAAATTCTCACTTCAAGGAGTTCTTGACGTAGCTCACGGAGTAGAATCTGCCCTACACTGTATGTTTTTAGTGACTCTATGGCACAAGCATCGTAGCAGTTATATAATCAGAAAACATGTTCTGCAACTATATACTCATGTATAATAACTAATCTGACCATAAAAAAGGTAAGAAAATGCTCATTTAAGGAGTTCTTGACCTGGCTCACATAGTAGAATCAGCTTTGCCCTTTGACTTTTTAGTGAATCAAAGGCGCAAGCTTCCAAGCATTTGTGTACTCTAAAAACATGTTCTCCAACTTTATTCTCATGTATAATAACTGATTTTCCATAAAAATGGTAAGAAAATGCTCACATCAAGGAGATCATGACTTGATCACGGAGTAGAATCAACTTTGCATTGTGTATTTTTAGTGAGTTATTGACGCAAGCTTCGTTGCAAGTTTCCTACCATTTTTATACTCTGAAAATATGTTCTCCAACTATATTCTTATGTCTTATAACTAATTTGACCATAAAATGGCAAGAAAATGCTCAATTCAAGGAGTTCTTGACCTGGCTCACGGAGTAAAATAAGTTCTGCATTGTGTGTTTTTAGTGACTCTTGGCACAAGTATCGTAAAAGTTATATACTCTGAAAACATGTTCTCCATCCTTATACTCATGTATAATGACTAATTTGACCATAAAAATGGTAAGAAAATGCACACTTCAAGGAGTTCTTGACCTGGCTCACGGAGTAGAATCTGCTCTACAGTGTGTGTTTTTACTGACTCTATGGCACAAGCATCGTAGCAATTATAAACTTAGAAAACATGTTCAGCAACTATATACTAATGTATAATAACTAATTTGACCATAAAAATGGTAAGAAAATGCTCAATTCAAGGAGTTCTTGACCTGGCTCACGGAGTAGAATCAGCTCTGCCCCTTGAGTTTTTAGTGACTCTATGGTGCAAGAATTCTCACATTTTTATACTCTGAAAACATATTCTCCCACTATATTCTCATGTCTTATAATTAAATTGACCATAAAAATGGCAAGAAAATGCTCACTTCAAGAAGTTCTTAACCTGGCACACGGAGTAGAATCAGCTCTGCATTGTGAGTTTTTAGTGACTGTATGTTGCAAGCTTCTTAGAATTTTATACTCTGAAAACATGTTCTTCAACTATATTCACATGTCTAATAACTAATTTGACATTAAAAATTGCAAGAAAATGCTCACTTCAAGGAGTTCTGGACCTGGCCCACGGAGTAGAATCTGCTCTACACTCTGTGTTTTTAGTGACTCTATTGCACAAACATCGTAGTAGTTATATACTCAGAAAACATGTTCAGCAACTATATATTCATGTATAATAACTAATTTGACCATAAAAATGGTAAGAAAATGCTCAATTCAAGGAGTTCTTGATCTGGCTCACGGAGTAGAATCAGCTCTGCCCTTTGATTTTTTAGTGACTCTAAGGCGCAAGCTTCCTAGCATTTTTATACTCTAAAAACATGTTCTCCAACTATATTTGCATGTCTAATAACTAATTTGACCATAAAAATGGAAAGAAAATGCTCACTTCAAGGAGTTTTTGACCTGGCTCACGGAGTAGAATCTGCTCTACACTGTGTGTTTTTAGTGACTCTATGGCACAAGCATAGTAGCAGTTATATACTCAGAAAACATGTTTTGCAATTATATATTCATGTATAATAACTAATTCGACCATAAAAATGTTAAGAAAATGCTCACTTAAAGGAGTTCTTGACCTGGCTCACAGAGTAGAATCATCTTTGCCCTTTGACTTTTTAATGACTCTAAGGCGCAAGCTTCCTAGCATTTGTATACTTTAAAAACATGTTCTCCAACTTTATTCTCATGTCTAATAACTAATTTGACCATAAAAATAGTAAGAAAATGCTCACTTCAAGGAGGTCATGACTTGCTCAAGGAGTAGAATCAACTTTGCATTGTGTATTTTTAGTGAGTTTATAATGCAAGCTTCGTTGCAAGCTTCCTATCATTTTTATACTCTGAAAATATGTTCTCAAACTATATTATTATGTCTAATAACTAATTTGACCATAAAAATGGCAAGAAAATGGTCAATTCAAGGAGTTCTTGACCTGGCTCACGGAGTAAAATCAGTTCTGCATTGGGTGTTTTTAATGACTCTATGGCGAAAGTATCGTAAAAGTTATATACTCTGAAAACATGTTCTCAAACCTTAAACTCATGTATAATAACTAATTTGACCATAAAAATGGTAAGAAAATGCTCAATTCAAGGAGTTCTTGACCTGGCTCACGGAGTAGAATCAGCTCTGCCCTTTGATTTTTAGTGTCTCTATGGCGCAAGCTTCCAAGCATTTTTAAACTCTAAAAACATATTCTCCAACTATATTTGCATGTCTAATAACTAATTTGACCATAAAAATGGCAAGAAAATGCTCACTTCAAGGAGTTCTTGACCTGGCTCATGGAGTAGAATCTGCTCTACACTGTGTGTTTTTAGTGACACTATGGCACAAGCATAGTAGCAGTTATATACTCAGAAAACATTTTCTGCAACTATATACTCATGTATAATTACTAATTTGACCATAAAAATGTTAAGAAAATGCTCACTTAAAGGAGTTCTTGACCTGGCTCACAGAGTAGAATCATCTTTGCCCTTTGACTTTTTAATGACTCTAAGGCGCAAGCTTCCTAGCATTTGTATACTTTAAAAACATGTTCTCCAACTTTATTCTCATGTCTAATAACTAATTTGACCATAAAAATAGTAAGAAAATGCTCACTTCAAGGAGGTCATGACTTGATCAAGGAGTAGAATCAACTTTGCATTGTGTATTTTTAGTGAGTTTATAATGCAAGCTTCGTTGCAAGCTTCCTATCATTTTTATACTCTGAAAATATGTTCTCAAACTATATTATTATGTCTAATAACTAATTTGACCATAAAAATGGCAAGAAAATGCTCAATTCAAGGAGTTCTTGACCTGGCTCACGGAGTAAAATCAGTTCTGCATTGGGTGTTTTTAATGACTCTATGGCACAAGTATCGTAAAAGTTATATACTCTGAAAACATGTTCTCAAACCTTAAACTCATGTATAATAACTAATTTGACCATAAAAATGGTAAGAAAATGCTCAATTCAAGGAGTTCTTGACCTGGCTCACGGAGTAGAATCAGCTCTGCCCTTTGATTTTTAGTGTCTCTATGGCGCAAGCTTCCAAGCATTTTTAAACTCTAAAAACGTATTCTCCAACTATATTTGCATGTCTAATAACTAATTTGACCATAAAAATGGCAAGAAAATGCTCACTTCAAGGAGTTCTTGGCCTGGCTCATGGAGTAGAATCTGCTCTACACTGTGTGTTTTTAGTGACACTATGGCACAAGCATAGTAGCAGTTATATACTCAGAAAACATGTTCTGCAACTATATACTCATGTATAATTACTAATTTGACCATAAAAATGTTAAGAAAATGCTCACTTCAAGGAGTTCTTGACCTGGTTCACAGAGTAGAATCATCTTTGCCCTTTGACTTTTTAATGACTCTAAGGTGCAAGCTGCCAAGCATTTGTATACTCTAAAAACATGTTCTCCAACTTTATTCTCATGTCTAATAACTAATTTGACCATAAAAATGGTAAGAAAATGCTCACTTCAAGGAGATCATGACTTGCTCACGGAGTAGAATCAACTTTGCATTATGTATTTTTAGTGAGTTTATGATGCAAGCTTCGTTGCAAGGTTCCTAGAATTTTTATATCTGAAAATATGTTCTTCAACTATATTATTATGTCTAATAACTAATTTGACCATAAAAATGGCAAGAAAATGCTCAATTCAAGGTGTTCTTGACCTGGCTCACGGAGTAAAATCAGTTCTGCATTGAGTGTTTTTAATGACTCTATGGCACAAGTATCATAAAAGTTATATACTCTGAAAACATGTTCTCCAACCTTATACTCATGTATAATAACTAATTTGACCATAAAAATGGTAAGAAAATGCTCACTTCAACGAGTTCTTGACTGGCTAACGGAGTATAATCTGCTCTACACTGTGTGTTTTTAGTGACTCTATGGCACAAGCATCATAGCAGTTATATTATCAGAAAACATGTTCTGCAACTATATACTCATGTATAATAACTAATTTGACCATAAAAATGGTAAGAAAATGCTCATTTCAAGGAGTTCTTGACCTGGCTCACATAGTAAAATCAGCTTTGCCCTTTGACTTTTTAGTGACTCTAAGGCGCAAGCTTCCTAGCATTTGTATACTCTAAAAACATTTTCTCCAATTTTATTCTCATGTCTAATAACTAATTTTACCATAAAAATGGTAAAAAAAATGCTCACTTCAAGGAGATCATGACTTGCTCACGGAGTAGAATCAACTTTGCATTGTGTATTTTTAGTGAGTTAATGACGCAAGCTTCGTTGAAAGCTTTCTACCATTTTTATACTCTGAAAATATGTTTTCCAACTATATTCTTATGTCTTATAACTAATTTGACCATAAAAATGGCAAGAAAATGCTCACTTCAAGGAGTTCTTGACCTGGCTCACAGAGTAGAATCATCTTTGCCCTTTGACTTTTTAGTGACTCTAAGGCGCAAGATTCCTAGCATTTCTATACTCTATAAACATGTTCTCCAACTTTATTCTCATGTCTAATAACTAATTTGACCATAAAAATGGTAAAAAATGCTCACTTCAAGGAGATCATGACTTGCTCATGGAGTAGAATCAACTTTGCATTGTGTATTTTTAGTGAGTTTATGACGCAAGCTTCGTTGCAGGCTTCATAGCATTTTTATACTCTGAAAATATGTTCTCCAACTATATTCTTATGTCCAATAACTAATTTTATCATAAAAATGGTAAGAAAATGATCAATTCAAGGAGTTCTTGACCTGGCTCACGGAGTAAAATCAGTTCTGCATTGTGTGTTTTTAGTGACTCTATGGCACAAGTATCGTAATAGTTATATACTCTGAAAACATGTTCCCCAACTATATACTCATGTATAATAACTAATTTGACCATAAAAATGGTAAAAAAATGCTCATTTCAAGGAGTTCTTGACCTGGCTCACGGAGTTGAATAAGCTCTGCACTATGAGTTTTTAGTGACTCTATGGTGCAAGAATTCTCACATTTTTAAACTCTGAAAACATATTCTCCAACTATATTCTCATGTCTAATAACTAAATTAACCATAAAAAAGGCAAGAAAATGCTCACTTCAATAAGTTCTTGACCTGGCTCAAGGAGTAAAATCAGCTCTACACTGTGAGTTTTTAGTGACTGTATGTTGCAAGCTTCTTATCATTTTTATACTCTGAAAACATATTCTTCAACTATATTCTCATGTCTAATAACTAATTTGACCATAAAAATGGCAAGAAAATTCTCACTTCAAGGAGTTCTTGACCTGGCTCACGGAGTAGAATCTGCTCTACACTGTGTGTTTTTAGTGACTCTATGGCACAAGCATCGTAGCAGTTATATAATCAGAAAACATGTTCTGCAACTTTACTCATGTATAATAACTAATCTGACCATAAAAATGGTAAGAAAATGCTCATTTCAAGGAGTTCTTGACCTGGCTCACATAGTAGAATCAGCTTTGCCCTTTGACTTTTTAGTGACTCTAAGGCGAAAGCTTCCTAGCATTTGTATACTCTAAAAACATGTTCTCCAACTTTATTCTCATGTCTAATAACTAATTTTACCATAAAAATGGTAAGAAAATGCTCACTTCAAGGAGATCATGACTTGCTCACGGAGTAGAATCAACTTTGCATTGTGTATTTTTAGTGAGTTAATGACGCAAGCTTCGCTGCAAGCTTCCTACCATTTTTATACTCTGAAAATATGTTCTCCAACTATATTCTTATGTCTAATAAATAATTTTACCATAAAAATGGCAAGAAAATGCTCAATTCAAGGAGTTCTTGATCTGGCTCAAGGAGTAAAATCAGTTCTGCATTGTTTGTTTTTAGTGACACTTGGCACAAGTATCGTAAAAGTTATAAACTCTAAAAATATGTTCTCCAACCTTATACTCATGTATAATGATTAATTTGACCATAAAAATGATAAGAAAATGCTCACTTCAAGGAGTTCTTGACCTGGCTCACGGAGTAGAATCTGCTCTACATTGTGTGTTTTTAGTGACTCTATGGCACAAGCATCGTAGCAATTATAAACTTAGAAAACATGTTCAGCAACTATATACTCATGTATAATAACTAATTTGACCATAAAAATGGTAAGAAAATTCTCAATTCAAGGAGTTCTTGACCTGGCTCACGGAGTAGAATCAGCTCTGCCCCTTGAGTTTTTAGTGACTCTATGGTGCAAGAATTCTCACATTTTTATATTCTGAAAACATATTCTCCCACTATAGTCTCATGTCTTATAATTAAATTGACCATAAAAATGGCAAGAAAATGCTCACTTCAAGAAGTTCTTGACCTGGCTCACGGAGTAGAATCAGCTCTGCACTGTGAGTTTTTAGTGACTGTACGTTGCAAGCTTTTTAGCATTTCATACTCTAAAAACATGTTCTTCAACTATATTCACATGTCTAATAACTAATTTGACATTAAAAATTGCTAGAAAATGCTCACTTCAAGGAGTTCTTGACCTGGCTCATGGAGTAGAATCTGCTCTACACTCTCTGTTTTTAGTGACTCTATGGCACAAGCATCGTAGTAGTTATATACTCAGAAAACATGTTCAGCAACTATATATTCATGTATAATAACTAATTTGACCATAAAAATAGTAAGAAAATGCTTAATTCAAGGAGTTCTTGACCTGGCTCACGGAGTAGAATCAGCTCTGCCTTTTGATTTTTTAGTGACTCTAAGGCGCAAGCTTCTTAGCATTTTTATACTCTAAAAACATGTTCTCCAACTATATTTGCATGTTTAATAACTAATTTGACCATAAAAATGGCAAGAAAATGCTCACTTCAAGGAGTTCTTGACCTGGCTCACGGAGTAGAATCTGCTCTACACTATGTGTTTTTAGTGACTCTATGGCCCAAGCATAGTAGCAGTTATATACTCAGAAAACATGTTCTGCAACTATATACTTATGTTTAATAACTAATTTGACCATAAAAATATTAAGAAAATGCTCACTTCAATGAGTTCTTGACCTGGCTCACAGAGTAGAATCATCTTTGCCCTTTGACTTTTTAATGACTCTAAGGCGCAAGCTTCCTAGCATTTGTATACTCTAAAAACATGTTCTCCAACTTTATTCTCATGACTAATAACTAATTTGACCATAAAAATGGTAAGAAAATGCTCACTTCAAGGAGATCATGACTTGCTCACGGAGTAGAATCAACTTTGCATTATGTATTTTTAGTGAGTTTATGATACAAGCTTCGTTGCAAGGTTCCTAGCATTTTTATACTCTGAAAATATGTTTTTCAACTATATTATTATGTCTAATAACTAATTTGACCATAAAAATGGCAAGAAAATGCTCAATTCAAGGAGTTCTTGACCTGGCTCACGGAGTAAAATCTGTTCTGCATTGGGTGTTTTTAATGACTCTATGGCACAAGTATCGTAAAATTTATATACTCTGAAAACATGTTCTCTAACCTTATACTCGTGTATAATAACTAATTTGACCATAAAAATGGTAAGAAAATGCTCACTTCAACGAGTTCTTGACCTGGCTCACGGAGTAGAATCTGCTCTACACTGTGTGTTTTTAGTGACTCTATGGCACAAGCATTGTAGCAGTTATATACTCAGAAAACATGTTCAGCAACTATATACTCATGTATAATAACTAATTTGACCATAAAAATGGTAAGAAAATGCTCAATTCAAGGAGTTCTTGACCTGGCTCACGAAGTGGAATCAGCTCTGCCCCTTGAGTTTTTAGTGACTCTATGGTGCAAGAATTCTCACATTTTTATATTCTGAAAACATATTCTCCCACTATATTCTCATGTCTTATAATTAAATTGACCATAAAAATGGCAAGAAAATGCTCACTTCAAGAAGTTCTTGACCTGGCTCACGGAGTAGAATCAGCTCTGCACTTTGAGTTTTTAGTGACTGTACGTTGCAAGCTTCTTAGCATTTTTGTCATGCTCCGACCCCAGACAGAACGCGACAACCGCCACGTTAACCATAAATTTCGCAGAATGGGTGCACTCCACTCCACAAAGCTCATAGAAAACGTAAGGCTTGCTATCAAGTACCTGTAGAGCTGAACAACTGATAACAACGGGTACAACCCGAGGACATCATTTCAAAAAGTATCAACAAGGATTTACAAAGGTACAAAATACAATGGTGTAACTTAGTTTAAAGAAAATATACATGAACGATATAACATCGCGAAGGTACAAAAAGAACATCAAGGGGGTCACCAAATATAAACTATACAATCTCACCAATGAATCCGTCAATTTACATAAAAGAGAAAGTAGCCAAAACATGGATTGGATGACGAGCAAACGATAGGAAAACCTCCAACCAAAACGATATCAACAGCCTGAAAAGGAAAGAATGATGGGGTGAGCAAAACCACTAGCTCAGTGAGGTGATAAGCCGGTCACCCCGACCCTTATACGAAGCATGTATTCCACTCGCGGTTCATAACATAAAATCCCACATTTCGTCCCACAATAACTATTTCTCACTCAGTATACATATTAATGAAAATAAAAACCTTAGTGCACATTTACGAATAACACAATTAGTTCAAACAACATGTTATCACATAAAAGACGCGTGGGTAGTCAATATCCTCCTCGAACTGAGCTCTCCGTCGAGAGACAGTCCAAGCCCGTCACCGTTACTCTAGATAAAATGCACATTAATATTCTTTCTCAATACGCCAAGTGCTAAAGTTCACAATTCAATATCGACGTGAATACTTGAAATGATCAAACATATAAATATATATGACATGCATGTCCCACACCGGTGACGTTGACTGAGCCTATAATAGACTGATCCATCTAACGATCACCCTCCAGAGTATCAGTATTTGGCAAATGGACAGGTGCCCCGTTAGATCTAACTCACCCAGGTTTGCCAATCACGGGCAACTTGGTTGTCACTCTAACTCACCCGAACCGCAACAATTCGGGCTACTTAATCAATGTCGCTCCAACTCACCCGAACCGTGACCAATTCGGGCTACTTAACCTTGGTACCAGGCATACATATGCATGTGCATCATAAGATGAATAACGACTCAAGTTAGAGTCTTAATTGGCACACAAGAATAACCAGAAATCAATAATACTCATAAAATGGTTAACATGACTCTAACCAGAGCAATCGAGCCAATCAGGCTCTTTACCACATAACATAATACCAAATAATTTTCTTATCAATTAACTAAAACTAAAATAAATGCACATTTATCGAGGGTCCACACTTCCCACAAGAGAAGGCGTTCCCGAATTATCAACTCACAAGGAAGTGATTAACTCTCTCCGGAATCTAAAGTCGGTCCCTTGTCCTTCGTCGATGGTTCTTTACCTAGAAAGGAGATGAGCAATTAAAGACAAATTAAATATAACTAACTATTAGCGTTAACATCCCTTTCATTGCTAAAAACAAATCCTAATCGAGTTCGAACGAGTCGATATTAAATAAAAATGGCATGTAACTCCTTGACATCAGTTCCCAAACCCATATAACCGTTTCAATACATTAACTAAACGAAACGATAAAAAAAATAAGTTTGAATTCGACATAAAAATTCTGAAATTTTCCAGCTAGCGGCAGTTTACGAGAAAAATCATAACTAATTGTAGAATAATCGGATTGAGGCGTTTCAAGTGGCTACGGAAAGCTAATGAGTTCAGCTACGTACAGAAATTAAGTTTGCAAACTTTCGATGGCAATAGCTATGTCAAAATCAGTTCGAACAGTCTGCAAATTACCCACATACCAAAAAGAAAAACCCCACAAAATTACAAAATCATGGAAGAAGGAAGCTTAATTCACACACCACTTACCTCAAAACAACTTAGAAACCACCTAGGATGAGGGTTGTAAGGGAGAATTTGATCAACAAGGGTTTCTCCTCTTCACTCTTTTCTTTCCCCTCTTTTGCTTTTCTTCTCCCATTTTTCTCTCTCTTTTTTTTTTTAACTTTAGCCTTACTAATTATATATCAGACCATTTAAGTGAGCTGAAACTTTGGGCCACAAAATAAATAAATAAATAAGTTTGGGCTTTCTAAAAAAATCTAGTTGGGCTTAATTGGGCTGGCCTTTTGGGCTATAAAAATAAATAAATAGGTTTTGGGCTTTCTAAAAAAAATCTAGTTGGGCTTAATTGGGCTGGCCTTTTGGGCTATAAAAATAAATAAATAGGTTTTGGGCTTTCTAAAAAAAATCTAGTTGAACTAAGATATTATAATTTTATACTCTAAAAACATGTTCTTCAACTATATTCACATGTCTAATAACTAATTTGACATTAAAAATTGCAAGAAAATGCTCACTTCAAGGAGTTCTTGACCTGGCTCACGGAGTAGAATCTGCTCTACACTCTCTGTTTTTAGTGACTCTATGGCACAAGCATCGTAGTAGTTATATACTCAGAAAACATGTTCAGCAACTATATACTCATGTATAATAACTAATTTCACCATAAAAATGTTAAGAAAATGCTCACTTCAAGGAGTTCTTGACCTAGCTCAGAGAGTAGAATCATGTTTGCCCTTTGACTTTTTAGTGACTCTAAGGCGCAAGATTCCTAGCATTTCTATAATCTAAAAACTTGTTCTCCAACTTTATTCTCATGTCTAATAACTAATTTGACCATAAAAATGGTAAGAAAATGCTCAATTCAAGGAGATCATGACTTGCTCACAGAGTAGAATCAACTTTGCATTGTGTATTTTTAGTGAGTTAATGACACAAGCTTCGTTGCAAGCTTCCTACCATTTTTATACTCTGAAAATATATTCTCCAACTATATTCTTATGCCTTATAACTAATTTGACCATAAAAATGGCAAGAAAATGCTCACTTCAAAGAGTTCTTGACCTGGCTCACAGAGTAGAATCATCTTTGCCCTTTGACTTTTTAGTGACTCTAAGGCGCAAGCTTCCTAGCATTTCTATACTCTAAAAACAAGTTCTCCAACTTTATTCTCATGTCTAATAACTAATTTGACCATAAAAACGGTAAGAAAATGCTCACTTCAAGGAGATCATGACTTGCTCACGGAGTAGAATCAACTTTGCATTGTGTATTTTTAGTGAGTTTTTGACGCAAGCTTCGTTGCAAGCTTCATAGCATTTTTATACTCTGAAAATATGATCTCCAACTATATTCTTATGTCTAATAACTAATTTTATCATAAAAATGGCAAGAAAATGCTCAATTCAAGGAGTTCTTGACCTGGCTCACGGAGTAAAATCAGTTCTGCATTGTGTGTTTATAGTGACTCTATGGCACAAGTATCGTAATAGTTATATGCTCTGAAAACATGTTCCCCAACTATATACTCATGTATAATAACTAATTTGACCATAAAAATGGTAAGAAAATGCTCATTTCAAGGAGTTTTTGACCTAGATCACGGAGTTGAATAAGCTCTGCACTATGAGTTTTTGTGACTCTATGGTGCAAGAATTCTCACATTTTTAAACTCTGAAAACATATTCTCCAACTATATTCTCATGTCTAATTACTAAATTGACCATAAAAAAGGCAAGAAAATGCTCACTTCAAGAAGTTCTTGACCTGGCTCACAGAGTAAAATCAGCTCTGCACTGTGAGTTTTTAGTGACTGTATGTTGCAAGCTTCTTATCATTTCTATACTCTGAAAACATGTTCTTCAATTATATTCTCATCTCTAATAACTAATTTGACCATAAAAATGGCAAGAATATTCTCACTTCAAGGAGTTCTTGACCTGGCTCACGGAGTAGAATCTGCTCTACACTGTGAGTTTTTAGTGACTCTATGACACAAGCATCGTAGCAGTTATATAATCAGAAAACATGTTCTGCAACTATATACTCATGTATAATAACTAATCTGACCATAAAAATGGTAAGAAAATGCTCATTTCAAGGAGTTCTTGACCTGGCTCACATAGTAGAATCAGCTTTGCCCTTTGACTTTTTAGTGACTCTAAGGCGCAAGCTTCCTAGCATTTGTATACTCTAAAAACATGTTCTCCAACTTTATTCTCATGTCTAATAACTAATTTTACCATAAAAATGGTAAGAAAATGCTCACTTCAAGGAGATCATGACTTGTTCACGGAGTAGAATCAACTTTGCATTGTGTATTTTTAGTGAGTTAATGATGCAAGCTTCGTTGCAAGCTTCCTACCATTTTTATACTCTAAAAATATGTTCTTCAACTATATTCTTATGTCTTATAACTAATTTGACCATAAAAATGGCAAGAAAATGCTCAATTCAATGAGTTCTTGACCTGGCTCACGGAGTAAAATCAGTTCTGCATTATGTGTTTTTAGTGAATCTATGACAAAAGTATCGTAAAAGGTATATACTCTGAAAACATGTTCTCCAACCTTATACTCATGTATAGTGACTAATTTGACCATAAATATGGTAAGAAAATGCTCACTTCAAGGAGTTCTTGACCTGGCTCACGGAGTAGAATCTGCTCTGCCCCTTGAATTTTTAGTGACTCTATGGTGCAAGAATTCTCACATTTTTATACTCTGAAAACATATTCTCCCACTATATTCTCATGTCTTATAATTAAATTGACCATAAAAATGGCAAGAAAATGCTCACTTCAAGAAGTTCTTGACCTGGCTCACGGAGTAGAATCAGCTCTTCACTGTTAGTTTTTAGTGACTGTATGTTGCAAGCTTCTTAGCATTTTATACTCTGAAAACATGTTCTTCAACTATATTCACATGTCTAATAACTAAGTTGACATTAAAAATTGCAAGAAAATGCTCACTTCAAGGAGTTCTTGACCTGGCTCACGGAGTAGAATCTTCTCTACACTGTGTGTTTTTAGTGACTCTATGGCACAAGCATCGTAGCAGTTATATACTCAGAAAACATGTTCAGGAACTATATATTCATGTATAATAACAAATTTGACCATAAAAAGGGTAAGAAAATGCTCAATTCAAGGAGTTCTTGACCTGGCTCACGGAGTAGAATCAGCTCTTCCCTTTGATTTTTTAGTGACTCTATGGCGCAAGCTACCTAGCATTTTTATACTCTAAAAACATGTACTCCAAATATATTTACATGTCTAATAACTAATTTGACCATAAAAATGGCAAGAAAATGCTCACTTCAATGAGTTCTTGACCTGGCTCACGGAGTAGAATCTGCTCTACACTGTGTGTTTTTAGTGACTCTATGGCACAAGCATAGTAGCAGTTATATACTCAGAAAACATGTTCTGCAACTATATACTCATGTATAATAACTAATTTGACCATAAAAAATGTTAAGAAAATGCTCACTTCAAGGAGTTCTTGACCTGGCTCACAGAGTAGAATCATCTTTGCCCTTTGACTTTTTAATGACTCTAAGGCGCAAGCTTCCTAGCATTTGTATACTCAAAAAGCATGTTCTCCAACTTTATTCTCATGTCTAATAACTAATTTGACCATAAAAATGGTAAGAAAATGCTCACTTCAAGGAGATCATGACTTGCTAACGGAGTATAATCAACTTTGCATTGTGTATTTTTAGTGAGTTTATGACGCAACCTTCGTTGTAAGCTTCCTAGCATTTTTATACTCTGAAAATATGTTCTCCAAATATATTCTTATTTCTAATAACTAATTTTACCATAAAAAATGGCACAAGCATCGTAGCAGTTATATACTCAGAAAACATGTTCAACAACTATATACTCATGTATAATAACTAATTTGGACTTAAAAATGGTAAGAAAATGCTCAATTCAAGGAGTTCTTGACCTGGCTCATGGAGTAGAATCTACTCTACACTGTGTGTTTTTAGTGACTCTATGGCACAAGCATCGTAGCAGTTATATACTAAGAAAACATGTTCTGCAACTATATAATCATGTATAATAACTAATTTGACCATAAAAATGTTAAGAAAATGCTCACTTCAAGGAGTTCTTGACCTGGCTCACGGAGTAGAATCTGCTCTACGCTGTGTTTTTAGTGACACTATGGCACAATCATAGTAGCAGTTATATACTCAGAAAACATGTTCTGCAACTATATACTCATGTATAATAACTAATTTGACCATAAAAATATTAAGAAAATGCTCACTTCTAGGAGTTCTTGACCTGGCTCACAGAGTAGAATCATCTTTACCCTTTGACTTTTTAATGACTCTAAGGCGCAAGCTTCCTAGCATTTGTATACTCAGAAAGCATGTTCTCCAACTTTATTCTCATGTCTAATAACTGATTTGACCATAAAAATGGTAAGAAAATGCTCACTTCAAGGAGATCATGACTTGCTAACGGAGTATAATCAACTTTGCATTGTGTATTTTTAGTGAGTTTATGACGCAAGCTTCGTTGTAAGCTTCCTAGCATTTTTATACTCTGAAAATATGTTCTCCAACTATATTCTTATTTCTAATAACTAATTTTACCATAAAAAATGGCACAAGCATCGTAGCAGTTATATACTCAGAAAACATGTTCAACAACTATATACTCATGTATAATAACTAATTTGGACTTAAAAATGGTAAGAAAATGCTCAATTCAAGGAGTTCTTGACCTGGCTCATGGAGTAGAATCTACTCTACACTGTGTGTTTTTAGTGACTCTATGGCACAAGCATCGTAGCAGTTATATACTAAGAAAACATGTTCTGCAACTATATAATCATGTATAATAACTAATTTGACCATAAAAATGTTAAGAAAATGCTCACTTCAAGAAGTTCTTGACCTTGCTCACGGAGTAGAATCATCTTTGCCCTTTGACTTCTTAGTGACTCTAAGGCGCAAGCTTCCTAGCATTTGTATACTCTAAAAACATGTTCTCCAACTTTATTCTCATGTCTAATAACTAATTTTACCATAAAAATGGTAAGAAAATGCTCACTTCAAGGAGATCATGACTTGCTCACGGAGTGGAATCAACTTTGCATTGTGTATTTTTAGTGAGTTTATGACGCAAGCTTCGTTGCAAGCTTCCAAGCATTTTTATACTCTGAAAATATGTTTTCCAACAATATTCTTATGTCTAATAACTAATTTGACCACAAAAATGGCAAGAAAATGCTCAATTCAAGGAGTTCTTGACCTGGCTCACGGAATAAAATCTGTTATGCATTGTGTGTTTTTAGTGACTCTATGGCACATGTATCGTAAAAGTTATATACTCTGAAAACATGTTCTACAACCTTATACTCATGTATAATAACTAATTTGACCATAAAAATGGTAAGAAAATGCTCACTTCAAGGAGTTCTTGACCTGGCTCACGGAGTAGAATCTGCTCTACACTGTGTGTTTTTAGTGACTCTATGGCACAAGCATCGTAGCAGTTATATACTCAGAAAACATGTTCAACAACTATATATTCATTTATAATAACTAATTTGATCATAAAAATTGTAAGAAAATGCTCGATTCAAGGAGTTCTTGACCTAGCTCACGGAGTAGAATCAGCTCTGCCCTTTGATTTTTTAGTGACTCTATGGCACAAGCTTCCTAACATTTTTATACTCTAAAAACATGTTCTCCAACTATATTGCATGTCTAATAACTAATTTGATCATAAAAATGGCAAGAAAATGCTCACTTCAAGGAGTTCTTGACCTGGCTCACGGAGTAGAATCTGCTCAACACTGTGTATTTTTAGTGACTCTATGGCACAATCATAGTAGCAGTTATATACTCAGAAAACATGTTCTGCAACTATATACTCATGTATAATAACTAATTTGACCATAAAAATGTTAAGAAAATGCTTACTTCAAGGAGTTCTTGACCTGGCTCACAGAGAAGAATCATCTTTGCCCTTTGACTTTTTAATAACTCTAAGGCGCAAGCTTCCTAGCATTTGTATACTCAAAAAACATGTTCTCCAACTTTATTCTCATGTCTAATAACTAATTTGACCATAAAAATGGTAAGAAAATGCTCACTTCAAGGAGATCATGACTTGCTAACGGAGTATAATCAACTTTGCATTGTGTATTTTTAGTGAGTTTATGACGAAAGCTTCATTGTAAGCTTCCTAGCATTTTTATACTCTGAAAATATGTTCTCCAACTATATTCTTATGTCTAATAACTAATTTTACCATAAAAAATGGCAAAAAAATGCACAATTCTAGGAGTTCTTGACCTGGCTCACGGAGTAAAATCAGTTCTGCATTATGTGTTTTTAGTGACTCTATGGCACAAGTATCGTAACAGTTATATACTCTGAAAACATGTTCTCCAAATATATACTCATGTATAATAACTAATTTGACCATAAAAATGGTAAGAAAGTGCTCATTTCAAGGAGTTCTTGACCTGGCTCACGGAGTTGAATAAGCTCTTCACTATGAGTTTTTAGTGACTCTATGGTGCAAGAATTCTCACATTTTTAAACTCTGAAAACATATTCTCCAACTATATTCTCATGTCTAATAACTAAATTGACCATAAAAAGGCAAGAAAATGCTCACTTCAAGAAGTTCTTGACCTGGCTCACGGAGTAAAATCAGCTCTGCGCTGTGAGTTTTAGTGACTGTATGTTGCAAGCTTCTTATCATTTTTATACTTTGAAAACATGTTCTTCAACTATATTCTCATGTCTAATAACTAATTTGACCATAAAAATGGCAAGAAAATTCTCATTTCAAGGAGTTCTTGACTTGGCTCACGGAGTAGAATCTTCTCAACACTTTGTGTTTTTAGTGACTCTATGGCACAAGCATCATAGCAGTTATATACTCAGAAAATATATTCTGCAACTATATACTCATGTATAATAACTAATTTGACCATAAAAATGGTAAGAAAATGCTCAT
Organism: Pogostemon cablin; assembly: GCA_023678885.1. Taxonomy (NCBI): domain Eukaryota; kingdom Viridiplantae; phylum Streptophyta; class Magnoliopsida; order Lamiales; family Lamiaceae; genus Pogostemon; species Pogostemon cablin. The sequence goes on along the minus strand of CM042957.1, from coordinate 42,053,607 downwards.
TTCAAGGAGTTCTTGACCTGGCTCACAGAGTAGAATCAGCTTTGCCCTTTGACTTTTTAGTGACTCTAAGGCGCAAGCTTCCTAGCATTTGTATACTCTAAAAACAAGTTCTCCAACTTTATTCTCATGTCTAATATCTAATTTGACTATAAAAATGGTAAGAAAATGCTCACTTCAAGGAGATCATGACGTGCTCACGGAGTAGAATCAACTTTGCATTGTGTATTTTTAGTGAGTTTATGATACAAGCTTCGTTGCAAGCTTCCTAGCATTTTTATACTCAGAAAATATGTTGTCCAACTATATTCATATGTCTTATAAGTAATTTGACTATAAAAATGACAAGAAAATGCTCAATTCAAGGAGTTCTTGACTTGGCTCACGGAGTAAAATCAGTTCTGCATTGTGTGTTTTCAGTGACTCTATGACACAAGTATCGTAAAAGTTATATACTCTGAAAACATGTTCTCCAACCTTATACTCATGTATAATAACTAATTTGACCATAAAAATGGTTAGAAAATGCTCACTTCAAGGAGTTCTTGACCTGACTCACGGAGTAGAATCTGCTTTACACTGTGTGTTATTAGTGACTCTATGGCACAAGCATCGTAGCAGTTATATAATCAGAAAACATGTTCAGCAACTATATACTCATGTATAATAACTAATTTGACCATAAAAATGGTAAGAAAATGCTCAATTCAAGGAGTTCTTGACCTGGCTCACGGAGTAGAATCAGCTCTGCTCCTTGAGTTTTTAGTGACTCTATTGTGCAAGAATTCTGACATTTTTATACTCTGAAAATATATTCTCCCACCATATTCTCATGTCTTATAATTAAATTGACTATAAAAATGGCAAGAAAATGCTCACTTCAAGAAGTTCTTGACCTGGCTCACGTAGTAGAATCAGCTCTACACTGTGAGTTTTTAGTGACTGTATGTTGCAAGCTTCTTAGCATTTTTATACTTTGAAAACATGTTCTTCAACTATATTCACATGTCTAATAACTAATTTGACCATAAAAATGGCAAGAAAATGCTCACTTCAAGGAGTTCTTGACCTGGTTCACGGAGAAGAATCTGCTCTACACTGTGTGTTTTTAGTGACTCTATAGAACAATCATCGTAGCAGTTATATACTCAGAAAACATGTTCAGCAACTATATATTCATGTATAATAACTAATTTGACCATAAAAATGGTAAGAAAATGTTCAATTCAAGGAGTTCTTGACCTGGCTCACGGAGTAGAATCTGCTCTACGCTGTGTTTTTAGTGACACTATGGCACAATCATAGTAGCAGTTATATACTCAGAAAACATGTTCTGCAACTATATACTCATGTATAATAACTAATTTGACCATAAAAATATTAAGAAAATGCTCACTTCTAGGAGTTCTTGACCTGGCTCACAGAGTAGAATCATCTTTACCCTTTGACTTTTTAATGACTCTAAGGCGCAAGCTTCCTAGCATTTGTATACTCAGAAAGCATGTTCTCCAACTTTATTCTCATGTCTAATAACTGATTTGACCATAAAAATGGTAAGAAAATGCTCACTTCAAGGAGATCATGACTTGCTAACGGAGTATAATCAACTTTGCATTGTGTATTTTTAGTGAGTTTATGACGCAAGCTTCGTTGTAAGCTTCCTAGCATTTTTATACTCTGAAAATATGTTCTCCAACTATATTCTTATTTCTAATAACTAATTTTACCATAAAAAATGGCACAAGCATCGTAGCAGTTATATACTCAGAAAACATGTTCAACAACTATATACTCATGTATAATAACTAATTTGGACTTAAAAATGGTAAGAAAATGCTCAATTCAAGGAGTTCTTGACCTGGCTCATGGAGTAGAATCTACTCTACACTGTGTGTTTTTAGTGACTCTATGGCACAAGCATCGTAGCAGTTATATACTAAGAAAACATGTTCTGCAACTATATAATCATGTATAATAACTAATTTGACCATAAAAATGTTAAGAAAATGCTCACTTCAAGAAGTTCTTGACCTTGCTCACGGAGTAGAATCATCTTTGCCCTTTGACTTCTTAGTGACTCTAAGGCGCAAGCTTCCTAGCATTTGTATACTCTAAAAACATGTTCTCCAACTTTATTCTCATGTCTAATAACTAATTTTACCATAAAAATGGTAAGAAAATGCTCACTTCAAGGAGATCATGACTTGCTCACGGAGTGGAATCAACTTTGCATTGTGTATTTTTAGTGAGTTTATGACGCAAGCTTCGTTGCAAGCTTCCAAGCATTTTTATACTCTGAAAATATGTTTTCCAACAATATTCTTATGTCTAATAACTAATTTGACCACAAAAATGGCAAGAAAATGCTCAATTCAAGGAGTTCTTGACCTGGCTCACGGAATAAAATCTGTTATGCATTGTGTGTTTTTAGTGACTCTATGGCACATGTATCGTAAAAGTTATATACTCTGAAAACATGTTCTACAACCTTATACTCATGTATAATAACTAATTTGACCATAAAAATGGTAAGAAAATGCTCACTTCAAGGAGTTCTTGACCTGGCTCACGGAGTAGAATCTGCTCTACACTGTGTGTTTTTAGTGACTCTATGGCACAAGCATCGTAGCAGTTATATACTCAGAAAACATGTTCAACAACTATATATTCATTTATAATAACTAATTTGATCATAAAAATTGTAAGAAAATGCTCGATTCAAGGAGTTCTTGACCTAGCTCACGGAGTAGAATCAGCTCTGCCCTTTGATTTTTTAGTGACTCTATGGCACAAGCTTCCTAACATTTTTATACTCTAAAAACATGTTCTCCAACTATATTGCATGTCTAATAACTAATTTGATCATAAAAATGGCAAGAAAATGCTCACTTCAAGGAGTTCTTGACCTGGCTCACGGAGTAGAATCTGCTCAACACTGTGTATTTTTAGTGACTCTATGGCACAATCATAGTAGCAGTTATATACTCAGAAAACATGTTCTGCAACTATATACTCATGTATAATAACTAATTTGACCATAAAAATGTTAAGAAAATGCTTACTTCAAGGAGTTCTTGACCTGGCTCACAGAGAAGAATCATCTTTGCCCTTTGACTTTTTAATAACTCTAAGGCGCAAGCTTCCTAGCATTTGTATACTCAAAAAACATGTTCTCCAACTTTATTCTCATGTCTAATAACTAATTTGACCATAAAAATGGTAAGAAAATGCTCACTTCAAGGAGATCATGACTTGCTAACGGAGTATAATCAACTTTGCATTGTGTATTTTTAGTGAGTTTATGACGAAAGCTTCATTGTAAGCTTCCTAGCATTTTTATACTCTGAAAATATGTTCTCCAACTATATTCTTATGTCTAATAACTAATTTTACCATAAAAAATGGCAAAAAAATGCACAATTCTAGGAGTTCTTGACCTGGCTCACGGAGTAAAATCAGTTCTGCATTATGTGTTTTTAGTGACTCTATGGCACAAGTATCGTAACAGTTATATACTCTGAAAACATGTTCTCCAAATATATACTCATGTATAATAACTAATTTGACCATAAAAATGGTAAGAAAGTGCTCATTTCAAGGAGTTCTTGACCTGGCTCACGGAGTTGAATAAGCTCTTCACTATGAGTTTTTAGTGACTCTATGGTGCAAGAATTCTCACATTTTTAAACTCTGAAAACATATTCTCCAACTATATTCTCATGTCTAATAACTAAATTGACCATAAAAAGGCAAGAAAATGCTCACTTCAAGAAGTTCTTGACCTGGCTCACGGAGTAAAATCAGCTCTGCGCTGTGAGTTTTAGTGACTGTATGTTGCAAGCTTCTTATCATTTTTATACTTTGAAAACATGTTCTTCAACTATATTCTCATGTCTAATAACTAATTTGACCATAAAAATGGCAAGAAAATTCTCATTTCAAGGAGTTCTTGACTTGGCTCACGGAGTAGAATCTTCTCAACACTTTGTGTTTTTAGTGACTCTATGGCACAAGCATCATAGCAGTTATATACTCAGAAAATATATTCTGCAACTATATACTCATGTATAATAACTAATTTGACCATAAAAATGGTAAGAAAATGCTCATTTCAAGGAGTTCTTGACCTGGCTCACAGAGTAGAATCAGCTTTGCCCTTTGACTTTTTAGTGACTCTAAGGCGCAAGCTTCCTAGCATTTGTATACTCTAAAAACAAGTTCTCCAACTTTATTCTCATGTCTAATATCTAATTTGACTATAAAAATGGTAAGAAAATGCTCACTTCAAGGAGATCATGACGTGCTCACGGAGTAGAATCAACTTTGCATTGTGTATTTTTAGTGAGTTTATGATACAAGCTTCGTTGCAAGCTTCCTAGCATTTTTATACTCAGAAAATATGTTGTCCAACTATATTCATATGTCTTATAAGTAATTTGACTATAAAAATGACAAGAAAATGCTCAATTCAAGGAGTTCTTGACTTGGCTCACGGAGTAAAATCAGTTCTGCATTGTGTGTTTTCAGTGACTCTATGACACAAGTATCGTAAAAGTTATATACTCTGAAAACATGTTCTCCAACCTTATACTCATGTATAATAACTAATTTGACCATAAAAATGGTTAGAAAATGCTCACTTCAAGGAGTTCTTGACCTGACTCACGGAGTAGAATCTGCTTTACACTGTGTGTTATTAGTGACTCTATGGCACAAGCATCGTAGCAGTTATATAATCAGAAAACATGTTCAGCAACTATATACTCATGTATAATAACTAATTTGACCATAAAAATGGTAAGAAAATGCTCAATTCAAGGAGTTCTTGACCTGGCTCACGGAGTAGAATCAGCTCTGCTCCTTGAGTTTTTAGTGACTCTATTGTGCAAGAATTCTGACATTTTTATACTCTGAAAATATATTCTCCCACCATATTCTCATGTCTTATAATTAAATTGACTATAAAAATGGCAAGAAAATGCTCACTTCAAGAAGTTCTTGACCTGGCTCACGTAGTAGAATCAGCTCTACACTGTGAGTTTTTAGTGACTGTATGTTGCAAGCTTCTTAGCATTTTTATACTTTGAAAACATGTTCTTCAACTATATTCACATGTCTAATAACTAATTTGACCATAAAAATGGCAAGAAAATGCTCACTTCAAGGAGTTCTTGACCTGGTTCACGGAGAAGAATCTGCTCTACACTGTGTGTTTTTAGTGACTCTATAGAACAATCATCGTAGCAGTTATATACTCAGAAAACATGTTCAGCAACTATATATTCATGTATAATAACTAATTTGACCATAAAAATGGTAAGAAAATGTTCAATTCAAGGAGTTCTTGACCTGGCTCACGGAGTAGAATCAGCTCTGCCCTTTGATTTTTTAGTGACTCTATGGCGCAAGCTTCCTAGCATTTTTATACTCTAAAAACATGTTCTCCAACTATATTTGCATGTCTAATAACTAATTTGACCATAAAAATGGCAAGAAAATGCTCACTTCAAGGAGTTCTTAACTTGGCTCACGGAGTAGAATCTGCTCTACACTGTGTGTTTTTAGTGACTCTATGGCACAAGCATCGTAGCAGTTATATACTCAGAAAACATGTTCTGCAACTATATACTCATGTATAATAACAAATTTGACCATAAAAATGTTAAGAAAATGCTCACTTCAAGAAGTTCTTGACCTGACTCACGGAGTAGAATTATCTTTGCCCTTTGACTTCTTAGTGACTCTAAGGCGCAAACTTCTTAGTATTTGTATACTCTAAAAACATGTTCTCCAACTTTATTCTCATGTCTAATAACTAATTTCACCATAAAAATGGTAAGAAAATGATCACTTCAAGGAGATCATGACTTGCTCACGAAGTAGAATCAACTTTGCATTGTGTATTTTTAGTGAGTTTATGACGAAAGTTTCGTTGCAAGCTTCCTAGCATTTTTATACTCTGAAAATATGTTCTCCAACTGTATTCTGATGTCTAATAACTAATTTGACCATAAAATGGCAAGAAAATGCTCAATTCAAGTAGTTCTTGACCTGGCTCACGGAGTAAAATCAGTTCTGCATTGTGTGTTTTTAGTGACTCTATGGCACAAGTATCGTAAAAGTTATATACTCTGAAAACATGTTCTCCAACCTTATACTCATGTATAATAACTAATTTGACCATAAAAATGGTAAGAAAATGCTCACTTCAAGGAGTTCTTGACCTGGCTCACGGAGTAGAATCTGCTCTACACTGTGTGTTTTTAGTGACTCTATGGCACAAGCATCGTAGCAGTTATATACTCATAAAACATGTTTTGCAACAATATACTCATGTATAATAACTAATTTGACCAAAAAAACTTTAAGAAAATGCTCACTTCAAGGAGTTCTTGACCTGGCTCACGGAGTAGAATCAGCTCTGCCCTTTGACTTTTTAGTGACTCTAAGGCGCTAGCTTCCTAGCATTTGTATAATCTAAAAATATGTTCTCCATCTATATTCTTATGCCTAATAACTAATTTGACCATAAAAATGGTTAGAAAATGCCCACTTCAAGGAGATCATGACTTGGTCACGGAGTAGAATCAACTTTGCAATGTGTATTTTCAGTGAGTTTATGACTCAAGCTTCGTTGCAAGCTTCCTAGCATTTTTATACTCTAAAAATATGTTCTCCAACTATATTCTTATGTCGAATAACTAATTTTACCATAAAAATGGCAAAAAAAATGCTCAATTCTAGGAGTTCTTGTCCTGGCTTACGGAGTTTAATCAGTTCTGCATTGTGTGTTTTTAGTGACTCTATGGCACAAGTATCGTAACAGTTATATACTCTGAAAACAAGTTCCCCAACTATATACTCATGTATAATGACTAATTTGACCATAAAATGGTAAGAAAATACTCATTTCAAGGAGTTCTTGACCTGGCTCACGGAGTTGAATAAGCTCTACACTATGAGTTTTTAGTGACTCTATGGTGCAAGAATTCTCCCATTTTTAAACTCTCAAAACATATTCTCAAACTATATTCTCATGTCTAATAACTAAATTGACCATAAAAAAGGCAAGAAAATGCTCACTTCAAGAAGTTCTTGACCTGGCTCACGGAGTAAAATCAGCACTGCACTGTAAGTTTTTAGTGACTGTATGTTGCAAGCTTCTTATCATTTTTATACACTGAAAACAAGTTCTTCAACTATATTCTAATGTCAAATAACTAATTTGACCATAAAAATGGCAAGAAAATTCTCTCTTCATGGAGTTCTTGACTTGGCTCACGGAGTAGAATCTGCTCAACACTATGTGTTTTTAGTGTCTCTAGTGCACAAGCATCATAGCAATTATATACTCAGAAAACATGTTCTGCAACTATATACTCATGTATAATAACTAATTTGACAATAAAAATGGTAAGAAAATGCTCATTTCAAGGAGTTCTTGACCTGGCTCACAGTGTAGAATCAGGTTTGCCCTTTGACTTTTTAGTGACTCTAAGGCGCAAGCTTCCTAGCATTGGTATACTCTAAAAAACATGTTCTCCAACTTTATTCTCATGTCTAATATCTAATTTGACCTTAAAATGGTAAGAAAATGCTCACTTCAAGGAGATCATGACTTGCTCACGGAGTAGAATCAACTTTGCATTGTGTATTTTTAGTGAGTTTATGACGCAAGCTTCGTTGCAAGCTTCCTAGCATTTTTATACTCTAAAAATATGTTCTCCAACTATATTCTTATGTCTAATAACTAATTTTACCATAAAATGGCAAAAAAATGCTCAATTCTAGGTGTTCTTGACCTGGCTCACGGAGTAAAATCAGTTCTGCATTGTGGGTTTTTAGTGACTCTATGGCACAAGTATCGTAACAGTTATATACTCTGAAAACATGTTCTCAACTACACAATCATGTATAATAACTAATTTGACCATAAAAATGGTAAGAAAATGCTCATTTCAAGGAGTTCTTGACCTGGCTCATGGAGTTGAATAAGCTCTGCACTATGAGTTTTTACTGACTCTATGGTGCAAGAATTCTCACATTTTTAAACTTTGAAAACATATTCTCCAACTATATTCTCATGTCTAATCACTAAATTGACCATAAAAAAGGCAAGAAAATGCTCACTTCAAAAAGTTCTTGACCTGGCTCACGGAGTAAAATCAGCTCTGCATTGTGAGTTTTAGTGACTGTATCTTGCAAGCTTCTTATCATTTTTATACTTTGAAAACATGTTCTTCAACTATATTCTCATGTCTAATAACTAATTTGACCATAAAAATGGCAAGAAAATTCTCACTTCAAGGAGTTCTTGACTTGGCTCACGGAGTAGAATCTTCTCAACACTATGTCTTTTTAGAGACTCTATGGCACAAGCATCGTATCAGTTATATACTCAGAAAATATGTTCTGTAACTATATACTCATGTATAATAACTAATTTGACCATAAAAATGGTAAGAAAATGCTCATTTCAAGGAGTTCTTGACCTGGCTCACAGAGTAAAATCAGGTTAGCCCTTTGACTTTTTAGTGACTCTAAGGCGCAAGCTTCCTAGCATTTGTATACTCTAAAAACATGTTCTCCAACTTTATTCTCATGTCTAATATCTAATTTGACCATAAAAATGGTAAGAAAATGCTCACTTCAAGGAGATCATGACTTGCTCACGGAGTAGAATCAACTTTGCATTGTGTATTTTTAGTGAGTTTATGATACAAGCTTCGTTGCAAGATTCCTAGCATTTTTATACTCTGAAAATATGTTCTCCAACTATATTCTTATGTCTTATAAGTAATTTGACTATAAAAATGGCAAGAAAATGCTCAATTCAAGGAGTTTTTGACCTGGCTCACGGAGTAAAATCAGTTCTGCATTGAGTGTTTTTAGTGATTCTATGGCACAAGTATCGTAAAAGTTATATACTCTGAAAACATGTTCTCCAACCTTATACTCATGTATAATAACTAATTTGACCATAAAAATAGTTAGAAAATGCTTACTTCAAGGAGTTTTTGATCTGGCTCATGGAGTAGAATCTGCTCTACACTGTGTGTTTTTAGTGACTCTATGGCACAAGCATCGTAGCAGTTATATACTCAGAAAACATGTTCAGCAACTATATACTCATGTATAATAACTAATTTGACCATAAAAATGGTAAGAAAATGCTCAATTCAAGGAGTTTTGACCAGGCTCACGGAGTAGAATCAGCTCTGCCCCTTGATTTTTTAGTGACTCTATGGCGCAAGCTTCCTAGCATTTTTATACTCTAAAAACATATTCTCCAACTATATTTGCATGTCTAATAACTAATTTGACCATAAAAATGGCAAGAAAATGCTCACTTCAAGGATTTCTTGACCTGGCTCATGGAGTAGAATCTACTCTACACTGTATGTTTTTAGCGACTATGGCACAAGCATCGTAGAAGTTATATACTCAGAAAACATGTTCAGCAACTATATACTCATGTTTAATAACTAATTTGACCATAAAAATGGTAAGAAAATGCTCAATTCAAGGAGTTTTGACCAGGCTCACGGAGTATAATCAGCTCTGCCCCTTGATTTTTTAGTGACTCTATGGCGCAACCTTCCTATCATTTTTATACTCTAAAAATATGTTCTCCAACTATTTTTGCATGTCTAATAACTAATTTGACCATAAAAATGGCAAGAAAATGCTCACTTCAAGGAGTTCTTGACCTGGCTCACGGAGTAGAATCTGCTCTACACTGTATGTTTTTAGTGACTCTATGGCATAAGCATCGTAGCAGTTATATGCTCAGAAAACATGTTCTGCAACTATATACTCATGTATAATAACTAATTTGACCATAAAAATGTTAAGAAAATGCTCACTTCAAGGAGTTCTTGACCTGGCTCACAGAGTAGAATCATCTTTGCCCTTTGACTTTTTAGTGACCCTAAGGCGCAACCTTCCTAGCATTTCTATACTCTAAAAACATGTTCTCCAACTTTATTCTCATGTATAATAACTAATTTGACCATAAAAATGGTAAGAAAATGCTCAATTCAAGGAGTTCGTGACCTGGCTCACGGAGTAGAATCAGCTCTGCCCTTTGATTTTTTAGTGACTCTATGGTGCAAGCTTCCTAACATTTTTATACTCTAAAATAATGTTCTCCAACTATATTTTCATGTCTAATAACTAATTTTACCATAAAAATGGCAAGAAAATGCTCACTTTAAGGAGTTTTTGACCTGGCTCACGGAGTAGAATCTGCTCTACACTGTGTGTTTTTAGTGACTCAATGGCACAAGCATCGTAGCAGTTATATACTCAGAAAACATGTTTTGCAACTACATACTCATGTATAATAACTAATTTGACCATAAAAATGTTAAGAAAATGCTCACTTCAAGAAGTTCTTGACCTGGTTTACGGAGTAGAATCATCTTTGCCCTTTGACTTTTTAGTGACTCTAAGGTGCAAGCTTCCTAGCATTTGTATACTCTAAAAACATGTTCTCCAACTTTATTCTTATGTCTAATAACTAATTTGACCATAAAAATGGTAAGAAAATGCTCACTTCAAGGAGATCATGACTTGCTCACGGAGTAGAATCAACTTTGCATTGTGTATTTTTAGTGAGTTTATGACGCAAGCTTCGTTGCAAGCTTCCTAGCATTTTTATACTCTGAAAATATGTTCTCCAACTATATTCTTATGTCTAATAACTAATTTGACTATAAAAATGGCAAGAAAATGCTCAATTCAAGGAGTTCTTGACCTGGCTCATGGAGTAAAATCAGTTCTGCATTGCGTGTTTTTAGTGACTCTAAGGCACAAGTATCGTAAAAGTTATATACTCTGAAAACATGTTCTATAACCTTATACTCATGTATAATAATTAATTTGACCATAAAAATGGTAAGAAAATGCTTACTTCAAGGAGTTCTTGACCTTGCTCACGGAGTAGAATCTGCTCTACACTGTGTTTTTGTGACTCTATGGCACAAGCATCATAGCAGTTATATATTCAGAAAACATGTTCAGCAACTATATACTCATGTATAATAACTAATTTGACAATAAAAATGGTCAGAAAATGCTCAATTAAAGGAGTTCTTGACCTGGCTCACGGAGTAGAATCAGCTCTGCCCCTTGAGTTTTTAGTGACTCTATGGTGCAAGAGTTCTCACATTTTTATACTCTGAAAACATATTCTCCCACTATATTCTCATGTCTTATAATTAAATTGACCATAAAAATGGCAAGAAAATGCTCACTTCAATAAGATCTTGACCTGGCTCACGGAGTAGAATCAGCTCTGCAATGTGAGTTTTTAGTGACTGTATGTTGCAAGCTTCTTAGCATTTTTATACTCTGAAAACATGTTATTCAACTATATTAACATGTCAAATAACTAATTTGACCATAAAAATGGCAAGAAAATGCTCACTTCAAGGAGTTCTTGACCTGGCTCACGGAGTAGAATCTGCTCTACACTGTGTGTTTTTAGTGACTCTATGGCACAAGCATCGTAGCAGTTATATACTCAGAAAACATGTTCAACAACTATATACTCATGTATAATAACTAATTTGACAATAAAAATGGTAAGAAAATGCTCAATTCAAGGAGTTCTTGACCTGGCTCACGGAGTAGAATCAGCTCTGCCCCTTGATTTTTTAGTGACTCTATGGCGCAAGCTTCATAGTATTTTTATACTCTAAAAACATGTTCTCCAACTATATTTGCATGTCTAATAACTAATTTGACCATAAAAATGACAAGAAAATGCTAACTTCAAGGAGTCTTTGACCTGGCTCACGGAGTAGAATCTGCTCTACACTGTGTGTGTTTTTAGTGACTCTATGGCACAAGCATCGTAGCAGTTATATACTCAGAAAACATGTTCTGCAACTATATACTCATGTATAATAACTAATTTGACCATAAAAATGTTAAGAAAATGCTCACTTCAAGAAGTTCTTGACGTGGCTCACGGAGTAGAATCATCTTTGACCTTTGACTTTTTAGTGACTCAAAGGTGCAAGCTTCCTAGCATTTGTATACTCTAAAAACATGTTCTCCAACTTTATTCATATCTAATAACTAATTTGACCATAAAAATGGTAAGAAAATGTTCACTTCAAGGAGATCATGACTTGCTCACGGAGTAGAATCAACTTTGCATTGTGTATTTTTAGTGAGTTTATGACGCAAGCTTCGTTGCAAGCTTCCTAGCATTTTTATATTCTTAAAATATGTTCTCCAACTATATTCTTATGTCTAATAACTAATTTGACCATAAAAATGGCAAGAAAATGCTTAATTTAATGAGTTCTTGACCTGGCTCACGGAGTAAAATCAGTTCTGCATTGTGTGTTTTTAGTGACTCTATGACACAACTATCGTAAAAGTTATATACTATGAAGAAATGCTCTCCAACCTTATACTCATGTATAATAACTAATTTGACCATAAAAATGGGAAGAAAATGCACACTTCAAGGAGTTCTTGACCTGGCTCACGGAGTAGAATCTGCTCTACACTGTGTGTTTTTAGTGACTCTATGGCACAAGCATCGTAGCAGTTATATACTCAGAAAACATGTTCAACAACTATATACTCATGTATAATAACTAATTTGACAATAAAAATGGTAAGAAAATGCTCAATTCAAGGAGTTCTTGACCTGGCTCACGGAGTAGAATCTGCTCTGCCCCTTGAGTTTTTAGTGACTCTATGGTGCAAGAATTCTCACATTTTTATACTCTGAAAACATATTCTCCCACTATATTCTCATGTTTTATAATTAAATTGACCATAAAAATGGCAAGAAAATGCTTCAAGAAGTTCTTGACCTGGCTCACGGAGTAGAATCAGCTCTGCACTGTAAGTTTTTAGTGATTGTATGTTGCAAGCTTCTTAGCATTTTTATAATCTGAAAACATTTTCTTCAACTATATTTTCATGTCTAATAATTAATTTGACCATAAAAATGGAAATGAAATGCTCACTTCAAGGAGTTCTTGACCTGGCTTACGGAGTTGAATCTGCTCTACACTGTGTGTTTTTAGTGACTCTATGGCACAAGCATCGTAGCAGTTATATACTCAGAAAACATGTTCAGCAACTATATACTCATGTATAATAACTAATTTGACAATAAAAATGGAAAGAAAATGCTCAATTCAAGGAGTTCTCTCGACCTGGTTCACGGAGTAGAATCAGCTCTGCCCCTTGAGTTTTTAGTTACTCTATGGTGCAAGAGTTCTCACATTTTTATACTCTGAAAACATATTATCCCACTATATTCTCATGTCTTATAATTAAATTGACCATAAAAATGGCAAGAAAATGCTCACTTCAAGAAGTTCTTGACCTGGCTCACGGAGTAGAATCAGCTCTGCACTGTGAGTTTTTAGTGACTGTATGTTGCAAGCTTCTTAGCATTTTTATACTCTGAAAACATGTTCTTCAACAATATTAACTTGTCTAATAACTAATTTGACCATAAAATGGCAAGAAAATGTTCACTTCAAGAAGTTCTTCACCTGGCTCACGGAGTATAATCTGCTATACACTTTGTGTTTTTAGTGACTCTATGGCACAAGCATCGTAGCAGTTATATACTCAGAAAACATGTTCAACAACAATATACTCATGTATAATAACTAATTTGACCATAAAAATGGTAAGAAAATGCTCAATTCAATGAGTTCTTGACCTGCCTCACGGAGTAGAATCAGCTCTGCCCATTGATTTTTTAGTGACTCTATGGCGCTAGCTTCCTAGCATATTTATACTCTAAAAAATGTTATCCAACTATATTTGCATGTCTAATAACTAATTGACCACAAAAATGACAATAAAATGCTCACTTCAAGGAGTTCTTGACCTGGCTCACGGAGTAGAATCTGCACCACACTGTGTGTTTTTAGTGACTCTATGGCACAAGCATCGTAGCGGTTATATACTCAGAAAACAATTTCTGCAACTATATACTCATGTATAATAACTAATTTGACCATAAAAATGTTAAGAAAATGCTCACTTCAAGAAATTCTTGACGTGGCTCACAGAGTAGAATCATCTTTGCCTTTTGACTTTTTAGTGACTCTAAGGCGCAATCTTCCTAGCATTTGTATACTCTAAAAACATGTTCTCCAACTTTATTCTCATGTCTAATAACTAATTTGACCATAAAAATGGTAGGAAAATGCTCAATTCAAGGAGATCATGACTTGCTCACGGAGTAGAATCAACTTTGCATTGTGTATTTTTAGTGAGTTTATGACGCAAGCTTGGTTTCAAGCTTCCTAGCATTTTTATATTCTAAAAATATGTTCTCCATCTATATTCTTATGTCTAATAACTAATTTGACCATAAAAATGGTAAGAAAATGTTAAATTTAAGGAGTTCTTGACCTGGCTCACGGAGTAAATTCAGTTCTGCCTTGTGTGTTTTTAGTGACTCTATGGCACAAGTATCGTAAAAGTTATATACTATGAAAACATTTTCTCCAACCTTATTCTCATGTATAATAACTAATTTGACCATAAAAATGGTAAGAAAATGCTTACTTCAAGGACTTCTTGACCTTGCTCACGGAGTAGAATCTGCTCTACACTGTGTGTTTTTGTGACTCTATGGCACAAGCATCGTAGCAGTTATATACTTAGAAAACATGTTCAGCAACTATATACTCATGTATAATAACTAATTTGACAATAAAAATGGTCAGAAAATGCTCAATTCAAGGAGTTCTTGACCTGGCTCACGGAGTAGAATCAGCTCTGCCCCTTGAGTTTTTAGTGACTCTATGGTGCAAGAGTTCTCACATTTTTATACTCTGAAAACATATTCTCCCACTATATTCTCATGTCTTATAATTAAATTGACCATAAAAATGGCAAGAAAATGCTCACTTCAAGAAGTTCTTGACCTGGCTCACGGAGTAGAATCAGCTCTGCAATGTGAGTTTTTAGTGACTCTATGGCGCTAGCTTCCTAGCATATTTATACTCTAAAAACATGTTATCCAACTATATTTGCATGTCTAATAACTAATTGACCATAAAAATGACAATAAAATGATCACTTCAAGGAGTTCTTGACCTGGCTCACGGAGTAGAATCTGCTCCACACTGTGTGTTTTTAGTGACTCTATGGCACAAGCATCGTAGCGGTTATATAATCAGAAAACAATTTCTGCAACTATATACTCATGTATAATAACTAATTTGACCATAAAAATGTTAAGAAAATGCTCACTTCAAGAAGTTATTGACCTGGCTCACAGAGTAGAATCATCTTTGCCCTTTGACTTTTTAGTGACTCTAAGGCGCAATCTTCCTAGCATTTGTATACTCTAAAAACATGTTCTCCAACTTTATTCTCATTTCTAATAACTAATTTGACCATAAAAATGGTAAGAAAATGCTCAATTCAAGGAGATCATGACTTGCTCACGGAGTAGAATCAACTTTGCATTGTGTATTTTTAGTGAGTTTGTGACGCAAGCTTTGTTTCAAGCTTCCTAGCATTTTTATATTCTAAAAATATGTTCTCCAACTATATTCTTATGTCTAATAACTAATTTGACCATAAAAATGGTAAGAAAATGTTCAATTTATGGAGTTCTTGACCTGGCTCACGGAGTAAATTCAGTTCTGCCGTGTGTGTTCTTAGTGACTCTATGGCACAAGTATCGTAAAAGTTATATACTATGAAAACATTTTCTCCAACCTTATACTCATGTATAATAACTAATTTGACCATAAAAATGGTAAGAAAATGCTTACTTCAAGGACTTCTTGACCTTGCTCACGGAGTAGAATCTGCTCTATACTGTGTGTTTTTGTGACTCTATGGCACAAGCATCGTAGCAGTTATATACTTAGAAAACATGTTCAGCAACTATATACTCATGTATAATAACGAATTTGACAATAAAAATGGTCAGAAAATGCTCAATTCAAGGAGTTCTTGACCTGGCTCACGGAGTAGAATCAGCTCTGCCCCTTGAGTTTTTAGTGACTCTATGGTGCAAGAGTTCTCACATTTTTATACTCTGAAAACATATTCTCCCACTATATTCTCATGTCTTATAATTAAATTGACCATAAAAATGGCAAGAAAATGCTCACTTCAAGAAGTTCTTGACCTGGCTCACGGAGTAGAATCAGCTCTGCAATGTGAGTTTTTAGTGACTGTATGTTGCAAGCTTCTTAGCATTTTTATACTCTGAAAACATGTTATTCAACTATATTAACATGTCAAATAACTAATTTGACCATAAAAATGGCAAGAAAATGCTCACTTCAAGGAGTTCTTGACCTGGC
The DNA here is from genome assembly GCA_023678885.1 of Pogostemon cablin. Classification (NCBI taxonomy): domain Eukaryota; kingdom Viridiplantae; phylum Streptophyta; class Magnoliopsida; order Lamiales; family Lamiaceae; genus Pogostemon; species Pogostemon cablin. Next base: position 42,037,288 of record CM042957.1, on the reverse strand, counting down.
TCACGGAGTAGAATCTGCTCTACACTGTGTGTTTTTAGTGACTCTATGGCACAAGCATCGTAGCAGTTATATACTCAGAAAACATCTTAAACAACAATATACTCATGTATAATAACTAATTTGACCATAAAAATGGTAAGAAAATGCTCAATTCAATGAGTTCTTGACCTGGCTCACGGAGTAGAATCAGCTCTGCCCCTTGATTTTTTAGTGACTCAATGGCACAAGCTTCATAGCATTTTTATACTCTAAAAACATGTTCTCCAACTATATTTTCATGTCTAATAACTAATTTGACCATAAAAATGACAAGAAAATGCTAACTTCAAGGAGTCTTTGACCTGGCTCACGGAGTAGAATTTGCTCTACACTGTGTGTTTTTAGTGACTCTATGGCACAAGCATCGTAGCAGTTATATACTCAGAAAACATGTTCTGCAACTATATACTCATGTATAATAACTAATTTGACCATAAAAATGTTAAGAAAATGCTCACTTCAAGAAGTTCTTGACGTGGCTCACGGAGTAGAATCATCTTTGCCCTTTGACTTTTTAGTGACTCAAAGGTGCAAGCTTCCTAGCATTTGTATACTCTAAAAACATGTTTTCCAACTTTATTCATATCTAATAACTAATTTGACCATAAAAATGGTAAGAAAATGTTCACTTCAAGGAGATCATGACTTGCTCACGGAGTAGAATCAACTTTGCATTGTGTATTTTTAGTGAGTTTATGACGCAAGCTTCGTTGGAAGCTTCATTGCATTTTTATATTCTTAAAATATGTTCTCCAAATATATTCTTATGTCTAATAACTAATTTGACCATAAAAATGGCAAGAAAATGCTCAATTTAATGAGTTCTTGACCTGGCTCACGGAGTAAAATCAGTTCTGCATTGTGTGTTTTTAGTGACTCTATGGCACAACTATCGTAAAAGTTATATACTATGAAAACATGCTCTCCAACCTTATACTCATGTATAATAACTAATTTGACCATAAAAATGGTAAGAAAATGCTCACTTCAAGGAGTTCTTGACCTGGCTTACGGAGTTGAATCTGCTCTACACTGTGTGTTTTTAGTGACTCTATGGCACAAGCATCGTAGCAGTTATATACTCAGAAAACATGTTCAGCAACTATATACTCATGTATAATAACTAATTTGACAATAAAAATGGTAAGAAAATGCTCAATTCAAGGAGTTCTCGACCTGGTTCACGGAGTAGAATCAGCTCTGCCCCTTGAGTTTTTAGTGACTCTATGGTGCAAGAGTTCTCACATTTTTATACTCTGAAAACATATTATCCCACTATATTCTCATGTCTTATAATAAAATTGACCATAAAAATGGCAAGAAAATGCTCACTTCAAGAAGTTCTTGACCTGGCTCATGGAGTAGAATCAGCTCTGCACTGTGAGTTTTTAGTGACTGTATGTTGCAAGCTTCTTAGCATTTTTATACTCTGAAAACATGTTCTTCAACAATATTAACTTGTCTAATAACTAATTTGACCATAAAAATGGCAAGAAAATGTTCACTTCAAGAAGTTCTTGACCTGGCTCACGGAGTAGAATCTGCTATACACTTTGTGTTTTTAGTGACTCTATGGCACAAGCATTGTAGCAGTTATATACTCAGAAAACATGTTCAACAACAATATACTCATGTATAATAACTAATTTGACCATAAAAATGGTAAGAAAATGCTCAATTAAATGAGTTCTTAACCTGCCTCACGGAGTAGAATCAGCTCTGCCCATTGATTTTTTAGTGACTCTATGGCGCTAGCTTCCTAGCATATTTATACTCTAAAAACATTTTCTCCAACTATATTTGCATGTCTAATAACTAATTGACCATAAAAATGACAATAAAATGCTCACTTCAAGGAGTTCTTGACCTGGCTCACGGAGTAGAATCTGCTCCACACTGTGTGTTTTTAGTGACTCTATGGCACAAGCATCGTAGCGGTTATATACTCAGAAAACAATTTCTGCTACTATATACTCATGTATAATAACTAATTTGACCATAAAAATGTTAAGAAAGTGCTCACTTCAAGAAGTTCTTGACGTGGCTCACAGATTAGAATCATCTTTGCCCTTTGACTTTTTAGTGACTCTAAGGCGCAAGCTTCCTAGCATTTGTATACTCTAAAAACATGTTCTCCAACTTTATTCTCATGTCTAATAACTAATTTGACCATAAAAATGGTAAGAAAATGCTCACTTCAAGGAGATCATGACTTGCTCACGGAGTAGAATCAACTTTGCATTGTGTATTTTTAGTGAGTTTATGACGCAAGCTTTGTTTCAAGCTTCCTAGCATTTTTATATTCTGAAAATATGTTCTCCAACTATATTCTTATGTCTAATAACTAATTTGACCATAAAAATGGTAAGAAAATGTTCAATTTAAGGAGTTCTTGACCTGGCACACGGAGTAAATTCAGTTCTGCATTGTGTGTTTTTAGTGACTCTATGGCACAATTATCGTAAAAGTTATATACTATGAAAACATTTTCTCCAACCTTATACTAATGTATAATAACTAATTTGACCATAAAAATGGTAAGAAAATGCTCACTTCAAGGAGTTCTTGACCAGGCTCACGGAGTAGAATCTTCTCTACACTGTGTGTTTTTAGTGACTCTATGGCACAAGCATCGTAGCAATTATATACTCAGAAAACATGTTCAACAATTATATACTCATGTATAATAACTAATTTGACAATAAAAATGGTAAGAAAATGCTCAATTCAAAGAGTTCTTGACCTGGCTCACGGAGTAGAATCAGCTCTGCCCCTTGAGTTTTTAGTGACTCTATGGTGCAAGAATTCTTACATTTTTATACTCTGAAAACATATTCTCCCACTATATTCTCATGTCTTATAAAAAAATTGACCATAAAAATGGCAAGAAAATGCTTCAAGAAGTTCTTGACCTGGCTCACGGAGTAGAATCAGCTCTGCACTGTAAGTTTTTAGTGACTGTATGTTGCAAGCTTCTTAGCATATTTATAATCTGAAAACATGTTCTTCAACTATATTTTAATGTCTAATATCTAATTTGACCATAAAAATGGCAAGAAAATGCTCACTTCAAGGAGTTCTTGACCTGACTCATGGAGTAGAATCTGCTCTACACTGTGTGTTTTTAGTGACTCTATGACACAAGCATCGTTGGAGTTATATACTCAAAAAACATGTTCTACAACTATATACTCATGTATAATAACTAATTTGACCATAATAATGTTATGAAAATGCTCACTTCAAGAAGTTCTTGACCTGGTTCACGGAGTAGAATCATCTTTGCCCTTTGACTTTTTAGTGACTCTAAGGTGCAAGCTTCCTAGCATTTGTATACTATAAAAACATGTTCTCCAACTTTATTCTTACGTCTAATAACTAATTTGACCATAAAAATGGTAAGAAAATGCTCACTTCAAGGAGATCATGACTTGCTCACGGAGTAGAATCAACTTTGCATTGTGTATTTTTAGTGAGTTTATGACACAAGCTTCGTTGCAAGCTTCCTAGCATTTTTATACTCTGAAAATATGTTCTCCAACTATATTCTTATGCCTAATAACTAATTTGACTATAAAAATGGCAAGAAAATGCTCAATTCAAGGAGTTCTTGACCTGGCTCACGGAGTAAAATCAATTCAGCATTGCGTGTTTTTAGTGACTCTATGGCACAAGTATCGTAAAAGTTATATACTCTGAAAACATGTTCTCCAACCTTATACTCATGTATAATAACTAATTTGACCATAAAAATGGTAAGAAAATGCTCACTTCAAGGAGTTCTTGACCTGGCTCACAGAGTAGAATCTGCTCTATACTGTGTGTTTTTAGTGACTCTATGGCACAAGCATCTTAGCAGTTATATACTTAGAAAACATGTTCAGCAACTATATACTCATGTATAATAACTAATTTGACAATAAAAATGGTAACGAAATGCTCAATTCAAGGAGTTCTTAACCTGGCTCATGGAGTAGAATCAGCTCTGCCCTTTAAGTTTTTAGTGACTCTATGGTGCAAGAATTCTCACATTTTTATACTCTGAAAACATATTCTCCCACTATATTCTCATGTCTTATAATTAAATTGACCATAAAAATGGCAAGAAATTGCTCACTTCAAGAAGTTCTTGACCTGGCTCACGGAGTAGAATCAGCTCTGCACTGTTAGTTTTTAATGACTGTATGTTGCAAGATTCTTAGCATTTTTATACTCTGAAAACATGTTCTTCAACTATATTAACATGTCTAATAACTAATTTGACCATAAAAATTGCAAGAAAATGCTCACTTCAAGGAGTTCTTGACCTGGCTCACGGAGCAGAATCTGCTCTACACTGTGTGTTTTTAGTGACTCTATGGCACAAGCATCGTAGCAGTTATATACTCAGAAAACATGTTCAACAACAATATACTCATGTATAATAACTAATTTGACCATAAAATGGTAAGAAAATGCTCAATTCAATGAGTTCTTGACCTGGCTCACGGAGTAGAATCAGCTCTGCCCCTTGATTTTTTAGTGACTATTTGGCGCAAGCTTCCTAGCATATTTATACTCTAAAAACATGTTCTCCAACTATATTTGCATGTCTAATAACTAATTTGACCATAAAAATGACAAGAAAATGCTCACTTCAAGGAGTTCTTGACCTGGCTCACGGAGTAGAATCTGCTCCACACTGTGTGTTTTTAGTGACTCTATGGCACAAGCATCGTAGTGGTTATATACTCAGAAAACATGTTCTGCAACTATATACTCATGTATAATAACTAATTTGACCATAAAAATGTTAAGAAAATGCTCACTTCAAGAAGTTCTTGATGTGGCTCACGGAGTAGAATCATCTTTGCCCTTTGACTTTTTAGTGATTCTAAGGCGCAAGCTTCCTAGCATTTTTATACACTGAAAACATGTTCTCCAACTTTATTCTCATGTCTAATAACTAATTTAACCATAAAAATGGTAAGAAAATGCTCACTTCAAGGAGATCATGACTTGCTCACGGAGTAGAATCAACTTTGCATTATGTATTTTTAGTGAGTTTATGACGCAAGCTTCATTGCAAGATTCCTAGCATTTTTATATTCTGAAAATATATTCTCCAACTATATTCTTATGTCTATTAACTAATTTGACCATAAAAACAGCAAGAAAATGCTCAATTTAAGGAGTTCTTGACCTGGCTTACGGAGTAAAATCAGTTCTGCATTGTGTGTTTTAGTGACTCTATGGCACAAGTATCGTAAAAGTTATACACTATGAAAACATGTTTTCCAACCTTATACTCATGTATAATAACTAATTTGACCATAAAAATGGTAAGAAAATGCTCACTTCATGGAGTTCTTGACCTGGCTCACGGAGTAGAATCTGCTCTACACTGTGTGTTTTTAGTGACTCTATGGCACAAGCATCGTAGCAGTTATATACTCAGAAAACATGTTCAGCAACTATATACTCATGTATAATAACTAATTTGACAATAAAAATGGTAAGAAAATGCTCAATTCAAGGAGTTCTTGATCTGGCTCACGGAGTAGAATCTGCTCTGCCCCTTGAGTTTTTAGTGACTCTATGGTGCAAGAATTCTCACATTTTTATACTCTAAAAACATATTCTCCCGCTATATTCTCATGTCTTATAATTAAATTGACCATAAAAATGGCAAGAAAATGCTCACTTCAAGGAGTTCTTGACCTGGCTCACGGAGTAGAATATGCTCTACACTGTGTGTTTTTAGTGACTCTATGGCACAAACATCGTAGCAGTTATATACTCTGAAAACATGTTCTGCAACTATATACTCATGTATAATAACTAATTTGACCATAAAAATGTTAAGAAAATGCTAACTTCAAGAAGTTCTTGACCTGGCTCACGGAGTAGAATCATCTTTGCCCTTTGACTTTTTAGTGACTCTAAGGCGCAAGTTTCCTAGCATTTGTATACTCTAAAAACATGTTCTCCAACTTTATTCTCATTTATAATAACTAATTTGACCATAAAAATGGTAAGAAAATACTCACTTCAAGGAGATCATGACTTGCTCACGGTGTAGAATCAACTTTGCATTGTGTATTTTTAGTAAGTTTATGACGCAAGCTTCGTTGCAAGCTTCCTAGCATTTTTATACTCTGAATGTATGTTCTTCAACTATATTCTTATGTCAAATAACTAATTTGACCATAAAAATGGCAAGAAAATGCTCAATTCAAGGAGTTCTTGACTTGGCTCACGGAGTAAAATCAGTTCTGCATTGTGTGTTTTTAGTGACTCTATGGCACAAGTATCGTAAAAGTTATATACTATGAAAACATATTCTCCAACCTTATACTCGTGTATAATAACTAATTTGACTATAAAAATGGTAAGAAAATGCTCACTTCAAGGAGTTCTTGACTGGCTCACGGAGTAGAATCTGCTCTACACTGTGTGTTTTTAGTGACTCTATGGCACAAGCATCGTAGCAGTTATATACTCAGAAAACATGTTCAACAACTATATACTCATGTATAATATCTAATTTTACCATAAAAATGGCAAGAAAATGATCAATTCAAGGAGTTCTTGACCTGGCTCACGGAGTAGAATCAGCTCTGCCCCTTGATTTTTTAGTGACTATATGGCGCAAGCTTCCTAGCATTTTTATACTCTAAAAACATGTTCTCCAACTATATTTGCATGTCTAATAACTAATTTTACCATAAAAATGGCAAGAAAATGCTCACTTCAAGAAGTTCTTGATCTGGCTCACGGAGTATAATCTGTTCTACACAGTGTGTTTTTAGTGACTCTATGGCACAAGCATCGTAGCAGTTATATACTCAGAAAACATGTTCTGCAACTATATACTCATGTATAATAACTAATTTGACCATAAAAATGTTAAGAAAATATTCACTTCAAGGAGTTCTTCACCTGGCTAACGGAGTAGAATCAGCTCTGCCTTTTGACTTTTTAGTGACTCTAAGGCGCAAGCCTCCTAGCATTTGTATACTCTAAAAACATGTTCTCCAACCATATTCTTATGTCTAATAACTAATTTGATCATAAAAATGGCAAAAAAAATGCTCAATTCTAGGAGTTCTTGACCTGGCTCACGGAGTAAAATCAGTTCTGCATTGTGTGTTTTAGTGACTCTATGGCACAAGTATCGTAACAGTTATATACTCTGAAAACATGTTCCCCAACTATACACTCATGTATAATAACTAATTTGACCATAAAAATGGTAAGAAAATGCTCATTTCAAAGAGTTCTTGACCTGACTCACATAGTTGAATAAGCTCTGCACTATGAGTTTTTAGTGACTCAATGGTGCAAGAATTCTCACATTTTTAAATTCTGAAAGCATATTCTCCAACTATATTCTCTTGTCTAATAACTAAATTGACCATAAAAAAGGCAAGAAAATGCTGACTTCAAGAAGTTCTTGACCTGGCTCACGGAGTAAAATCAGCTCTGCACTGTGAGTTTTTAGTGACTGTATGTTGCAAGCTTCTTATCATTTTTATACTCTGAAAACATGTTCTTCAACTATATTCTCATGTCGAATAACTAATTTGACCATAAATATGGCAAAAAAATTCTCACTTCAAGGAGTTCTTGACTTGGCTCAGGGAGTAGAATCTGCTCAACACTGTGTGTTTTTAGTGACTCTATGGCACAAACATCGTAGCAGTGATATACTAAAAAAACATGTTCTGCAACTATATACTCATGTATAATAACTAATTTGACCATAAAAATGATAAGAAAATGCTCATTTCAAGGAGTTCTTGACCTGGCTCAGAGAGTAGAATCAGCTTTGCCCTTTGACTTTTTAGTGACTCTAAGGCGCAAGCTTCCTATCATTTGTATACTCTAAAAACATGTTCTCCAACTTTATTCTCATGTCTAATATCTAATTTGACCATAAAAATGGTAAGAAAATGCTCACTTTAAGAAGATCATGACTTGCTCACGGAGTATAATCAACTTTGCATTGTGTATTTTTAGTGAGTTTATGACGCAAGCTTCGTTGTAAGCTTCCTAGCATTTTTATACTCAGAAAATATGTTCTCCTATGTCTAATAAATAATTTGACCTGGCTCACGGAGTAAAATCAGTTCTGCATTGTGTGTTTTTAGTGACTCAATGGCAGAAGTATCGTAAAAGTTATATACTCTGAAAACATGTTCTCCATCCTTATACTCATATAAAATAACTAATTTGACCATAAAAATAGTAAGAAAATGCTCACTTCAAGGAGTTCTTGACCTGCCTCACGGAGTAGAATCTGCTCAACACTGTGTGTTTTTAGTGACTCTAAGGCACAAGCACCGTAGCAGTTATATACTCAGAAAACATATTTTGCAACTATATACTCATGTATAATAACTAATTTGACCATAAAAATGTTAAGAAAATGATCACTTCAAAGAGTTCTTGACCTTGCTCACGGAGTAGAATCAGCTCTGCCCTTTGACTTTTTAGTGACTCAAAGGCGCAAGCTTCCTAGCATTTGTATACTCTAAAAACATGTTCTCCAACTATATTCTTATGTCAAATAACTAATTTGACCATAAAAATGGCAAAAAAATGCTCAATTCTAGTAGTTCTTGACCTGGCTCAGGGAGTAAAATCAGTTCTGCATTGTGTGTTTTTAGTAACTCTATGACACAAGTATCGTAACCGTTATATACTCTGAAAACATGTTCCCCAACTATATACACATGTATAATAACTAATTTGACATAAAAATGGTAAGAAAACGCTCATTTTAAGGAGTTCTTGACCTGGCTCACAGAGTTGAATAAGCTCTGCACTATGAGTTTTTAGTGATCCTATGGTGCAAGAATTCTCACATTTTTAAACTCTGAAAACATATTCTCCAACTATATTTTCATGTCTAATGACTAAATTGACCATAAAAAAGGCAAGAAAATGCTCACTTCAAGAAGTTCTTGACCTGGCTCATGGAGTAAAATCAGCTCTGCACTGTGAGTTTTTAGTGACTGTATGTTGCAAGTTTCTTATCATTTTTATACTCTGAAAACATGTTATTCAACTATATTCTTATGTCTAATAACTAATTTGACCATAAAAATGGTAAGAAAATTCTCACTTCAAGGAGTTCTTGACTTGGCTCACGGATTAGAATCTGCTCAACACTATGTGTTTTTAGTGACTCTATGGCACAAGCATCGTAGCAGTTATATACTTAGAAATATGTTCTGCAATTATATAATCATGTATAACAACTAATTTGACCATAAAAATGGTAAGAAAATACTCATTTCAAGGAGTTCTTGACCTGACTTACATAGTAGAATCAGCTTTGCCCTTTGACTTTTTAGTGACTCTAAGGCGCAATCTTCCTAGCATTTGTATACTCTAAAAACATGTTCTCTAACTTTATTCTCATGTCTAATATCTAATTTGACCATAAAAATGGTAAGAAAATGCTCATTTCAAGAAGATCATGACTTGCTCACGGAGTAGAATCAACTTTGCATTGTGTATTTTTAGTGAGTTTATGACGCAAGCTTTGTTGCAAGCTTCCTAGCATTTTTATACTCTGAAAATATGTTCTCCAACTATATTCTTATGTCATATAACTAATTTGACCATAAAATATGGCAAGAAAATACTCAATTCAAGGAGTTCTTGACCTGGCTCACGGAGTAAAATCAGGTCTGCTTTGTGTGTTTTTAGTTACTCTATGGCACAAGTATCGTAAAAGTTATATACTCTAAAAATATGTTATACAACCTTATACTCATGTATAATAACTAATTTGACTATAAAAATGGTAAGAAAATGCTCACTTCAAGGAGTTCTTGACCTGGCTCACGGAGTAGAATCAGCTCTACACTGTGTGTTTTTAGTGACTCTATGGCACAAGCATCGTAGCAGTTATATACTCAAAAAACATGTTCAACAACTATATACTTATGCTCAATTCAATGAGTTCTTAACCTGGCTCACGGAGTAGAATCAGCGCTGCCCCTTGAGTTTTTAGTTACTCTATGGTGCAAGAATTCTCACATTTTTATACTCTAAAAACATATTCTCCCACTATATTCTCATGTCTTATAATTAAATTGACCATAAAAATGGCAAGAAAATGCTCACTTCAAGAAGTTCTTGACCTGGCTCACGGAGTAGAATCAGCTCCGCACTGTGAGTTTTTAGTGACTGTATGTTGCAAGCTTCTTTACATTTTTATACTCTGAAAACATGTTCTTCAACTATATTCTCATGTCTAATAACTAATTTGACCATAAAAATGGCAAGAAAATGCACACTTTTAGGAGTTCTTGACCTGGCTCACGTAGTAGAATCTGCTCTACACCGTGTGTTTTTAGTGACTCTATGGCACAAGCATCGTAGCAGTTATATACTCAGAAAACATGTTCTGCAAATATATACTCATGTATAATAACTAATTTGTCCATAAAATGTTAAGAAAATGCTCACTTCAAGAAGTTCTTGATCTGGCTCACGGAGTAGAATCATCTTTGCCCTTTGACTTTTTAGTGACTCTAAGGCGCAAGCTTCCTAGCATTTGTATACTCTAAAAACATGTTCTCCAACTTTATTCTCATTTCTAATAACTAATTTGACCATAAAAATGGTACGAAAATGCTCACTTCAAGGAGATCATGACTTGCTCACGGAGTAGAATCAACTTTTGCATTGTGTATTTTTAGTGAGTTTATGACACAAGCTTCGTTGAAAGCTTCCTAACATTTTTATACTCTGAAAATATGTTCTCCAACTATATTTTTATGTCTTATAACTAATTTGACCATAAAAATGGCAAGAAAATGCTCAATTCATGGAGTTCTTGACTTGGTTCACGGAGTAAAATCAGTTCTGCTTTGTGTGTTTTTAGTTACTCTATGGCACAAGTATCGTAGCAGTTATATACTCAGAAAACATGTTCAGCATTTATATACTCATGTATAATAACTAATTTGACCATAAAAATGGTAAGAAAGCTCAATTCAAGGAGTTCTAGACCTGGCTCACGGAGTAGAATCAGCGCTAACCCTTGAGTTTTTAGTGACTCTATGGTGCAAGAATTCTCACATTTTTATACTCTACAAACATATTCTCCCACTATATTCTCATGTCTTATAATTAATTTGACCATAAAAATGGCAAGAAAATGCTCACTTCAAGAAGTTCTTGACATGGCTCATGGAGTAGAGTTAGCTCTGCACTGTTAGTTTTTAGTGACTGTATGTTGCAAGCTTCTTAGCATTTTTATACTCTGAAAACATGTTCTTCAACAATATTCTCATGTCTAATAACTAATTTGACCATAAAAATGGCAAGATAATGCTCACTTCAAGGAGTTCTTGACCTGGCTCACAGAGTAGAATCTGCTCTACACTGTGTGTTTTTAGTGACTCTATGGCACAAGCATCGTAGCAGTTATATACTCAAAAAACATGTTCTGCAACTATATACTCATGTATAATAACTAATTTGACCATAAAAATGTTAAGAAAATGCTCACTTCAAGAAGTTCTTGACCTGACTTACGGAGTAGAATCAGCTCTGCCCTTTGACTTTTTAGTGACTCTAAGCCGTAAGTTTCCTAGCATTTGTATACTCTAAAAACATGTTCTCCAACTTTATTCTCATGTCTAATAACTAATTTGACCATAAAAATGGTAAGAAAATGCTCACTTCAAGGAGATCATGACTTGCTCACGGAGTAGAATCAACTTTGCATTGTGTATTTTTAGTGAGTTTATGACGCAAGCTTCGTTGCAAGCTTCCTAGAATTTTTACACTCTGAAAATATGTTCTCAAACTATATTCTTATGTCTAATAACTAATTTGACCATAAAAATGGCAAGAAAATGCTCAATTCAAGGAGTTCTTGACTGGCTCACGGAGTATAATAAGTTCTGCATTGTGTGTTTTTATTGACTCTATGGCACAAGTATCGTAAAAGTTATATACTCTAAAAACATGTTCTCCAACCTTATACTCATGTGTAATAACTAATTTGACCCTAAAAATGTTAAGAAAATGCTCACTTCAAGGAGTTCTTGACCTGGCTCACGGAGTAGAATCTGCTCTACACTGTGTGTTTTTAGTGACTCTATGGCACAAGAGTCATAGTAGTTATATACTCAGAAAACATGTTCAGCAATTATATACTCATGTATAATAACTAATTTGACCATAAAAATGGTAAGAAAATGCTCAATTCAAGGAGTTCTTAACCAGGCTCACAGAGTAGAATCAGCTCAGCCCCTTGATTTTTTAATGACTCTATGGCGCAAGCTTCCTAGCATTTTTATACTCTAAAAACATGTTCTCAAACTATATTTGCATGTCTAATAACTAATTTGACCATAAAAATGGCAAGAAAATGCTCACTTCAAAGAGTTCTTGACCTGGCTCATGGAGTAGAATCTACTCTACACTGTGTGTTTTTAGTGACTCTATGGGACAAGCATCGTAGCAGTTATACGCTCAGAAAATATGTTCTGAAACTATATAACTCATGTATAATAACTAATTTGACCATAAAAATGGTACGAAAATGCTTACTTCAAGGAGTTCTAGACCTGACTCAAGGAGTAGAATCAGCTCTGCCCTTTGACTTTTTATTGACTCTAAGGCGCAAGCTTCCTAGCATTTATATACTCTAAAAACATGTTCTCCAACTATATTCTTATGTCTAATAACTAATTTGACCATAAAAATGGTAAGAAAATGCCCACATCAAGGAGATCATGACTTGCTCATGGAGTAGAATCAACTTTGCAATGTGTATTTTTAGTGAGTTTATGACGCAAGCTTCGTTGAAAGCTTCCAAACATTTTTATACTCTAAAAATATGTTCTCCTACTATATTTTTATGTCTAATAACTAATTTTACCATAAAAATGGCAAGAAAATGCTCAATTCAAGGATTTTTTGACCTGGCTCACGGAGTAAAATCAGTTCTGCATTGTGTGTTTTTAGTGACTCTATGGCACAAGTATCGTAATAGTTATATACTCTGAAAACATGTTCTCCAACTATATACTCATGTATAAAAACTAATTTGACCACAAAAATGGTATGAAAATGCTCATTTCAAGGAGTTATTGACCTGGCTCACGGAGTTGAATAAGCTCTGCACTGTGAGTTTTTAGTGACTCTATGGTGCAAGAATTCTCACATTTTTATACTCTGAAAACATATTCTCCAACTATATTCCCATGTCTAATAACTAAATTGACCATAAAAATGGCAAGAAAATGCTCACTTCAAGAAGTTCTTAACTTGACTCACGGAGTAAAATCAGCTTTGCACTATGAGTTTTTAGTGACTGTATGTTGCAAGCTTCTTAGCATTTTTATACTCTGAAAACATGTTCTTCAACTATATTCTCATGTCTAATAACTAATTTGACCATAAAAATGGCAAGAAAATTCTCACTTCAAGGAGTTCTTGACCTGGCTCACGGAGTAGAATCTGCTCAACACTGTGTTTTTAGTGACTCTATGGAACAAGCATCGTAGCAGTTATATACTCAGAAAACATGTTCTGCATCTATATACTCATGTATAATAACAAATTTGACCATAAAAATGGTAAGAAAATGCTCACTTCAAGGAGTTCTTGACCTGGCACACAGAGTAGAATCATCTCTGCCCTTTGACTTTTTAGTGACTCTAAGGCGCAAGCTTCTTAGCATTTGTATACTCTAAAAACATGATCTTCAACTTTATTCTCATTTCTAATAACTAATTTGACCATAAAAATGGTAAGAAAATGCTCACTTCAAGGAGATCATGACTTGCTCACGGAGTAGAATCAACTTTGCATTGTGTATTTTTAGTGAGTTTATGATGCAAGCTTCGTTGCAAGCTTCCTAGCATTTTTATACTCTGAAAATATGTTCTCAAACTATATTCTTATGTCTAATAACTAATTTGACCATAAAAATGGCAAGAAAATGCTCAATTCAAGGAATTCTTGACCTGGCTCATGGAGTAAAATTAGTTCTGCATTGTGTGTTTTTATTGACTCTATGGCACAAGTATCGTAAAAGTTATATACTCTGAAAACATGTTCTCCAACCTTATACTCATGTGTAATAACTAATTTGACCCTAAAAATGTTAAGAAAATGCTCATTTCAAGGAGTTCTTGACCTAGCTCACGGAGTAGAATCTGCTCTGCCCTTTGACTTTTTAGTGACTCTAAGGCGTAAGTTTCCTAGCATTTGTATACTCTAAAAACATGTTCTCCAACTTTATTCTCATGTCTAATAACTAATTTGACCATAAAAATGGTAAGAAAATGATCACTTCAAGGAGATCATGACTTGCTCACGGAGTAGAATCAACTTTGCATTGTGTATTTTTAGTGAGTTTATGACGCAAGCTTCGTTGCAAGCTTCCTAGAATTTTTATACTCTGAAAATATGTTCTCAAACTATATTCTTATGTCTAATAACTAATTTGACCATAAAAATGGCTAGAAAATGCTCAATTCAAGGAGTTCTTGACCTGGCTCACGGAGTATAATAAGTTCTGCATTGTGTGTTTTTATTGACTCTATGGCACAAGTATCGTAAAAGTTATATACTCTGAAAACATGTTCTCCAACCTTATACTCATGTGTAATAACTAATTTGACCCTAAAAATGTTAAGAAAATGCTCACTTCAAGGAGTTCTTGACCTGGCTCACGGAGTAGAATCTGCTCTACACTGTGTTTTTAGTAACTCTATGGCACAAGAGTCATAGTAGTTATATACTCAGAAAACATGTTCAGCAATTATATACTCATGTATAATAACTAATTTGACCATAAAAATGGTAAGAAAATGCTCAATTCAAGGAGTTCTTAACCTGGCTCACAGAGTAGAATCAGCTCTGCCCCTTGATTTTTTAATGACTCTATGGCGCAAGCTTCCTAGCATTTTTATACACTAAAAACATGTTCTCCAACTATATTTGCATGTCTAATAACTAATTTGACCATAAAAATGGTAAGAAAATGCTCACTTCAAAGAGTTCTTGACCTGGCTCATGGAGTAGAATCTGCTCTACACTGTGTGTTTTTAGTAACTCTATGGGACAAGCATCGTAGCAGTTATACGCTCAGAAAATATGTTCTGAAACTATATATTCATGTATAATAACTAATTTGACCATAAAAATGGTACGAAAATGCTTACTTCAAGGAGTTCTAGACCTGACTCACGGAGTAGAATCAGCTCTGCCCTTTGACTTTTTAGTGACTCTAAGGCGCAAGCTTCCTAGCATTTATATACTCTAAAAACATGTTCTCCAACTATATTCTTATGTCTAATAACTAATTTGACCATAAAAATGGTAAGAAAATTCCCACATCAAGGAGATCATGACTTGCTCACGGAGTAGAATCAACTTTGCAATGTGTATTTTTAGTGAGTTTATGACGCAAGCTTCGTTGAAAGCTTCCAAACATTTTTATACTCTAAAAATATGTTCTCCAACTATATTCTTATGTCTAATAACTAATTTTACCATAAAAATGGCAAGAAAATGCTCAATTCAATGAGTTCTTGACCTGGCTCACGGAGTAAAATCAGTTCTGCATTGTGTGTTTTTAGTGACTCTATGGCATAAGTATCGTAACAGCTATATACTCTGAAAACATGTTCTCCAACTATATACTCATGTATAATAACTAATTTGACCACAAAAATGGTATGAAAATGCTCATTTCAAGGAGTTATTGACCTGGCTCACGGAGTTGAATAAGCTCTGCACTGTGAGTTTTTAGTGACTCTATGGTGCAAGAATTCTCACATTTTTATACTCTGAAAACATATTCTCCAACTATATTCTCATGTCTAATAACTAAATTGACCATAAAAATGGCAAGAAAATGCTCACTTTAACTTGACTCACGGAGTAAAATCAGCTTTGCACTATGAGTTTTTAGTGACTGTATGTTGCAAGCTTCTTTTCATTTTTATACTCTGAAAACATGTTCTTCAACTATATTCTCATGTCTAATAACTAATTTCACCATAAAAATGGCAAGAAAATTCTCTCTTCAAGGAGTTCTTGACCTGGCTCACGGAGTAGAATCTGCTCAACACTGTGTGTTTTTAGTGACTCTATGGAACAAGCATCGTAGCAGTTATATACTCAGAAAACATGTTCTGCATCTATATACTCATGTATAATAACAAATTTGACCATAAAAATGGTAAGAAAATGCTCACTTCAAGGAGTTCTTGACCTGGCACACAGAGTAGAATCATCTCTGCCCTTTGACTTTTTAGTGACTCTAAGGCGCAAGCTTCTTAGCATTTGTATACTCTAAAAACATGATCTTCAACTTTATTCTCATGTCTAATAACTAATTTGACCATAAAAATGGTAAGAAAATGCTCACTTCAAGGAGATCATGACTTATTCACGGAGTAGAATCAACTTTGCATTGTGTATTTTTAGTGAGTTTATGATGCAAGCTTCGTTGCAAGCTTCCTAGCATTTTTATACTCTGAAAATATGTTCTCAAACTATATTCTTATGTCTAATAACTAATTTGACCATAATAATGGCAAGAAAATGCTCAATTCAAGGAATTCTTGACCTGGCTCATGGAGTAAAATTAGTTCTGCATTGTGTGTTTTTATTGACTCTATGGCACAAGTATCGTAAAAGTTATATACTCTGAAAATATGTTCTCCAACCTTATACTCATGTGTAATAACTAATTTGACCCTAAAAATGTTAAGAAAATGCTCATTTCGAGGAGTTTTTGACCTGGCTCACGGAGTAGAATCTGCTCTGCCCTTTGACTTTTTAGTGACTCTAAGGCGTAAGTTTCCTAGCATTTGTATACTCTAAAAACATGTTCTCCAACTTTATTCTCATGTCTAATAACTAATTTGACCATAAAAATGGTAAGAAAATGCTCACTTCAAGGAGATCATGACTTGCTCACGGAGTAGAATCAACTTTGCATTGTGTATTTTTAGTGAGTTTATGACGCAAGCTTCGTTGCAAGCTTCCTAGAATTTTTATACTCTGAAAATATGTTCTCAAACTATATTCTTATGTCTAATAACTAATTTGACCATAAAAATGGCAAGAAAATGCTCAATTCAAGGAGTTCTTGACCTGGCTCACGGAGTATAATAAGTTCTGCATTGTGTGTTTTTATTGACTCTATGGCACAAGTATCGTAAAAGTTATATACTCTGAAAACATGTTCTCCAACCTTATACTCATGTGTAATAACTAATTTGACCCTAAAAATGTTAAGAAAATGCTCACTTCAAGGAGTTCTTGACCTGGCTCACGGAGTAGAATCTGCTCTACACTGTGTGTTTTTAGTAACTCTATGGCACAAGAGTCATAGTAGTTATATACTCAGAAAACATGTTCAGCAATTATATACTCATGTATAATAACTAATTTGACCATAAAAATGGTAAGAAAATGCTCAATTCAAGGAGTTCTTAACCTGGCTCACAGAGTAGAATCAGCTCTGCCCCTTGATTTTTTAATGACTCTATGGCGCAAGCTTCCTAGCATTTTTATACACTAGAAACATGTTCTCCAACTATATTTGCATGTCTAATAACTAATTTAACCATAAAAATGGCAAGAAAATGCTCACTTCAAAGAGTTCTTGACCTGGCTCATGGAGTAGAATCTGCTCTACACTGTGTGTTTTTAGTAACTCTATGGGACAAGCATCATAGCAGTTATACGCTCAGAAAATATGTTCTGAAACTATATATTCATGTATAATAACTAATTTGACCATAAAAATGGTACGAAAATGCTTACTTCAAGGAGTTCTAGACCTGACTCACGGAGTAGAATCAGCTCTGCCCTTTGACTTTTTAGTGACTCTAAGGCGCAAGCTTCCTAGCATTTATATACTCTAAAAACATGTTCTC
The DNA here is from genome assembly GCA_023678885.1 of Pogostemon cablin. NCBI lineage: Eukaryota > Viridiplantae > Streptophyta > Magnoliopsida > Lamiales > Lamiaceae > Pogostemon > Pogostemon cablin. The sequence goes on along the minus strand of CM042957.1, from coordinate 42,019,334 downwards.
CAACTATATTCTTATGTCTAATAACTAATTTGACCATAAAAATGGTAAGAAAATTCCCACATCAAGGAGATCATGACTTGCTCACGGAGTAGAATCAACTTTGCAATGTGTATTTTTAGTGAGTTTATGACGCAAGCTTCGTTGAAAGCTTCCAAACATTTTTATAATCTAAAAATATGTTCTCCAACTATATTCTTATGTCTAATAACTAATTTTACCATAAAAATGGCAAGAAAATGCTCAATTCAATGAGTTCTTGACCTGGCTCACGGAGTAAAATCAGTTCTGCATTGTGTGTTTTTAGTGACTCTATGGCACAAGTATCGTAACAGCTATATACTCTGAAAACATGTTCTCCAACTATATACTCATATATAATAACTAATTTGACCACAAAAATGGTATGAAAATGCTCATTTCAAGGAGTTATTGACCTGGCTCACGGAGTTGAATAAGCTCTGCACTGTGAGTTTTTAGTGACTCTATGGTGCAAGAATTCTCACATTTTTATACTCTGAAAACATATTCTCCAACTATATTCTCATGTCTAATAACTAAATTGACCATAAAAATGGCAAGAAAATGCTCACTTTAACTTGACTCACGGAGTAAAATCAGCTTTGCACTATGAGTTTTTAGTGACTGTATGTTGCAAGCTTCTTTTCATTTTTATACTCTGAAAACATGTTCTTCAACTATATTCTCATGTCTAATAACTAATATCACCATAAAAATGGCAAGAAAATTCTCTCTTCAAGGAGTTCTTGACCTGGCTCACGGAGTAGAATCTGCTCAACACTGTGTGTTTTTAGTGACTCTATGGAACAAGCATCGTAGCAGTTATATACTCAGAAAACATGTTCTGCATCTATATACTCATGTATAATAACAAATTTGACCATAAAAATGGTAAGAAAATGCTCACTACAAGGAGTTCTTGACCTATCACACAGAGTAGAATCATCTCTGCCCTTTGACTTTTTAGTGACTCTAAGGCGCAAGCTTCTTAGCATTTGTATACTCTAAAAACATGATCTTCAACTTTATTCTCATGTCTAATAACTAATTTGACCATAAAAATGGTAAGAAAATGCTCACTTCAAGGAGATCATGACTTGCTCACGGAGTAGAATCAACTTTTGCATTGTGTATTTTTAGTGAGTTTATGATGCAAGCTTCGTTGCAAGCTTCCTAGCATTTTTATACTCTGAAAATATGTTCTCAAACTATATTCTTATGTCTAATAACTAATTTGACCATAATAATGGCAAGAAAATGCTCAATTCAAGGAATTCTTGACCTGGCTCATGGAGTAAAATTAGTTCTGCATTGTGTGTTTTTATTGACTCTATGGCACAAGTATCGTAAAAGTTATATACTCTGAAAACATGTTCTCCAACCTTATACTCATGTGTAATAACTAATTTGACCCTAAAAATGTTAAGAAAATGCTCATTTCAAGGAGTTCTTGACCTGGCTCACGGAGTAGAATCTGCTCTGCCCTTTGACTTTTTAGTGACTCTAAGGCGTAAGTTTCCTAGCATTTGTATACTCTAAAAACATGTTCTCCAACTTTATTCTCATGTCTAATAACTAATTTGACCATAAAAATGGTAAGAAAATGCTCACTTCAAGGAGATCATGACTTGCTCACGGAGTAGAATCAACTTTGCATTGTGTATTTTTAGTGAGTTTATGACGCAAGCTTCGTTGCAAGCTTCCTAGAATTTTTATACTCTGAAAATATGTTCTCAAACTATATTCTTATGTCTAATAACTAATTTGACCATAAAAATGGCAAGAAAATGCTCAATTCAAGGAGTTCTTGACCTGGCTCACGGAGTATAATAAGTTCTGCATTGTGTGTTTTTATTGACTCTATGGCACAAGTATCGTAAAAGTTATATACTCTGAAAACATGTTCTCCAACCTTATACTCATGTGTAATAACTAATTTGACCCTAAAAATGTTAAGAAAATGCTCACTTCAAGGAGTTCTTGACCTGGCTCATGGAGTAGAATCTGCTCTACACTGTGTGTTTTTAGTAACTCTATGGCACAAGAGTCATAGTAGTTATATACTCAGAAAACATGTTCAGCAATTATATACTCATGTATAATAACTAATTTGACCATAAAAATGGTAAGAAAATGCTCAATTCAAGGAGTTCTTAACCTGGCTCACAGAGTAGAATCAGCTCTGCCCCTTGATTTTTTAATGACTCTGTGGCGCAAGCTTCCTAGCATTTTTATACACTAAAAACATGTTCTCCAACTATATTTGCATGTCTAATAACTAATTTAACCATAAAAATGGCAAGAAAATGCTCACTTCAAAGAGTTCTTGACCTGGCTCATGGAGTAGAATCTGCTCTACACTGTGTGTTTTTAGTAACTCTATGGGACAAGCATCGTAGCAGTTATACGCTCAGAAAATATGTTCTGAAACTATATATTCATGTATAATAACTAATTTGACCATAAAAATGGTACGAAAATGCTTACTTCAAGGAGTTCTAGACCTGACTCACGGAGTAGAATCAGCTCTGCCCTTTGACTTTTTAGTGACTCTAAGGCGCAAGCTTCCTAGCATTTATATACTCTAAAAACATGTTCTCCAACTATATTCTTATGTCTAATAACTAATTTGACCATAAAAATGGTAAGAAAATTCCCACATCAAGGAGATCATGACTTGCTCACGGAGTAGAATCAACTTTGCAATGTGTATTTTTAGTGAGTTTATGACGCAAGCTTCGTTGAAAGCTTCCAAACATTTTTATACTCTAAAAATATGTTCTCCAACTATATTCTTATGTCTAATAACTAATTTTACCATAAAAATGGCAAGAAAATGCTCAATTCAATGAGTTCTTGACCTGGCTCACGGAGTAAAATCAGTTCTGCATTGTGTGTTTTTAGTGACTCTATGGCACAAGTATCGTAACAGTTATATACTCTGAAAACATGTTCTCCAACTATATACTCATGTATAATAACTAATTTGACCACAAAAATGGTATGAAAATGCTCATTTCAAGGAGTTATTGACCTGGCTCACGGAGTTGAATAAGCTCTGCACTGTGAGTTTTTAGTGACTCTATGGTGTAAGAATTCTCACATTTTTATACTCTGAAAACATATTCTCCAACTATATTCTCATGTCTAATAACTAAATTGACCATAAAAATGGCAAGAAAATGCTCACTTTAACTTGACTCACGGAGTAAAATCAGCTTTGCACTATGAGTTTTTAGTGACTGTATGTTGCAAGCTTCTTAGCAGTTTTATACTCTGAAAACATGTTCTTCAACTATATTCTCAAGTCTAATAACTAATTTGACCATAAAAATGGCAAGAAAATTCTCTCTTCAAGGAGTTCTTGACCTGGCTCACGGAGTAGAATCTGCTCAACACTGTGTGTTTTTAGTGACTCTATGGAACAAGCATCGTAGCAGTTATATACTCAGAAAACATGTTCTGCATCTATATACTCATGTATAATAACAAATTTGACCATAAAAATGGTAAGAAAATGCTCACTTCAAGGAGTTCTTGACCTGGCACACAGAGTAGAATCATCTCTGCCCTTTGACTTTTTAGTGACTCTAAGGCGCAAGCTTCTTAGCATTTGTATACTCTAAAAACATGATCTTCAACTTTATTCTCATGTCTAATAACTAATTTGACCATAAAAATGGTAAGAAAATGCTCACTTCAAGGAGATCATGACTTGCTTACGTAGTAGAATCAACTTTGCATTGTGTATTTTTAGTGAGTTTATGATGCAAGCTTCGTTGCAAGCTTCCTAGCATTTTTATACTCTGAAAATATGTTCTCAAACTATATTCTTATGTCTAATAACTAATTTGACCATAAAAATGGCAAGAAAATGCTCAATTCAAAGAATTCTTGACCTGGCTCATGGAGTAAAATTAGTTCTGCATTGTGTGTTTTTATTGACTCTATGGCACAAGTATCGTAAAAGTTATATACTCTGAAAACATGTTCTCCAACCTTATACTCATGTGTAATAACTAATTTGACCCTAAAAATTTCAAGAAAATGCTCATTTCAAGGAGTTCTTGACCTGGCTCACGGAGTAGAATCTGCTCTGCCCTTTGACTTTTTAGTGACTCTAAGGCGTAAGTTTCCTAGCATTTGTATACTCTAAAAACATGTTCTCCAACTTTATTCTCATGTCTAATAACTAATTTGACCATAAAAATGGTAAGAAAATGCTCACTTCAAGGAGATCATGACTTGCTCACGGAGTAGAATCAACTTTGCATTGTGTATTTTTAGTGAGTTTATGACGCAAGCTTCGTTGCAAGCTTCCTAGAATTTTTATACTCTGAAAATATGTTCTCAAACTATATTCTTATGTCTAATAACTAATTTGACCATAAAAATGGCAAGAAAATGCTCAATTCAAGGAGTTCTTGACCTGGCTCACGGAGTATAATAAGTTCTGCATTGTGTGTTTATATTGACTCTATGGCTCAAGTATCGTAAAAGTTATATACTCTGAAAACATGTTCTCCAACCTTATACTCATGTGTAATAACTAATTTGACCCTAAAAATGTTAAGAAAATGCTCACTTCAAGGAGTTCTTGACCTGGCTCACGGAGTAGAATCTGCTCTACACTGTGTGTTTTTAGTAACTCTATGGCACAAGAGTCATAGTAGTTATATACTCAGAAAACATGTTCAGCAATTATATACTCATGTATAATAACTAATTTGACCATAAAAATGGTAAGAAAATGCTCAATTCAAGGAGTTCTTAACCTGGCTCACAGAGTAGAATCAGCTCTGCCCCTTGATTTTTTAATGACTCTATGGCGCAAGCTTCCTAGCATTTTTATACACTAAAAACATGTTCTCCAACTATATTTGCATGTCTAATAACTAATTTGACCATAAAAATGGTAAGAAAATGCTCACTTCAAAGAGTTCTTGACCTGGCTCATGGAGTAGAATCTGCTCTACACTGTGTGTTTTTAGTAACTCTATGGGACAAGCATCGTAGCAGTTATACGCTCAGAAAATATGTTCTGAAACTATATATTCATGTATAATAACTAATTTGACCATAAAAATGGTACGAAAATGCTTACTTCAAGGAGTTCTAGACCTGACTCACGGAGTAGAATCAGCTCTGCCCTTTGACTTTTTAGTGACTCTAAGGCGCAAGCTTCCTAGCATTTATATACTCTAAAAACATGTTCTCCAACTATATTCTTATGTCTAATAACTAATTTGACCATAAAAATGGTAAGAAAATTCCCACATCAAGGAGATCATGACTTGCTCACGGAGTAGAATCAACTTTGCAATGTGTATTTTTAGTGAGTTTATGACGCAAGCTTCGTTGAAAGCTTCCAAACATTTTTATACTCTAAAAATATGTTCTCCAACTATATTCTTATGTCTAATAACTAATTTTACCATAAAAATGGCAAGAAAATGCTCAATTCAATGAGTTCTTGACCTGGCTCACGGAGTAAAATCAGTTCTGCATTGTGTGTTTTTAGTGACTCTATGGCACAAGTATCGTAACAGCTATATACTCTGAAAACATGTTCTCCAACTATATACTCATGTATAAAAACTAATTTGACCACAAAAATGGTATGAAAATGCTCATTTCAAGGAGTTATTGACCTGGCTCACGGAGTTGAATAAGCTCTGCACTGTGAGTTTTTAGTGACTCTATGGTGCAAGAATTCTCACATTTTTATACTCTGAAAACATATTCTCCAACTATATTCTCATGTCTAATAACTAAATTGACCATAAAAATGGCAAGAAAATGCTCACTTTAACTTGACTCACGGAGTAAAATCAGCTTTGCACTATGAGTTTTTAGTGACTGTATGTTGCAAGCTTCTTTTCATTTTTATACTCTGAAAACATGTTCTTCAACTATATTCTCATGTCTAATAACTAATTTCACCATAAAAATGGCAAGAAAATTCTCTCTTCAAGGAGTTCTTGACCTGGCTCACGGAGTAGAATCTGCTCAACACTGTGTGTTTTTAGTGACTCTATGGAACAAGCATCGTAGCAGTTATATACTCAGAAAACATGTTCTGCATCTATATACTCATGTATAATAACAAATTTGACCATAAAAATGGTAAGAAAATGCTCACTTCAAGGAGTTCTTGACCTGGCACACAGAGTAGAATCATCTCTGCCCTTTGACTTTTTAGTGACTCTAAGGCGCAAGCTTCTTAGCATTTGTATACTCTAAAAACATGATCTTCAACTTTATTCTCATGTCTAATAACTAATTTGACCATAAAAATGGTAAGAAAATGCTCACTTCAAGGAGATCATGACTTATTCACGGAGTAGAATCAACTTTGCATTGTGTATTTTTAGTGAGTTTATGATGCAAGCTTCGTTGCAAGCTTCCTAGCATTTTTATACTCTGAAAATATGTTCTCAAACTATATTCTTATGTCTAATAACTAATTTGACCATAATAATGGCAAGAAAATGCTCAATTCAAGGAATTCTTGACCTGGCTCATGGAGTAAAATTAGTTCTGCATTGTGTGTTTTTATTGACTCTATGGCACAAGTATCGTAAAAGTTATATACTCTGAAAATATGTTCTCCAACCTTATACTCATGTGTAATAACTAATTTGACCCTAAAAATGTTAAGAAAATGCTCATTTCGAGGAGTTTTTGACCTGGCTCACGGAGTAGAATCTGCTCTGCCCTTTGACTTTTTAGTGACTCTAAGGCGTAAGTTTCCTAGCATTTGTATACTCTAAAAACATGTTCTCCAACTTTATTCTCATGTCTAATAACTAATTTGACCATAAAAATGGTAAGAAAATGCTCACTTCAAGGAGATCATGACTTGCTCACGGAGTAGAATCAACTTTGCATTGTGTATTTTTAGTGAGTTTATGACGCAAGCTTCGTTGCAAGCTTCCTAGAATTTTTATACTCTGAAAATATGTTCTCAAACTATATTCTTATGTCTAATAACTAATTTGACCATAAAAATGGCAAGAAAATGCTCAATTCAAGGAGTTCTTGACCTGGCTCACGGAGTATAATAAGTTCTGCATTGTGTGTTTTTATTGACTCTATGGCACAAGTATCGTAAAAGTTATATACTCTGAAAACATGTTCTCCAACCTTATACTCATGTGTAATAACTAATTTGACCCTAAAAATGTTAAGAAAATGCTCACTTCAAGGAGTTCTTGACCTGGCTCACGGAGTAGAATCTGCTCTACACTGTGTGTTTTTAGTAACTCTATGGCACAAGAGTCATAGTAGTTATATACTCAGAAAACATGTTCAGCAATTATATACTCATGTATAATAACTAATTTGACCATAAAAATGGTAAGAAAATGCTCAATTCAAGGAGTTCTTAACCTGGCTCACAGAGTAGAATCAGCTCTGCCCCTTGATTTTTTAATGACTCTGTGGCGCAAGCTTCCTAGCATTTTTATACACTAAAAACATGTTCTCCAACTATATTTGCATGTCTAATAACTAATTTAACCATAAAAATGGCAAGAAAATGCTCACTTCAAAGAGTTCTTGACCTGGCTCATGGAGTAGAATCTGCTCTACACTGTGTGTTTTTAGTAACTCTATGGGACAAGCATCGTAGCAGTTATACGCTCAGAAAATATGTTCTGAAACTATATATTCATGTATAATAACTAATTTGACCATAAAAATGGTACGAAAATGCTTACTTCAAGGAGTTCTAGACCTGACTCACGGAGTAGAATCAGCTCTGCCCTTTGACTTTTTAGTGACTCTAAGGCGCAAGCTTCCTAGCATTTATATACTCTAAAAACATGTTCTCCAACTATATTCTTATGTCTAATAACTAATTTGACCATAAAAATGGTAAGAAAATTCCCACATCAAGGAGATCATGACTTGCTCACGGAGTAGAATCAACTTTGCAATGTGTATTTTTAGTGAGTTTATGACGCAAGCTTCGTTGAAAGCTTCCAAACATTTTTATACTCTAAAAATATGTTCTCCAACTATATTCTTATGTCTAATAACTAATTTTACCATAAAAATGGCAAGAAAATGCTCAATTCAATGAGTTCTTGACCTGGCTCACGGAGTAAAATCAGTTCTGCATTGTGTGTTTTTAGTGACTCTATGGCACAAGTATCGTAACAGTTATATACTCTGAAAACATGTTCTCCAACTATATACTCATGTATAATAACTAATTTGACCACAAAAATGGTATGAAAATGCTCATTTCAAGGAGTTATTGACCTGGCTCACGGAGTTGAATAAGCTCTGCACTGTGAGTTTTTAGTGACTCTATGGTGCAAGAATTCTCACATTTTTATACTCTGAAAACATATTCTCCAACTATATTCTCATGTCTAATAACTAAATTGACCATAAAAATGGCAAGAAAATGCTCACTTTAACTTGACTCACGGAGTAAAATCAGCTTTGCACTATGAGTTTTTAGTGACTGTATGTTGCAAGCTTCTTAGCAGTTTTATACTCTGAAAACATGTTCTTCAACTATATTCTCAAGTCTAATAACTAATTTGACCATAAAAATGGCAAGAAAATTCTCTCTTCAAGGAGTTCTTGACCTGGCTCACGGAGTAGAATCTGCTCAACACTGTGTGTTTTTAGTGACTCTATGGAACAAGCATCGTAGCAGTTATATACTCAGAAAACATGTTCTGCATCTATATACTCATGTATAATAACAAATTTGACCATAAAAATGGTAAGAAAATGCTCACTTCAAGGAGTTCTTGACCTGGCACACAGAGTAGAATCATCTCTGCCCTTTGACTTTTTAGTGACTCTAAGGCGCAAGCTTCTTAGCATTTGTATACTCTAAAAACATGATCTTCAACTTTATTCTCATGTCTAATAACTAATTTGACCATAAAAATTGTAAGAAAATGCTCACTTCAAGGAGATCATGACTTGCTTACGTAGTAGAATCAACTTTGCATTGTGTATTTTTAGTGAGTTTATGATGCAAGCTTCGTTGCAAGCTTCCTAGCATTTTTATACTCTGAAAATATGTTCTCAAACTATATTCTTATGTCTAATAACTAATTTGACCATAAAAATGGCAAGAAAATGCTCAATTCAAGGAATTCTTGACCTGGCTCATGGAGTAAAATTAGTTCTGCATTGTGTGTTTTTATTGACTCTATGGCACAAGTATCGTAAAAGTTATATACTCTGAAAACATGTTCTCCAACCTTATACTCATGTGTAATAACTAATTTGACCCTAAAAATTTTAAGAAAATGCTCATTTCAAGGAGTTCTTGACCTGGCTCACGGAGTAGAATCTGCTCTGCCCTTTGACTTTTTAGTGACTCTAAGGCGTAAGTTTCCTAGCATTTGTATACTCTAAAAACATGTTCTCCAACTTTATTCTCATGTCTAATAACTAATTTGACCATAAAAATGGTAAGAAAATGCTCACTTCAAGGAGATCATGACTTGCTCACGGAGTAGAATCAACTTTGCATTGTGTATTTTTAGTGAGTTTATGACGCAAGCTTCGTTTCAAGCTTCCTAGAATTTTTATACTCTGAAAATATGTTCTCAAACTATATTCTTATGTCTAATAACTAATTTGACCATAAAAATGGCAAGAAAATGCTCAATTCAAGGAGTTCTTGACCTGGCTCACGGAGTATAATAAGTTCTGCATTGTGTGTTTATATTGACTCTATGGCTCAAGTATCGTAAAAGTTATATACTCTGAAAACATGTTCTCCAACCTTATACTCATGTGTAATAACTAATTTGACCCTAAAAATGTTAAGAAAATGCTCACTTCAAGGAGTTCTTGACCTGGCTCACGGAGTAGAATCTGCTCTACACTGTGTGTTTTTAGTAACTCTATGGCACAAGAGTCATAGTAGTTATATACTCAGAAAACATGTTCAGCAATTATATACTCATGTATAATAACTAATTTGACCATAAAAATGGTAAGAAAATGCTCAATTCAAGGAGTTCTTAACCTGGCTCACAGAGTAGAATCAGCTCTGCCCCTTGATTTTTTAATGACTCTATGGCGCAAGCTTCCTAGCATTTTTATACACTAAAAACATGTTCTCCAACTATATTTGCATGTCTAATAACTAATTTGACCATAAAAATGGCAAGAAAATGCTCACTTCAAAGAGTTCTTGACCTGGCTCATGGAATAGAATCTGCTCTACACTGTGTGTTTTTAGTAACTCTATGGGACAAGCATCGTAGCAGTTATACGCTCAGAAAATATGTTCTGAAACTATATATTCATGTATAATAACTAATTTGACCATAAAAATGGTACGAAAATGCTTACTTCAAGGAGTTCTAGACCTGACTCACGGAGTAGAATCAGCTCTGCCCTTTGACTTTTTAGTGACTCTAAGGCGCAAGGTTCCTAGCATTTATATACTCTAAAAACATGTTCTCCAACTATATTCTTATGTCCAATAACTAATTTGACCATAAAAATGGTAAGAAAATTCCCACATCAAGGAGATCATGACTTGCTCACGGAGTAGAATCAACTTTGCAATGTGTATTTTTAGTGAGTTTATGACGCAAGCTTCGTTGAAAGCTTCCAAACATTTTTATACTCTAAAAATATGTTCTCCAACTATATTCTTATGTCTAATAACTAATTTTACCATAAAAATGGCAAGAAAATGCTCAATTCAATGAGTTCTTGACCTGGCTCACGGAGTAAAATCAGTTCTGTATTGTGTGTTTTTAGTGACTCTATGGCACAAGTATCGTAACAGTTATATACTCTGAAAACATGTTCTCCAACTATATACTCATGTATAATAACTAATTTGACCACAAAAATGGTATGAAAATGCTCATTTCAAGGAGTTATTGACCTGGCTCACGGAGTTGAATAAGCTCTGCACTGTGAGTTTTTATTGACTCTATGGTGCAAGAATTCTCACATTTTTATACTCTGAAAACATATTCTCCAACTATATTCTCATGTCTAATAACTAAATTGACCATAAAAATGGCAAGAAAATGCTCACTTTAACTTGACTCACGGAGTAAAATCAGCTTTGCACTATGAGTTTTTAGTGATTGTATGTTGCAAGCTTCTTTTCATTTTTATACTCTGAAAACATGTTCTTCAACTATATTCTCATGTCTAATAACTAATTTGACCATAAAAATGGCAAGAAAATTCTCTCTTCAAGGAGTTCTTGACCTGGCTCATGGAGTAGAATCTGCTCAACACTGTGTGTTTTTAGTGACTCTATGGAACAAGCATCGTAGCAGTTATATACTCAGAAAACATGTTCTACATCTATATACTCATGTATAATAACAAATTTGACCATAAAAATGGTAAGAAAATGCTCACTTCAAGGAGATCTTGACCTGGCACACAGAGTAGAATCATCTCTGCCCTTTGACTTTTTAGTGACTCTAAGGCGCAAGCTTCTTAGCATTTATATACTCTAAAAACATGATCTTCAGCTTTATTCTCATGTCTAATAACTAATTTGACCATAAAAATGGTAAGAAAATGCTCACTTCAAGGAGATCATGACTTGCTCACGGAGTAGAATCAACTTTGCATTGTGTATTTTTAGTGAGTTTATGATGCAAGCTTCGTTGCAAGCTTCCTAGCATTTTTATACTCTGAAAATATGTTCTCAAACTATATTCTTATGTCTAATAACTAATTTGACCATAAAAATGGCAAGAAAATGCTCAATTCAAGGAATTCTTGACCTGGTTTATGGAGTAAAATTAGTTCTGCATTGTGTGTTTTTATTGACTCTATGGCACAAGTATCGTAAAAGTTATATACTCTGAAAACATGTTCTCCAACCTTATACTCATGTGTAATAACTAATTTGACCCTAAAAATGTTAAGAAAATGCTCATTTCAAGGAGTTCTTGACCTGGCTCACGGAGTAGAATCTGCTCTGCCCTTTGACTTTTTAGTGACTCTAAGGCGTAAGTTTCCTAGCATTTGTATACTCTAAAAACATGTTCTCCAACTTTATTCTCATGTCTAATAACTAATTTGACCATAAAAATGGTAAGAAAATGCTCACTTCAAGGAGATCATGACTTGCTCACGGAGTAGAATCAACTTTGCATTGTGTATTTTTAGTGAGTTTATGACGCAAGCTTCGTTGCAAGCTTCCTAGAATTTTTATACTCTGAAAATATATTCTCAAACTATATTCTTATGTCTAATAACTAATTTGACCATAAAAATGGCAAGAAAATGCTCAATTCAAGGAGTTCTTGACCTGGCTCACGGAGTATAATAAGTTCTGCATTGTGTGTTTTTATTGACTCTATGGCACAAGTATCGTAAAAGTTATATACTCTGAAAACATGTTCTCCAACCTTATACTCATGTGTAATAACTAATTTGACCCTAAAAATGTTAAGAAAATGCTCACTTCAAGGAGTTCTTGACCTGGCTCACGGAGTAGAATCTGCTCTACACTGTGTTTTTTTAGTAACTCTATGGCACAAGAGTCATAGTAGTTATATACTCAGAAAACATGTTCAGCAATTATATACTCATGTATAATAACTAATTTGACCATAAAAATGGTAAGAAAATGCTCAATTCAAGGAGTTCTTAACCAGGCTCACAGAATAGAATCAGCTCAGCCCCTTGATTTTTTAATGACTCTATGGCGCAAGCTTCCTAGCATTTTTATACTCTAAAAACATGTTCTCAAACTATATTTGCATGTCTAATAACTAATTTGACCATAAAAATGGCAAGAAAATGCTCACTTCAAAGAGTTCTTGACCTGTCTCATGGAGTAGAATCTACTCTACACTGTGTGTTTTTAGTGACTCTATGGGACAAGCATCGTAGCAGTTATACGCTCAGAAAATATGTTCTGAAACTATATAACTCATGTATAATAACTAATTTGACCATAAAAATGGTACGAAAATGCTTACTTCAAGGAGTTCTAGACCTGACTCAAGGAGTAGAATCAGCTCTGCCCTTTGACTTTTTATTGACTCTAAGGCACAAGCTTCCTAGCATTTATATACTCTAAAAACATGTTCTCCAACTATATTCTTATGTCTAATAACTAATTTGACCATAAAAATGGTAAGAAAATGCCCACATCAAGGAGATCATGACTTGCTCATGGAGTAGAATCAACTTTGCAATGTGTATTTTTAGTGAGTTTATGACGCAAGCTTCGTTGAAAGCTTCCAAACATTTTTATACTCTAAAAATATGTTCTCCAACTATATTCTTATGTCTAATAACTAATTTTACCATAAAAATAGCAAGAAAATGCTCAATTCAAGGAGTTCTTGACCTGGCTCACGGAGTAAAATCAGTTCTGCATTGTGTGTTTTTAGTGACTCTATGGAACAAGTATCGTAATAGTTATATACTCTGAAAACATGTTCTCCAACTATATACTCATGTATAAAAACTAATTTGACCACAAAAATGGTATGAAAATGCTCATTTCAAGGAGTTATTGACCTGGCTCACGGAGTTGAATAAGCTCTGCACTGTGAGTTTTTAGTGACTCTATGGTGCAAGAATTCTCACATTTTTATACTCTGAAAACATATTCTCCAACTATATTCCCATGTCTAATAACTAAATTGACCATAAAAATGGCAAGAAAATGCTCACTTCAAGAAGTTCTTAACTTGACTCACGGAGTAAAATCAGCTTTGCACTATGAGTTTTTAGTGACTGTATGTTGCATGCTTCTTAGCATTTTTATACACTAAAAACATGTTCTTCAACTATATTCTCATGTCTAATAACTAATTTGACCATAAAAATGGCAAGAAAATTCTCACTTCAAGGAGTTCTTGACCTGGCTCACGGAGTAGAATCTGCTCAACCCTGTGTGTTTTTAGTGACTCTATGGAACAAGCATCGTAGCAGTTATATACTCAGAAAACATGTTCTGCATCTATATACTCATGTATAATAACAAATTTGACCATAAAAATGGTAAGAAAATGCTCACTTCAAGGAGTTCTTGACCTGGCACACAGAGTAGAATCATCTCTGCCCTTTGACTTTTTAGTGACTCTAAGGCGCAAGCTTCTTAGCATTTGTATACTCTAAAAACATGATCTTCAACTTTATTCTCATTTCTAATAACTAATTTGACCATAAAAATGGTAAGAAAATGCTCACTTCAAGGAGATCATGACTTGCTCACGGAGTAGAATCAACTTTGCATTGTGTATTTTTAGTGAGTTTATGATGCAAGCTTCGTTGCAAGCTTCCTAGCATTTTTATACTCTGAAAATATGTTCTCAAACTATATTCTTATGTCTAATAACTAATTTGACCATAAAAATGGCAAGAAAATGCTCAATTCAAGGAATTCTTGACCTGGCTCACGGAGTAAAATTAGTTCTGCATTGTGTGTTTTTATTGACTCTATGGCACAAGTATCGTAAAAGTTATATACTCTGAAAACATGTTCTCCAACCTTATACTCATGTGTAATAACTAATTTGACCCTAAAAATGTTAAGAAAATGCTCATTTCAAAGAGTTCTTGACCTGGCTCACGGAGTAGAATCTGCTCTGCCCTTTGACTTTTTAGTGACTCTAAGGCGTAAGTTTCCTAGCATTTGTATACTCTAAAAACATGTTCTCCAACTTTATTCTCATGTCTAATAACTAATTTAACCATAAAAATGGTAAGAAAATGCTCACATCAAGGAGATCATGACTTGCTCACGGAGTAGAATCAACTTTGCATTGTGTATTTTTAGTGAGTTTATGACGCAAGCTTCGTTGCAAGCTTCCTAGAATTTTTATACTCTGAAAATATGTTCTCAAACTATATTCTTATGTCTAATAACTAATTTGACCATAAAAATGGCAAGAAAATGCTCAATTCAAGGAGTTCTTGACCTGGCTCACGGAGTATAATAAGTTCTGCATTGTGTGTTTTTATTGACTCTATGGCTCAAGTATCGTAAAAGTTATATACTCTGAAAACATGTTCTCCAACCTTATACTCATGTGTAATAACTAATTTGACCCTAAAAATGTTAAGAAAATGCTCACTTCAAGGAGTTCTTGACCTGGCTCACGGAGTAGAATCTGCTCTACACTGTGTGTTTTTAGTAACTCTATGGCACAAGAGTCATAGTAGTTATATACTCAGAAAACATGTTCAGCAATTATATACTCATGTATAATAACTAATTTGACCATAAAAATGGTAAGAAAATGCTCAATTCAAGGAGTTCTTCACCTGGCTCACAGAGTAGAATCAGCTCTGCCCCTTGATTTTTTAATGACTCTATGGCGCAAGCTTCCTAGCATTTTTATACACTAAAAACATGTTCTCCAACTATATTTGCATGTCTAATAACTAATTTGACCATAAAAATGGCAAGAAAATGGTCACTTCAAAGAGTTCTTGACCTGTCTCATGGAGTAGAATCTGCTCTACACTGTGTGTTTTTAGTGACTCTATGGGACAAGCATCGTAGCAGTTATACACTCAGAAAATATGTTCTGAAACTATATATTCATGTATAATAACTAATTTGACCATAAAAATGGTACGAAAATGCTTACTTCAAGGAGTTCTAGACCTGACTCACGGAGTAGAATCAGCTCTGCCCTTTGACTTTTTAGTGACTCTAAGGCGCAAGATTCCTAGCATTTATATACTCTAAAAACATGTTCTCCAACTATATTCTTATGTCTAATAACTAATTTGACCATAAAAATGGCAAGAAAATTCCCACATCAAGGAGATCATGACTTGCTCACGGAGTAGAATCAACTTTGCAATGTGTATTTTTAGTGAGTTTATGACGCAAGCTTCGTTGAAAGCTTCCAAACATTTTTATACTCTAAAAATATGTTCTCCAACTATATTCTTATGTCTAATAACTAATTTTACCATAAAAATGGCAAGAAAATGCTCAATTCAATGAGTTCTTGACCTGGCTCACGGAGTAAAATCAGTTCTGCATTGTGTGTTTTTAGTGACTCTATGGCACAAGTATCGTAACAGTTATATACTCTGAAAACATATTCTCCAACTATATACTCATGTATAATAACTAATTTGACCACAAAAATGGTATGAAAATGCTCATTTCAATGAGTTATTGACCTGGCTCACGGAGTTGAATAAGCTCTGCACTGTGAGTTTTTAGTGACTCTATGGTGCAAGAATTCTCACATTTTTATACTCTGAAAACATATTCTCCAACTATATTCTCATGTCTAATAACTAATTGACCATAAAAATGGCAAGAAAATGCTCACTTTAACTTGACTCACGGAGTAAAATCAGCTTTGCACTATGAGTTTTTAGTGACTGTATGTTGCAAGCTTCTTAGCATTTTTATACTCTGAAAACATGTTCTTCAACTATATTCTCATGTCTAATAACTAATTTGACCATAAAAATGGCAAGAAAATTCTCTCTTCAAGGAGTTCTTGACCTGGCTCACGGAGTAGAATCTGCTCAACACTGTGTGTTTTTAGTGACTCTATGGAACAAGCATCGTAGCAGTTATATACTCAGAAAACATGTTCTGCATCTATATACTCATGTATAATAACAAATTTGACCATAAAAATGGTAAGAAAATGCTCACTTCAAGGAGTTCTTGACCTGGCACACAGAGTAGAATCATCTCTGCCCTTTGACTTTTTAGTGACTCTAAGGCGCAAGCTTCTTAGCATTTGTATACTCTAAAAACATGATCTTCAACTTTATTCTCATGTCTAATAACTAATTTGACCATAAAAATGGTAAGAAAATGCTCACTTCAAGGAGATCATGACTTGCTCACGGAGTAGAATCAACTTTGCATTGTGTATTTTTAGTGAGTTTATGATGCAAGCTTCGTTGCAAGCTTCCTAGAATTTTTATACTCTGAAAATATGTTCTCAAACTATATTCTTATGTCTAATAACTAATTTGACCATAAAAATGGCAAGAAAATGCTCAATTCAAGGAATTCTTGTCCTGGCTCATGGAGTAAAATTAGTTCTGCATTGTGTGTTTTTATTGACTCTATGGCACAAGTATCGTAAAAGTTATATACTC
The DNA here is from genome assembly GCA_023678885.1 of Pogostemon cablin. NCBI lineage: Eukaryota > Viridiplantae > Streptophyta > Magnoliopsida > Lamiales > Lamiaceae > Pogostemon > Pogostemon cablin. The sequence goes on along the minus strand of CM042957.1, from coordinate 42,002,240 downwards.
TGAAAACATGTTCTCCAACCTTATACTCATGTGTAATAACTAATTTGACCCTAAAAATGTTAAGAAAATGCTCATTTCAAGGGGTTCTTGACCTGGCTCACGGAGTAGAATCTGCTCTGCCCTTTGACTTTTTAGTGACTCTAAGGCGTAAGTTTCCTAGCATTTGTATACTCTAAAAACATGTTCTCCAACTTTATTCTCATGTCTAATAACTAATTTGACCATAAAAATGGTAAGAAAATGCTCACTTCAAGGAGATCATGACTTGCTCACGGAGTAGAATCAACTTTGCATTGTGTATTTTTAGTGAGTTTATGACGCAAGCTTCGTTGCAAGCTTCCCAGAATTTTTATACTCTGAAAATATGTTCTCAAACTATATTCTTATGTCTAATAACTAATTTGACCATAAAAATGGCAAGAAAATGCTCAATTCAAGGAGTTCTTGACCTGGCTCACGGAGTATAATAAGTTCTGCATTGTGTGTTTTTATTGACTCTATGGCACAAGTATCGTAAAAGTTATATACTCTGAAAACATGTTCTCCAACCTTATACTCATGTGTAATAACTAATTTGACCCTAAAAATGTTAAGAAAATGCTCACTTCAAGGAGTTCTTGACCTGGCTCACGGAGTAGAATCTGCTCTACACTGTGTTTTTTTAGTAACTCTATGGCACAAGAGTCATAGTAGTTATATAATCAGAAAACATGTTCAGCAATTATATACTCATGTATAATAACTAATTTGACCATAAAAATGGTAAGAAAATGCTCAATTCAAGGAGTTCTTAACCTGGCTCACAGAGTAGAATCAGCTCTGCCCCTTGATTTTTTAATGACTCTATGGCGCAAGCTTCCTAGCATTTTTATACACTAAAAACATGTTCTCCAACTATATTTGCATGTCTAATAACTAATTTGACCATAAAAATGGCAAGAAAATGCTCAATTCAAAGAGTTCTTGACCTGGCTCATGGAGTAGAATCTGCTCTACACTGTGTGTTTTTAGTGACTCTGTGGGACAAGCATCGTAGCAGTTATACGCTCAGAAAATATGTTCTGAAACTATATATTCATGTATAATAACTAATTTGACCATAAAAATGGTACGAAAATGCTTACTTCAAGGAGTTCTAGACCTGACTCACGGAGTAGAATCAGCTCTGCCCTTTGACTTTTTAGTGACTCTAAGGCGCAAGCTTCCTAGCATTTATATACTCTAAAAACATGTTCTCCAACTATATTCTTATGTCTAATAACTAATTTGACCATAAAAATGGTAAGAAAATTCCCACATCAAGGAGATCATGACTTGCTCACGGAGTAGAATCAACTTTGCAATGTGTATTTTTAGTGAGTTTATGACGCAAGCTTCGTTTAAAGCTTCCAAACATTTTTATACTCTAAAAATATGTTCTCCAACTATATTCTTATGTCTAATAACTAATTTTACCATAAAAATGGCAAGAAAATGCTCAATTCAATGAGTTCTTGACCTGGCTCACGGAGTAAAATCAGTTCTGCATTGTGTGTTTTTAGTGACTCTATGGCACAAGTATCGTAACAGTTATATACTCTGAAAACATGTTCTCCAACTATATACTCATGTATAATAACTAATTTGACCACAAAAATGGTATGAAAATGCTCATTTCAAGGAGTTATTGACCTGGCTCACGGAGTTGAATAAGCTCTGCACTGTGAGTTTTTAGTGACTCTATGGTGCAAGAATTCTCACATTTTTATACTCTGAAAACATATTCTCCAACTATATTCTCATGTCTAATAACTAAATTGACCATAAAAATGGCAAGAAAATGCTCACTTTAACTTGACTCACGGAGTAAAATCAGCTTTGCACTATGAGTTTTTAGTGACTGTATGTTGCAAGCTTCTTAGCATTTTTATACTCTGAAAACATGTTCTTCAACTATATTCTCATGTCTAATAACTAATTTGACCATAAAAATGGCAAGAAAATTCTCTCTTCAAGGAGTTCTTGACCTGGCTCACGGAGTAGAATCTGCTCAACACTGTGTGTTTTTAGTGACTCTATGGAACAAGCATCGTAGCAGTTATATACTCAGAAAACATGTTCTGCATCTATATACTCATGTATAATAACAAATTTGACCATAAAAATGGTAAGAAAATGCTCACTTCAAGGAGTTCTTGACCTGGCACACAGAGTAGAATCATCTCTGCCCTTTGACTTTTTAGTGACTCTAAGGCGCAAGCTTCTTAGCATTTGTATACTCTAAAAACATGATCTTCAACTTTATTCTCATGTCTAATAACTAATTTGACCATAAAAATGGTAAGAAAATGCTCACTTCAAGGAGATCATGACTTGCTCACGGAGTAGAATCAACTTTGCATTGTGTATTTTTAGTGAGTTTATGATGCAAGCTTCGTTGCAAGCTTCCTAGCATTTTTATACTCTGAAAATATGTTCTCAAACTATATTCTTATGTCTAATAACTAATTTGACCATAAAAATGGCAAGAAAATGCTCAATTCAAGGAATTCTTGACCTGGCTCATGGAGTAAAATTAGTTCTGCATTGTGTGTTTTTATTGACTCTATGGCACAAGTATCGTAAAAGTTATATACTCTGAAAACATGTTCTCCAACCTTATACTCATGTGTAATAACTAATTTGACCCTAAAAATGTTAAGAAAATGCTCATTTCAAGGAGTTCTTGACCTGGCTCACGGAGTAGAATCTGCTCTGCCCTTTGACTTTTTAGTGACTCTAAGGCGTAAGTTTCCTAGCATTTGTATACTCTAAAAACATGTTCTCCAACTTTATTCTCATGTCTAATAACTAATTTGACCATAAAAATGGTAAGAAAATGCTCACTTCAAGGAGATCATGACTTGCTCACGGAGTAGAATCAACTTTGAATTGTGTATTTTTAGTGAGTTTATGACGCAAGCTTCGTTGCAAGCTTCCTAGAATTTTTATACTCTGAAAATATGTTCTCAAACTATATTCTTATGTCTAATAACTAATTTGACCATAAAAATGGCAAGAAAATGCTCAATTCAAGGAGTTCTTGACCTGGCTCACGGAGTATAATAAGTTCTGCATTGTGTGTTTTTATTGACTCTATGGCACAAGTATCGTAAAAGTTATATACTCTGAAAACATGTTCTCCAACCTTATACTCATGTGTAATAACTAATTTGACCCTAAAAATGTTAAGAAAATGCTCACTTCAAGGAGTTCTTGACCTGGCTCACGGAGTAGAATCTGCTCTACACTGTGTGTTTTTAGTAACTCTATGGCACAAGAGTCATAGTAGTTATATACTCAGAAAACATGTTCAGCAATTATATACTCATGTATAATAACTAATTTGACCATAAAAATGGTAAGAAAATGCTCAATTCAAGGAGTTCTTAACCTGGCTCACAGAGTAGAATCAGCTCTGCCCCTTGATTTTTTAATGACTCTATGGCGCAAGCTTCCTAGCATTTTTATACTCTAAAAACATGTTCTCCAACTATATTTGCATGTCTAATAACTAATTTGACCATAAAAATGGCAAGAAAATGCTCAATTCAAAGAGTTCTTGACCTGGCTCATGGAGTAGAATCTGCTCTACACTGTGTGTTTTTAGTGACTCTATGGGACAAGCATCGTAGCAGTTATACGCTCAGAAAATATGTTCTGAAACTATATATTCATGTATAATAACTAATTTGACCATAAAAATGGTACGAAAATGCTTACTTCAAGGAGTTCTAGACCTGACTCACGGAGTAGAATCAGCTCTGCCCTTTGACTTTTTAGTGACTCTAAGGCGCAAGCTTCCTAGCATTTATATACTCTAAAAACATGTTCTCCAACTATATTCTTATGTCTAATAACTAATTTGACCATAAAAATGGTAAGAAAATTCCCACATCAAGGAGATCATGACTTGCTCACGGAGTAGAATCAACTTTGCAATGTGTATTTTTAGTGAGTTTATGACGCAAGCTTCGTTTAAAGCTTCCAAACATTTTTATACTCTAAAAATATGTTCTCCAACTATATTCTTATGTCTAATAACTAATTTTACCATAAAAATGGCAAGAAAATGCTCAATTCAATGAGTTCTTGACCTGGCTCACGGAGTAAAATCAGTTCTGCATTGTGTGTTTTTAGTGATTCTATGGCACAAGTATCGTAACAGTTATATACTCTGAAAACATGTTCTCCAACTATATACTCATGTATAATAACTAATTTGACCACAAAAATGGTATGAAAATGCTCATTTCAAGGAGTTATTGACCTGGCTCACGGAGTTGAATAAGCTCTGCACTGTGAGTTTTTAGTGACTCTATGGTGCAAGAATTCTCACATTTTTATACTCTGAAAACATATTCTCCAACTATATTCTCATGTCTAATAACTAAATTGACCATAAAAATGGCAAGAAAATGCTCACTTTAACTTGACTCACGGAGTAAAATCAGCTTTGCACTATGAGTTTTTAGTGACTGTATGTTGCAAGCTTCTTAGCATTTTTATACTCTGAAAACATGTTCTTCAACTATATTCTCATGTCTAATAACTAATTTGACCATAAAAATGGCAAGAAAATTCTCTCTTCAAGGAGTTCTTGACCTGGCTCACGGAGTAGAATCTGCTCAACACTGTGTGTTTTTAGTGACTCTATGGAACAAGCATCGTAGCAGTTATATACTCAGAAAACATGTTCTGCATCTATATACTCATGTATAATAACAAATTTGACCATAAAAATGGTAAGAAAATGCTCACTTCAAGGAGTTCTTGACCTGGCACACAGAGTAGAATCATCTCTGCCCTTTGACTTTTTAGTGACTCTAAGGCGCAAGCTTCTTAGCATTTGTATACTCTAAAAACATGATCTTCAACTTTATTCTCATGTCTAATAACTAATTTGACCATAAAAAATGGTAAGAAAATGCTCACTTCAAGGAGATCATGACTTGCTCACGGAGTAGAATCAACTTTGCATTGTGTATTTTTAGTGAGTTTATGATGCAAGCTTCGTTGCAAGCTTCCTAGCATTTTTATACTCTGAAAATATGTTCTCAAACTATATTCTTATGTCTAATAACTAATTTGACCATAAAAATGGCAAGAAAATGCTCAATTCAAGGAATTCTTGACCTGGCTCATGGAGTAAAATTAGTTCTGCATTGTGTGTTTTTATTGACTCTATGGCACAAGTATCGTAAAAGTTATATACTCTGAAAACATGTTCTCCAACCTTATACTCATGTGTAATAACTAATTTGACCCTAAAAATGTTAAGAAAATGCTCATTTCAAGAAGTTCTTGACCTGGCTCACGGAGTAGAATCTGCTCTGCCCTTTGACTTTTTAGTGACTCTGAGGCGTAAGTTTCCTAGCATTTGTATACTCTAAAAACATGTTCTCCAACTTTATTCTCATGTCTAATAACTAATTTGACCATAAAAATGGTAAGAAAATGCTCACTTCAAGGAGATCATGACTTGCTCACGGAGTAGAATCAACTTTGCATTGTGTATTTTTAGTGAGTTTATGACGCAAGCTTCGTTGCAAGCTTCCTAGAATTTTTATACTCTGAAAATATGTTCTCAAACTATATTCTTATGTCTAATAACTAATTTGACCATAAAAATGGCAAGAAAATGCTCAATTCAAGGAGTTCTTGACCTGGCTCACGGAGTATAATAAGTTCTGCATTGTGTGTTTTTATTGACTCTATGGCACAAGTATCGTAAAAGTTATATACTCTGAAAACATGTTCTCCAACCTTATACTCATGTGTAATAACTAATTTGACCCTAAAAATGTTAAGAAAATGCTCACTTCAAGGAGTTCTTGACCTGGCTCACGGAGTAGAATCTGCTCTACACTGTGTGTTTTTAGTAACTCTATGGCACAATAGTCATAGTAGTTATATACTCAGAAAACATGTTCAGCAATTATATACTCATGTATAATAACTAATTTGACCATAAAAATGGTAAGAAAATGCTCAATTCAAGGAGTTCTTAACCTGGCTCACAGAGTAGAATCAGCTCTGCCCCTTGATTTTTTAATGACTCTATGGCGCAAGCTTCCTAGCATTTTTATACTCTAAAAACATGTTCTCCAACTATATTTGCATGTCTAATAACTAATTTGACCATAAAAATGGCAAGAAAATGCTCACTTCAAAGAGTTCTTGACCTGGCTCATGGAGTAGAATCTGCTCTACACTGTGTGTTTTTAGTGACTCTATGGGACAAGCATCGTAGCAGTTATACGCTCAGAAAATATGTTCTGAAACTATATACTCATGTATAATAACTAATTTGACCATAAAAATGGTACGAAAATGCTTACTTCAAGGAGTTCTAGACCTGACTCACGGAGTAGAATTTGCTCTGCCCTTTGACTTTTTAGTGACTCTAAGGCGCAAGCTTCCTAGCATTTATATACTCTAAAAACATGTTCTCCGACTATATTCTTATGTCTAATAACTAATTTGACCATAAAAATGGTAAGAAAATTCCCACATCAAGGAGATCATGACTTGCTCTCTGAGTAGAATCAACTTTGCAATGTGTATTTTTAGTGAGTTTATGACGCAAGCTTCGTTGAAAGCTTCCAAACATTTTTATACTCTAAAAATATGTTCTCCAACTATATTCTTATGTCTAATAACTAATTTTACCATAAAAATGGCAAGAAAATGCTCAATTCAATGAGTTCTTGACATGGCTCACGGAGTAAAATCAGTTCTGCATTGTGTGTTTTTATTGACTCTATGGCACAAGTATCGTAAAAGTTATATACTCTGAAAACATGTTCTCCAACCTTATACTCATGTGTAATAACTAATTTGACCCTAAAAATGTTAAGAAAATGCTCACTTCAAGGAGTTCTTGACCTGGCTCACGGAGTAGAATCTGCTCTACACTGTGTGTTTTTAGTAACTCTATGGCACAAGAGTCATAGTAGTTATATACTCAGAAAACATGTTCAGCAATTATATACTCATGTATAATAACTAATTTGACCATAAAAATGGTAAGAAAATGCTCAATTCAAGGAGTTCTTAACCTGGCTCACAGAGTAGAATCAGCTCTGCCCCTTGATTTTTTAATGACTCTATGGCGCAAGCTTCCTAGCATTTTTATACTCTAAAAACATGTTCTCCAACTATATTTGCATGTCTAATAACTAATTTGACCATAAAAATGGCAAGAAAATGCTCACTTCAAAGAGTTCTTGACCTGGCTCATGGAGTAGAATCTGCTCTACACTGTGTGTTTTTAGTGACTCTATGGGACAAGCATCGTAGCAGTTATACGCTCAGAAAATATGTTCTGAAACTATATACTCATGTATAATAACTAATTTGACCATAAAAATGGTACGAAAATGCTTACTTCAAGGAGTTCTAGACCTGACTCACGGAGTAGAATTTGCTCTGCCCTTTGACTTTTTAGTGACTCTAAGGCGCAAGCTTCCTAGCATTTATATACTCTAAAAACATGTTCTCCGACTATATTCTTATGTCTAATAACTAATTTGACCATAAAAATGGTAAGAAAATTCCCACATCAAGGAGATCATGACTTGCTCTCTGAGTAGAATCAACTTTGCAATGTGTATTTTTAGTGAGTTTATGACGCAAGCTTCGTTGAAAGCTTCCAAACATTTTTATACTCTAAAAATATGTTCTCCAACTATATTCTTATGTCTAATAACTAATTTTACCATAAAAATGGCAAGAAAATGCTCAATTCAATGAGTTCTTGACATGGCTCACGGAGTAAAATCAGTTCTGCATTGTGTGTTTTTAGTGACTCTATGGCACAAGTATTGTAACAGTTATATACTCTGAAAACATGTTCTCCAACTATATACTCATGTATAATAACTAATTTGACCACAAAAATGGTATGAAAATGCTCATTTCAAGGAGTTATTGACCTGGCTCACGGAGTTGAATAAGCTCTGCACTGTGAATTTTTAGTGACTCTATAGTGCAAGAATTCTCACATTTTTATACTCTGAAAACATATTCTCCAACTATATTCTCATGTCTAAGAACTAAATTGACCATAAAAATAGCAAGAAAATGCACACTTCAAGAAGTTCTTAACTTGACTCACGGAGTAAAATCAGCTCTGCACTGTGAGTTTTTAGTGACTGTATGTTGGAAGCTTCTTAGCATTTTCATACTCTGAAAAAAGGTTCTTCAACTATATTATCATGTCTAATAACTAATTTGACTATAAAAATGGAAAGAAAATTCTCACTTCAAGGAGTTCTTGACCTGGCTCACGGAGTAGAATCTGCTCAACACTGTGTGTTTTTAGTGACTCTATGGCACAAGCATCGTAGCAGTTATATACTCAGAAAACATGTTCTGTATCTATATAATCATGTATAATAACTAATTTGACCCTAAAAATGTTAAGAAAATGCTCATTTCAAGGAGTTCTTGACCTGGCTCACGGAGTAGAATCTGCTCTGCCCTTTGACTTTTTAGTGACTCTAAGGCGTAAGTTTCCTAGCATTTGTATACTCTAAAAACATGTTCTCCAACTTTATTCTCATGTCTAATAACTAATTTGACAATAAAAATTGTAAGAAAATGCTCACTTCAAGGAGATCATGACTTGCTCACGGAGTAGAATCAACTTTGCATTGTGTATTTTTAGTGAGTTTATGACGCAAGCTTCGTTTCAAGCTTCCTAGCATTTTTATACTCTGAAAATATGTTCTCAAACTATATTCTTATGTCTAATAACTAATTTGTCCATAAAAATGGCAAGAAAATGTTCAATTCAAGGAGTTCTTGACCGGGCTCACGGAGTAAAATTAGTTTTGCATTGTGTGTTTTTAGTGACTCTATGGCACAAGTATCGTAACAGTTATATACTCTGAAAACATGTTCTACAACTATATACTCATGTATAATAACTAAATTGACCATAAAAATGGTATGAAAATGTTCATTTCAAGGAGTTCTTGACCTGGCTCATGGAGTTGAATAAGCTCTGCACTGTGAGTTTTTAGTGACTCTATGGTACAAGAATTCTCACATTTTAATATTCTGAAAACATATTCTCATGTCTAATAACTAAATTGACCATAAAAATGGCAAAAAAATGCTCACTTCAAGAAGTTCTTAACTTGACTCACGGAGTAAAATCAGCTTTGCACTATGAGTTTTTAGTGACTGTATGTTGCAAGCTTCTTAGCATTTTTATACTCTGAAAACATGTTCTTCAACTATATTCTCATGTCTAATAACTAATTTGACCATAAAAATGGCAAGAAAATTCTCACTTCAAGGAGTTCTTGACCTGGCTCACGGAGTAGAAACTACTCAACACTGTGTGTTTTTAGTGACTCTATGGAACAAGCATCGTAGCAGTTATATACTCAGAAAACATGTTCTGCATCTATATACTCATGTATAATAACAAATTTGACCATAAAAATGGTAAGAAAATGCTCACTTCAAGGAGTTCTTGACCTGGCACACAGAGTAGAATCATCTCTGCCCTTTGACTTTTTAGTGACTCTAAGGCGCAAGCTTCTTAGCATTTGTATACTCTAAAAACATGATCTTCAACTTTATTCTCATGTCTAATAACTAATTTGACCATAAAAATGGTAAGAAAATTCTCACTTCAAGGAGATCATGACTTGCTCACGGAGTAGAATCAACTTTGCATTGTGTATTTTTAGTGAGTTTATGATGCAAGCTTCGTTGCAAGCTTCCTAGCATTTTTATACTCTGAAAATATGTTCTCAAACTATATTCTTATGTCTAATGACTAATTTGACCATAAAAATGGCAAGAAAATGCTCAATTCAAGGAATTCTTGACCTGGCTCATGGAGTAAAATTAGTTCTGCATTGTGTGTTTTTATTAACTCTATGGCACAAGTATCATAAAAGTTATATACTTTGAAAACATGTTCTAAAACCTTATACTCATGTATAATAACTAATTTGACCGTAAAAATGGTAAGAAAATGCTCACTTCAAGGAGTTCTTGACCTAGTTCACGGAGTAGAATCTGCTCTACACTGTGTGATTTTAGTGACTCTATGGCACAAGAATCGTAGTAGTTATATACTCAGAAAACATGTTCAGCAACTATATACTCATGTACAATAACTAATTTGACCATAAAAATGGTAAGAAAATGCTCAATTCAAGGAGTTCTTGACATGGCTCACGGAGTAGAATCAGCTCTGCCCCTTGATTTTTTAGTGACTGTATGGAGCAACCTTCCTAGCATTTTATACTCTAAAAACATGTTCTTTAACTATATTTTCATGTCTAATAACTTATTTGACCATAAAAATGCCAAGAAAATGCTCACTTCAAGGAGTTCTTGACCTGGTTCACGGAGTAGAATCTGCTCTACACTGTGTGGTTTGAGCGACTCTATGGCACAAGCATCGTAGCAGATATATGCTCAGAAAATATGTTCTGAAACTATATACTCATGTATAATAACTAATTTGACCATAAAAATTGTAAGAAAATGCTTACTTCAAGGAGTTCTTGACCTGACTCACGGAGTAGAATCAGCTCTGCTCTTTGACTTTTTAGTGACTCCAACGCGCAAGCTTCCTAGCATTTATATACTCTAAAAACATGTTCTTCCGAGATCATGACTTGCTCACGGAGTAGAATCAACTTTGCATTGTGTATTTTTAGTGAGTTTATGACGCAAGCTTCGTTGCAAGCTTCCTAACATTTTTATACTCTGAAAATATGTTCTCAAATTATATTCTTATGTCTAATAACTAATTTGACCATGAAAATGGCAAGAAAATGCTCAATTCAAGGAGTTCTTGACCTGGCTCATGGAGTAAAATTAGTTCTGCATTGTGTGTTTTTAGTGACTCTATGGCACAAGTATAGTAAAAGTTATATACTTTGAAAACATGTTCTTCAACCTTATACTCATGTATAATAAATAATTTGCCGGTAAAAATGGTTAGAAAATGCTCACTTCAAGGAGTTCTTGACCTGGTTCACGGAGTAGAATCTGCTCTACACTGTGTGTTTTTAGTGACTCTATGGCACAAGAATCGTAGTAGTTATATACTCAGAAAACATGTTCAGCAACTATATACTCATGTATAATAACTAATTTGACCATAAAAATGGTAAGAAAATGCTCAATTCAAGGAGTTCTTGACATGGCTCACGGAGTAGAATCAGCTTTGCCCCTTGATTTTATAGTGACTGTATGGCACAAACTTCCTAGCATTTTATACTCTAAAAACATGTTCTCTAACTATATTTTCATGTCTAATAACTAATTTGACCATAAAAATGCCAAGAAAATGCTCACTTGAAGGAGATCTTGACCTGGTTCACGGAGTAGAATCTGCTCTACACTGTATGGTTTTAGTGACTCTATGGCACAAGCATCGTAGCAGATATATGCTCAGAAAATATTTCTGAAACTATATACTCATGTATAATAACTAATTTGACCATAAAAATTGTAAGAAAATGCTTACTTCAAGGAGTTCTTGACCTGACTCACGGAGTAGAATCAGCTCTGCCGTATGACTTTTTAGTGACTCCAAGGCGCAAGCTTCCTAGCATTTATATACTCTAAAAACATCTTCTCCAACTATATTCTTATGTCTAATAACTAATTTGACCATAAAAATGGTAAGAAAATGCCCACTTCAAGGAAATCTTGACTTGCTCACAGAGTAGAATCAACTTTGCAATGTGTATTTTTAGTGAGTTTATGACGCAAGCTTCGTTGAAAGCTTCCTAGCATTTTTATACTCTGAAAATATGTTCTCCAACTATATTCTTATGTCTAATAACTAATTTTACCATAAAAATGACAAGAAAATCCTCAATTAAAGGAGTTCTTGACCTGGCTCACGGAGTAAAATCAGTTCTGCATTGTGTGTTTTTAGTGACTCTATGGCACAAGTATCGTAATAGTTATATACTCTGAAAACATGTTCTCCAACTATATACTCATGTATAATAACTAATTTGACCATAAAAATGGTAAGAAAATGCTCACTTCAAGGAGTTCTTGACCTGGCTCACAGAGTAGAATCTGCTCTGCCCTTTGACTTTTTAGTGACTCTAAGGCTCAAGCTTCCTAGCATTTGTATACTCTAAAAACATGTTCTCCAACTTTATTCTCATGTCTAATAACTAATTTGACCATAAAAATGGTAAGAAAATGCTCACTTCAAGGAGATCATGACTTGCTCACGGAGTAGAGTCAACTTTGCATTGTGTATTTTTAGTGAGTTTATGACGCAAGGTTCGTTGCAAGCTTCCTAGCATTTTTATACTCTAAAAATATGTTCTCAGACTATATTCTTATGTCTAATAACTAATTTGACCATGAAAATGGCAAGAAAATGCTCAATTCAAGGAGTTCTTGACCTGGCTCATGGAGTAAAATTAGTTCTGCATTGTGTGTTTTTAGTGACTCTATGGCACAAGTATAAAAGTTATATACTTTGAAAACATGTTCTCCAACCTTATACTCATGTATAATAAATAACTTGCCGGTAAAAATGGTTAGAAAATGCTCACTTCAAGGAGTTATTGACCTGGCTCACGGAGTAGAATCTGCTCTACACTGTGTGTTTTTAGTGACTCTATGGCACAAGAATCGTAGTAGTTATATACTCAGAAAACATGTTCAGCAACTATATACTCATGTATAATAACTAATTTGACCATAAAAAAGGTAAGAAAATGCTCAATTCAAGGAGTTCTTGACATGGCTCACGGAGTAGAATCAGCTCTGCCCCTTGATTTTTTAGTGACTGTATGGCGCAAGCTTCCTAGCATTTTATACTCTAAAAACATGTTCTCTAACTATATTTTCATGTCTAATAACTAATTTGACCATAAAAATGCCAAGAAAATGCTCACTTGAAGGAGATCTTGACCTGGTTCACGGAGTAGAATCTGCTCTACAATGTGTGGTTTTAGTGACTCTATGGCACAAGCATCGTAGCAGATATATGCTCAGAAAATATGTTCTGAAACTATATACTCATGTATAATAACTAATTTGACCATAAAAATTGTAAGAAAATGCTTACTTCAAGGAGTTCTTGACCTGACTCACGGAGTAGAATCAGCTCTGCTCTTTGACTTTTTAGTGTCTCCAGCGCGCAAGCTTCCTAGCATTTATATACTCTAAAAACATGTTCTCCAACTATATTCTTATGTCTAATAACTAATTTGACCAAAAAATGGTAAGAAAATGCCCACTTCAAGGAAATCTTGACTTGCTCACGGAGTAGAATCAACTTTGCAATGTGTATTTTTAGTGAGTTTATGACGCAAGCTTCGTTGAAAGCTTCCTAGCATTTTTATACTATGAAAATATGTTCTCCAACTATATTCTTATGTCTAATAACTAATTTTACCATACAAATGGCAAAAAAATCATCAATTCAAGGAGTTCTTGACCTGGCTCACGGAGTAAAATCAGTTCTGCATTGTGTGTTTTTAGTGACTTTATGGCACAAGTATCGTACCAGTTATATACTCTGAAAACATGTTCTCCAACTATATACTCATGTATAATAACTAATTTGACCATAAAAATGGTAAGAAAATGCTCACTTCAAGGAGTTCTTGACCTGGCTCACAGAGTAGAATCAGCTCTGCTCTTTGACTTTTTTGTGACTCTAAGGCGCAAGCTTCCTAGCATTTGTATACTCTAAAAATATGTTCTCCAACTTTATTCTCATGTCTAATAACTAATTTGACCATAAAAATGGTAAGAAAGTGCTCACTTCAAGGAGATCATGACTTGCTCACGGAGTAGAATCAACTTTGCATTGTGTATTTTTAGTGAGTTTATGACGCAAGGTTCGTTGCAAGCTTCCTAGCATTTTTATACTCTGAAAATATGTTCTCAAACTATATTCTTATGTCTAATAACTAATTTGACCATGAAAATGGCAAGAAAATGCTCAATTCAAGGATTTCTTGACCTGGCTCATGGAGTAAAATTAGTTCTGCATTGTGTGTTTTTAGTGACTCTATGACACAAGTATAGTAAAAGTTATATACTTTGAAAACATGTTCTCCAACCTTATACTCATGTATAATAAATAATTTGCCCGTAAAAATGGTTAGAAAATGCTCACATCAAGGAGTTCTTGACCTGACTCACGGAGTAGAATATGCTCTACACTGTGTGTTTTTAGTGACTCTATGGCACAAGAATCGTAGTTGTTATATACTCAGAAAACATGTTCAGCAACTATATACTCATGTATAATAACTAATTTGACCATAAAAATGGTAAGAAAATGCTCAATTCAAGGAGTTCTTGACATGGCTCACGGAGTAGAATCAGCTCTGCCCCTTGATTTTTTAGTGACTGTATGGCGCAAGCTTCCTAGCATTTTATACTCTAAAAACATGTTCTCTAACTATATTTTCATGTCTAATAACTAATTTGACCATAAAAATGCCAAGAAAATGCTCACTTGAAGGAGATCTTGACCTGGTTCACGGAGTAGAATCTGCTCTACACTGTGTGGTTTTAGTGACTCTATGGCACAAGCATCGTAGCAGATATATGCTCAGAAAATATGTTCTGAAACTATATACTCATGTATAATAACTAATTTGACCATAAAAATTGTAAGAAAATGCTTACTTCAAGGAGTTCTTGACCTGACTCACGGAGTAGAATCAGCTCTGCCCTTTGACTTTTTAGTGACTCTAAGGCGCAAGGTTCCTAGCATTTATATACTCTAAAAACATGTTCTCCAACTTTATTCTTATGTCTAATAACTAATTTGACCATAAAAATGGTAAGAAAATGCCCACTTCAAGGAAATCTTGACTTGCTCACGGAGTAGAATCAACTTTGCAATGTGTATTTTTAGTGAGTTTATGACGCGAGCTTCGTTGAAAGCTTCCTAGCATTTTTATACTCTGAAAATATGTTCTCCAACTATATTCTTATGTCTAATAACTAATTTTACCATACAAATGGCAAGAAAATCCTCAATTCAAGGAGTTCTTGACCTGGCTCACGGAGTAAAATCAGTTCTGCATTGTGTGTTTTTAGTGACTTTATGGCACAAGTATCGTACCAGTTATATATACTGAAAATATGTTCTCCAACTATATACTCATGTATAATAACTAATTTGACCATAAAAATGGTAAGAAAATGCTCACTTCAAGGAGTTCTTGACCTGGCTCACAGAGTAGAATTAGCTCTGCCCTTTGACTTTTTAGTGACTCTAAGGCGCAAGCTTCCTAGCATTTGTATACTCTAAAAACATGTTCTCCAACTTTATTCTCATGTCTAATAACTAATTTGACCATAAAAATGTTAAGAAAGTGCTCACTTCAAGGAGATCATGACTTGCTCACGGAGTAGAATCAACTTTGCATTGTGTATTTTTAGTGAGTTTATGACGCAAGGTTCGTTGCAAGCTTCCTAGCATTTTTATACTCTGAAAATATGTTCTCAAACTATATTCTTATGTCTAATAACTAATTTGACCATGAAAATGGCAAGAAAATGCTCAATTCAAGGATTTCTTGACCTGGCTCATGGAGTAAAATTAGTTCTGCATTGTGTGTTTTTAGTGACTCTATGACACAAGTATAGTAAAAGTTATATACTTTGAAAACATGTTCTCCAACCTTATACTCATGTATAATAAATAATTTGCCCGTAAAAATGGTTAGAAAATGCTCACATCAAGGAGTTCTTGACCTGGCTCACGGAGTAGAATATGCTCTACACTGTGTGTTTTTAGTGACTCTATGGCACAAGAATCGTAGTTGTTATATACTCAGAAAACATGTTCAGCAACTATATACTCATGTATAATAACTAATTTGACCATAAAAATGGTAAGAAAATGCTCAATTCAAGGAGTTCTTGACATGGCTCACGGAGTAGAATCAGCTCTGCCCCTTGATTTTTTAGTGACTGTATGGCGCAAGCTTTCTAGCATTTTATACTTTAAAAACATGTTCTCTAACTATATTTTCATGTCTAATAACTAATTTGACCATAAAAATGCCAAGAAAATGCTCACTTGAAGGAGATCTTGACCTGGTTCACGGAGTAGAATCTGCTCTACACTGTGTGGTTTTAGTGACTCTATGGCACAAGCATCGTAGCAGATATATGCTCAGAAAATATGTTCTGAAACTATATATTCATGTATAATAACTAATTTGACCATAAAAATTGTAAGAAAATGCTTACATCAAGGAGTTCTTGACCTGACTCACGGAGTAGAATCAGCTCTGCTCTTTGACTTTTTAGTGACTCCAACGCGCAAGCTTCCTAGCATTTATATACTCTAAAAACATGTTCTCCAACTATATTCTTATGTCTAATAACTAATTTGACCAAAAAATGGTAAGAAAATGCCCACTTCAAGGAAATCTTAACTTGCTCACAGAGTAGAATCAACTTTGCAATGTGTATTTTTAGTGAGTTTATGACGCAAGCTTCGTTGAAAGCTTCCTAGCATTTTTATACTATGAAAATATGTTCTCCAACTATATTCTTATGTCTAATAACTAATTTTACCATACAAATGGCAAAAAAATCATCAATTCAAGGAGTTCTTGACCTGGCTCACGGAGTAAAATCAGTTCCGCATTGTGTGTTTTTAGTGACTTTATGGCACAAGTATCGTACCAGTTATATACTCTGAAAACATGTTCTCCAACTATATACTCATGTATAATAACTAATTTGACCATAAAAATGGTAAGAAAATGCTCACTTCAAGGAGTTCTTGACCTGACTCACGGAGTAGAATCAGCTCTGCCCTTTGACTTTTTAGTGACTCTAAGGCGCAAGCTTCCTAGCATTTATATACTCTAAAAACATGTTCTCCAACTATATTCTTATGTCTAATAACTAATTTGACCATAAAAATGATAAGAAAATGCCCACTTCAAGGAAATCTTGACTTGCTCACGGAGTAGAATCAACTTTGCAATGTGTATTTTTAGTGAGTTTATGACGCAAGCTTCGTTGAAAGCTTTCTAGCATTTTTATACTCTGAAAATATGTTCTCCAACTATATTCTTATGTCTAATAACTAATTTTACCATACAAATGGCAAGAAAATCCTCAATTCAAGGAGTTCTTGACCTTGCTCACGGAGTAAAATCAGTTCTGCATTGTGTGTTTTTAGTGACTTTGTGGCACAAGTATCGTACCAGTTATATATACTGAAAACATGTTCTCCAACTATATACTCATGTATAATAACTAATTTGACCATAAAAATGGTAAGAAAATGCTCACTTCAAGGAGTTCTTGGCCTGGCTCATAGAGTAGAATTAGCTCTGCCCTCTGACTTTTTAGTGACTCTAAGGCGCAAGCTTCCTAGCATTTGTATACTCTAAAAACATGTTTTCCAACTTTATTCTCATGTCTAATAATTAATTTGACCATAAAAATGGTAAGAAAGTGCTCACTTCAAGGAGATCATGACTTGCTCACGGAGTAGAATCAACTTTGCATTGTGTATTTTTAGTGAGTTTATGACGCAAGGTTCGTTGCAAGCTTCCTAGCATTTTTATACTCTGAAAATATGTTCTCAAACTATATTCTTATGTCTAATAACTAATTTGACCATGAAAATGGCAAGAAAATGCTCAATTCAAGGAGTTCTTGACCTGGCTCATGGAGTAAAATTAGTTCTGCATTGTGTGTTTTTAGTGACTCTATGGCACAAGTATAGTAAAAGTTATATACTTTGAAAACATGTTCTCCAACCTTATACTCATGTATAATAAATAATTTGCCCGTAAAAATGGTTAGAAAATGCTCACTTCAAGGAGTTCTTGACCTGGCTCACGGAGTAGAATATGCTCTACACTGTGTGTTTTTAGTGACTCTATGGCACAAGAATCGTAGTTGTTATATACTAAGAAAACATGTTCAGCAACTATATACTCATGTATAATAACTAATTTGACCATAAAAATGGTAAGAAAATGCTCAATTCAAGGAGTTCTTGACATGGCTCATGGAGTAGAATCAGCTCTGCCCCTTGATTTTTTAGTGACTGTATGGCGCAAGCGTCCTAGCATTTTATACTCTAAAAACATGTTCTCTAACTATATTTTCATGTCTAACAACTAATTTGACCATAAAAATGCCAAGAAAATGCTCACTTGAAGGAGATCTTGACCTGGTTCACGGAGTAGAATCTGCTCTACACTGTGTGGTTTTAGTGACTCTATGGCACAAGCATCGTAGCAGATATATGCTCAGAAAATATGTTCTGAAACTATATACTCATGTATAATAACTAATTTGACCATAAAAATTGTAAGAAAATGCTTACATCAAGGAGTTCTTGACCTGACTCACGGAGTAGAATCAGCTCTGCTCTTTGACTTTTTAGTGACTCCAACGCGCAAGCTTCCTAGCATTTATATACTCTAAAAACATGTTCTCCAACTATATTCTTATGTCTAATAACTAATTTGACCAAAAAATGGTAAGAAAATGCCCACTTCAAGGAAATCTTGACTTGCTCACAGAGTAGAATCAACTTTGCAATGTGTATTTTTAGTGAGTTTATGACGCAAGCTTCGTTGAAAGCTTCCTAGCATTTTTATACTATGAAAATATGTTCTCCAACTATATTCTTATGTCTAATAACTAATTTTACCATACAAATGGCAAAAAAATCATCAATTCAAGGAGTTCTTGACCTGGCTCACGGAGTAAAATCAGTTCCGCATTGTGTGTTTTTAGTGACTTTATGGCACAAGTATCGTACCAGTTATATACTCTGAAAACATGTTCTCCAACTATATACTCATGTATAATAACTAATTTGACCATAAAAATGGTAAGAAAATGCTCACTTCAAGGAGTTCTTGACCTGGCTCACAGAGTAGAATCAGCTCTGCCCTTTGACTTTTTTGTGACTCTAAGGCGCAAGCTTCCTAGCATTTGTATACTCTAAAAACATGTTCTCCAACTTTATTCTCATGTCTAATAACTAATTTGACCATAAAAATGGTAAGAAAATGCTCACTTCAAGGAGATCATGACTTGCTCACGGAGTAGAATCAACTTTGCATTTTGTATTTTTAGTGAGTTTATGACGGAAGCTTCGTTGCAAGCTTCCTAGCATTTTTATAATCTGAAAATATGTTCTCAAACTATATTCTTATGTCTAATAACTAATTTGACCATGAAAATGGCAAGAAAATGCTCAATTCAAGGAGTTCTTCACCTGGCTCATGGAGTAAAATTAGTTCTGCATTGTGTGTTTTTATTGACTCTATGGCACAAGTATAGTAAAAGTTATATACTTTGAAAACATGTTCTCCAACCTTATACTCATGTATAATAAATAACTTTCCCGTAAAAATGGTTAGAAAATGCTCACTTCAAGGAGTTCTTGACCTGGCTCACGGAGTAGAATCTGCTCTACACTGTGTGTTTTTAGTGACTCTATGACACAAGAATCGTAGTAGTTATATACTCAGAAAACATGTTCAGCAACTATATACTCATGTATAATAACTAATTTGACCATAAAAATGGTAAGAAAATGCTCAATTCAAGGAGTTCTTGACATGGCTCACGGAGTAGAATCAGCTCTGCCCCTTGATTTTTTAGTGACTGTATGGCGCAAGCTTCCTAGCATTTTATACTCTAAAAACATGTTCTCTAACTATATTTTCATGTCTAATAACTAATTTGACCATAAAAATGCCAAGAAAATGCTCACTTGAAGGAGATCTTGACCTGGTTCACGGAGTAGAATCTGCTCTACACTGTGTTGTTTTAGTGACTCTATGGCACAAGCATCGTAGCAGATATATGCTCAGAAAATATGTTCTGAAACTATATACTCATGTATAATAACTAATTTGACCATAAAAATTGTAAGAAAATGCTTACTTCAAGGAGTTGTTGACTGACTCACGGAGTAGAATCAGCTCTGCCCTTTGACTTTTTAGTGACTCTAAGGCGCAAGCTTCCTAGCATTTATATACTCTAAAAACATGTTCTCCAACTATATTCTTATGTCTAATAACTAATTTGACCATAAAAATGATAAGAAAATGCCCACTTCAAGGAAATCTTGACTTGCTCACGGAGTAGAATCAACTTTGCAATGTGTATTTTTAGTGAGTTTATGACGCAAGCTTCGTTGAAAGCTTTCTAGCATTTTTATACTCTGAAAATATGTTCTCCAACTATATTCTTATGTCTAATAACTAATTTTACCATACAAATGGCAAGAAAATCCTCAATTCAAGGAGTTCTTGACCTGGCATTGTGTGTTTTCAGTGACTTTGTGGCACAAGTATCGTACCAGTTATATATACTGAAAACATGTTCTCCAACTATATACTCATGTATAATAACTAATTTGACCATAAAAATGGTAAGAAAATGCTCACTTCAAGGAGTTCTTGACCTGGCTCACAGAGTAGAATTAGCTCTGCCCTTTTACTTTTTAGTGACTCTAAGGCGCAAGCTTCCTAGCATTTGTATACTCTAAAAACATGTTTTCCAACTTTATTCTCATGTCTAATAATTAATTTGACCATAAAAATGGTAAGAAAGTGCTCACTTCAAGGAGATCATGACTTGCTCACGGAGTAGAGTCAACTTTGCATTGTGTATTTTTAGTGAGTTTATGACGCAAGGTTCGTTGCAAGCTTCCTAGCATTTTTATACTCTGAAAATATGTTCTCAAACTATATTCTTATGTCTAATAACTAATTTGACCATGAAAATGGCAAGAAAATGCTCAATTCAAAGAGTTCTTGACCTGGCTCATGGAGTAAAATTAGTTCTGCATTGTGTGTTTTTAGTGACTCTATGGCACAAGTATAGTAAAAGTTATATACTTTGAAAATATGTTCTCCAACCTTATACTCATGTATAATAAATAATTTGCCCGAAAAAATGGTTAGAAAATGCTCATTTCAAGGAGTTCTTGACCTGGCTCACGGAGTAGAATATGCTCTACACTGTGTGTTTTTAGTGACTCTATGGCACAAGAATCGTAGTTGTTATATACTAAGAAAACATGTTCAGCAACTATATACTCATGTATAATAACTAATTTAACCATAAAAATGGTAAGAAAATGTTCAATTCAAGGAGTTCTTGACATGGCTCACGGAGTAGAATCAGCTCTGCCCCTTGATTTTTTAGTGACTGTATGGCGCAAGCGTCCTAGCATTTTATACTCTAAAAACATGTTCTCTAACTATATTTTCATGTCTAACAACTAATTTGACCATAAAAATGCCAAGAAAATGCTCACTTGAAGGAGATCTTGACCTGGTTCACGGAGTAGAATCTGCTCTACACTGTGTGGTTTTAGTGACTCTATGGCACAAGCATCGTAGCAGATATATGCTCAGAAAATATGTTCTGAAACTATATACTCATGTATAATAACTAATTTGACCATAAAAATTGTAAGAAAATGCTTACATCAAGGAGTTGTTGACCTGACTCACGGAGTAGAATCAGCTCTGCTCTTTGACTTTTTAGTGACTCCAACGCGCAAGCTTCCTAGCATTTATATACTCTAAAAACATGTTCTCCAACTATATTCTTATGTCTAATAACTAATTTGACCAAAAAATGGTAAGAAAATGCCCACTTCAAGGAAATCTTGACTTGCTCACAGAGTAGAATCAACTTTGCAATGTGTATTTTTAGTGAGTTTATGACGCAAGCTTCGTTGAAAGCTTCCTGGCATTTTTATACTATGAAAATATGTTCTCCAACTATATTCTTATGTCTAATAACTAATTTTACCATACAAATGGCAAAAAAATCATCAATTCAAGGAGTTCTTGACCTGGCTCACGGAGTAAAATCATTTCCGCATTGTGTGTTTTTAGTGACTTTATGGCACAAGTATCGTACCAGTTATATACTCTGAAAACATGTTCTCCAACTATATACTCATGTATAATAACTAATTTGACCATAAAAATGGTAAGAAAATGCTCACTTCAAGGAGTTCTTGACCTGTCTCACAGAGTAGAATCAGCTCTGCCCTTTGACTTTTTTGTGACTCTAAGGCGCAAGCTTCCTAGCATTTGTATACTCTAAAAACATGTTCTCCAACTTTATTCTCATGTCTAATAACTAATTTGACCATAAAAATGGTAAGAAAATGCTCACTTCAAGGAGATCATGACTTGCTCACGGAGTAGAATCAACTTTGCTTTTTGTATTTTTAGTGAGTTTATGACGCAAGCTTCGTTGCAAGCTTCCTAGCATTTTTATAATCTGAAAATATGTTCTCATACTATATTCTTATGTCTAATAACTAATTTGACCATGAAAATGGCAAGAAAATGCTCAATTCAAGGAGTTCTTGACCTGGCTCATGGAGTAAAATTAGTTCTGCATTGTGTGTTTTTATTGACTCTATGGCACAAGTATAGTAAAAGTTATATACTTTGAAAACATGTTCTCCAACCTTATACTCATGTATAATAAATAACTTGCCCGTAAAAATGGTTAGAAAATGCTCACTTCAAGGAGTTCTTGACATGGCTCACGGAGTAGAATCTGCTCTACACTGTGTGTTTTTAGTGACTCTATGACACAAGAATCGTAGTAGTTATATACTCAGAAAACATGTTCAGCAACTATATACTCATGTATAATAACTAATTTGACCATAAAAATGGTAAGAAAATGCTCAATTCAAGGAGTTCTTGACATGGCTCACGGAGTAGAATCAGCTCTGCCCCTTAATTTTTTAGTGACTGTATGGCGCAAGCTTCCTAGCATTTTATACTCTAAAAACATGTTCTCTAACTATATTTTCATGTCTAATAACTAATTTGACCATAAAAATGCCAAGAAAATGCTCACTTGAAGGAGATCTTGACCTGGTTCACGGAGTTGAATCTGCTCTACACTGTGTGGTTTTAGTGACTCTATGGCACAAGCATCGTAGCAGATATATACTCATGTATAATAACTAATTTGACCATAAAAATTGTAAGAAAATGCTTACTTCAAGGAGTTGTTGACCTGACTCACGGAGTAGAATCAGCTCTGCCCTTTGACTTTTTAGTGACTCTAAGGCGCAAGCTTCCTAGCATTTATATACTCTAAAAACATGTTCTCCAACTATATTCTTATGTCTAATAACTAATTTGACCATAAAAATGGTAAGAAAATGCCCACTTCAAGGAAATCTTGACTTGCTCACGGAGTAGAATCAACTTTGCAATGTGTATTTTTAGTGAGTTTATGACGCAAGCTTCGTTGAAAGCTTCCTAGCATTTTTATACTCTGAAAATATGTTCTCCAACTATATTCTTATGTCTAATAACTAATTTTACCATACAAATGGCAAGAAAATCCTCAATTCAATGAGTTCTTGACCTGGCTCACGGAGTAAAATCAGTTCTGCATTGTGTGTTTTTAGTGACTTTATGGCACAAGTATCGTACCAGTTATATATACTGAAAACATGTTCTCCAACTATATACTCATGTATAATAACTAATTTGACCATAAAAATGGTAAGAAAATGCTCACTTCAAGGAGTTCTTGACCTGGCTCACAGAGTAGAATTAGCTCTGCCCTTTGACTTTTTAGTGACTCTAAGGCGCAAGCTTCCTAGCATTTGTATACTCTAAAAACATGTTTTCCAACTTTATTCTCATGTCTAATAATTAATTTGACCATAAAAATGGTAAGAAAGTGCTCACTTCAAGGAGATCATGACTTGCTCACGGAGTAGAATCAACTTTGCATTGTGTATTTTTAGTGAGTTTATGACGCAAGGTTCGTTGCAAGCTTCCTAGCATTTTTATACTCTGAAAATATGTTCTCAAACTATATTCTTATGTCTAATAACTAATTTGACCATGAAAATGGCAAGAAAATGCTCAATTCAAGGAGTTCTTGACCTGGCTCATGGAGTAAAATTAGTTCTGCATTGTGTGTTTTTAGTGACTTTATGGCACAAGTATCGTACCAGTTATATATACTGAAAACATGTTCTCCAACTATATACTCATGTATAATAACTAATTTGACCATAAAAATGGTAAGAAAATGCTCACTTCAAGGAGTTCTTGACCTGGCTCACAGAGTAGAATTAGCTCTGCCCTTTGACTTTTTAGTGACTCTAAGGCGCAAGCTTCCTAGCATTTGTATACTCTAAAAACATGTTCTCCAACTTTATTCTCATGTCTAATAACTAATTTGACCATAAAAATGGTAAGAAAGTGCTCACTTCAAGGAGATCATGACTTGCTCACGGAGTAGAATCAACTTTGCATTGTGTATTTTTAGTGAGTTTATGACGCAAGGTTCGTTGCAAGCTTCCTAGCATTTTTATACTCTGAAAATATGTTCTCAAACTATATTCTTATGTCTAATAACTAATTTGACCATGAAAATGGCAAGAAAATGCTCAATTCAAGGAGTTCTTGACCTGGCTCATGGAGTAAAATTAGTTCTGCATTGTGTGTTTTTAGTGACTCTATGACACAAGTATAGTAAAAGTTATATACTTTGAAAACATGTTCTCCAACCTTATACTCATGTATAATAAATAATTTGCCCGTAAAAATGGTTAGAAAATGCTCACATAAAGGAGTTCTTGACCTGGCTCACGGAGCAGAATATGCTCTACACTGTGTGTTTTTAGTGACTCTATGGCACAAGAATCGTAGTTGTTATATACTCAGAAAACATGTTCAGCAACTATATACTCATGTATAATAACTAATTTGACCATAAAAATGGTAAGAAAATGCTCAATTCAAGGAGTTCTTGACATGGCTCACGGAGTAGAATCAGCTCTGCCCCTTGATTTTTTAGTGACTGTATGGCGCAAGCTTCCTAGCATTTTATACTCTAAAAACATGTTCTCTAACTATATTTTCATGTCTAATAACTAATTTGACCATAAAAATGCCAAGAAAATGCTCACTTGAAGGAGATCTTGACCTGGTTCACGGAGTAGAATCTGCTCTATACTGTGTGGTTTTAGTGACTCTATGGCACAAGCATCGTAGCAGATATATGCTCAGAAAATATGTTCTGAAACTATATACTCATGTATAATAACTAATTTGACCATAAAAATTGTAAGAAAATGCTTACTTCAAGGAGTTGTTGACCTGACTCACGGAGTAGAATCAGCTCTGCCCTTTGACTTTTTAGTGACTCTAAGGCGCAAGCTTCCTAGCATTTATATACTCTAAAAACATGTTCTCCAACTATATTCTTATGTCTAATAACTAATTTGACCATAAAAATGGTAAGAAAATGCCCACTTCAAGGAAATCTTGACTTGCTCACGGAGAAGAATCAACTTTGCAATGTGTATTTTTAGTGAGTTTATGACGCAAGCTTCGTTGAAAGCTTCCTAGCATTTTTATACTCTGAAAATATGTTCTCCAACTATATTCTTATGTCTAATAACTAATTTTACCATACAAATGGCAAGAACATCCTCAATTCAAGGAGTTCTTGACCTGGCTCACGGAGTAAAATCAGTTCTGCATTGTGTGTTTTTAGTGACTTTATGGCACAAGTATCGTACCAGTTATATACTCTGAAAACATGTTCTCCAACTATATACTCATGTATAATAACTAATTTGACCATAAAAATGGTAAGAAAATGCTCACTTCAAGGAGTTCTTGACCTGGCTCACAGAGTAGAATTAGCTCTGCCCTTTGACTTTTTAGTGACTCTAAGGCGCAAGCTTCCTAGCATTTGTATACTCTAAAAACATGTTCTCCAACTTTATTCTCATGTCTAATAACTAATTTGACCATAAAAATGGTAAGAAAGTGCTCACTTCAAGGAGATCATGACTTGCTCACGGAGTAGAATCAACTTTGCATTGTGTATTTTTAGTGAGTTTATGACGCAAGGTTCGTTGCAAGATTCCTAGCATTTTTATACTCTGAAAATATGTTCTCAAACTATATTCTTATGTCTAATAACTAATTTGACCATGAAAATGGCAAGAAAATGCTCAATTCAAGGAGTTCTTGACCTGGCTCATGGAGTAAAATTAGTTCTGCATTGTGTGTTTTTAGTGACTCTATGGCACAAGTATAGTAAAAGTTATATACTTTGAAAACATGTTCTCCAACCTTATACTCATGTATAATAAATAATTTGCCCGTAAAAATGGTTAGAAAATGCTCACATCAAGGAGTTCTTGACCTGGCTCACGGAGTAGAATATGCTCTACACTGTGTGTTTTTAGTGACTCTATGGCACAAGAATCGTAGTTGTTATATACTCAGAAAACATGTTCAGCAACTATATACTCATGTATAATAACTAATTTGACCATAAAAATGGTAAGAAAATGCTCAATTCAAGGAGTTCTTGACATGGCTCACGGAGTAGAATCAGCTCTGCCCCTTGATTTTTTAGTGACTGTATGGCGCAAGCTTCCTAGCATTTTATACTCTAAAAACATGTTCTCTAACTATATTTTCATGTCTAATAACTAATTTGACCATAAAAATGCCAAGAAAATGCTCACTTGAAGGAGATCTTGACCTGGTTCACGGAGTAGAATCTGCTCTACACTGTGTGGTTTTAGTGACTCTATGGCACAAGCATCATAGCAGATATATGCTCAGAAAATATGTTCTGAAACTATATACTCATGTATAATAACTAATTTGACCATAAAAATTGTAAGAAAATGCTTACTTCAAGGGGTTCTTGACCTGACTCACGGAGTAGAATCAGCTCTGCTTTTTGACTTTTTAGTGACTCCAACGCGCTAGCTTCCTAGCATTTATATACTCTAAAAACATGTTCTCCAACTATATTCTTATGTCTAATAACTAATTTGACCAAAAAATGGTAAGAAAATGCCCATTTCAAGGAAATCTTGACTTGCTCACAGAGTAGAATCAACTTTGCAATGTGTATTTTTAGTGAGTTTATGACGCAAGCTTCGTTGAAAGCTTCCTAGCATTTTTATACTACGAAAATATGTTCTCCAATTATATTCTTATGTCTAATAACTAATTTTACCATACAAATGGCAAAAAAATCCTCAATTCAAGGAGTTCTTGACCTGGCTCACGGAGTAAAATCAGTTCTGCATTGCGTGTTTTTAGTGACTTTATGGCACAAGTATCGTACCAGTTATATACTCTGAAAACATGTTCTCCAACTATATACTCATGTATAATAACTAATTTGACCATAAAAATGGTAAGAAAATGCTCACTTCAAGGAGTTCTTGACCTGGCTCACAGAGTAGAATCAGCTCTGCCCTTTGACTTTTTTGTGACTCTAAGGCGCAAGCTTCCTAGCATTTGTATACTCTAAAAACATGTTCTCCAACTTTATTCTCATGTCTAATAACTAATTTGACCATAAAAATGGTAAGAAAATGCTCACTTCAAGGAGATCATGACTTGCTCACGGAGTAGAATCAACTTTGCATTGTGTATTTTTAGTGAGTTTATGACGCAAGGTTCGTTGCAAGCTTCCTAGCATTTTTATACTCTGAAAATATGTTCTCAAACTATATTCTTATGTCTAATAACTAATTTGACCATGAAAATGGCAATAAAATGCTCAATTCAAGGAGTTCTTGACCTGGCTCATGGAGTAAAATTAGTTCTGCATTGTGTGTTTTTAGTGACTCTATGACACAAGTATAGTAAAAGTTATATACTTTGAAAACATGTTCTCCAACCTTATACTCATGTATAATAAATAATTTGCCCGTAAAAATAGTTAGAAAATGCTCACATAAAGGAGTTCTTGACCTGGCTCACGGAGTAGAATATGCTCTACACTGTGTGTTTTTAGTGACTCTATGGCACAAGAATCGTAGTTGTTATATACTCAGAAAACATGTTCAGCAACTATATACTCATGTATAATAACTAATTTGACCATAAAAATGGTAAGAAAATGCTCAATTCAAGGAGTTCTTGACATGGCTCACGGAGTAGAATCAGCTCTGCCCCTTGATTTTTTAGTGACTGTATGGCGCAAGCTTCCTAGCATTTTATACTCTAAAAACATGTTCTCTAACTATATTTTCATGTGTAATAACTAATTTGACCATAAAAATGCCAAGAAAATGCTCACTTGAAGGAGATCTTGACCTGGTTCACGGAGTAGAATCTGCTCTACACTGTATGGTTTTAGTGACTCTATGGCACAGGCATCGTAGCAGATATATGCTCAGAAAATATGTTCTGAAACTATATACTCATGTATAATAACTAATTTGACCATAAAAATTGTAAGAAAATGCTTACTTCAAGGAGTTCTTGACCTGACTCACGGAGTAGAATCAGCTCTGCCCTTTGACTTTTTAGTGACTCTAAGGCGCAAGCTTCCTAGCATTTATATACTCTAAAAACATGTTCCCCAACTATATTCTTATGTCTAATAACTAATTTGACCATAAAAATGGTAAGAAAATGCCCACTTCAAGGAAATCTTGACTTGCTCACGGAGTAGAATCAACTTTGCAATGTGTATTTTTAGTGAGTTTATGACGCAAGCTTCGTTGAAAGCTTCCTAGCATTTTTATACTCTGAAAATATGTTCTCCAACTATATTCTTATGTCTAATAACTAATTTTACCATACAAATGGCAAGAACATCCTCAATTCAAGGAGTTATTGACCTGGCTCACGGAGTAAAATCAGTTCTGCATTGTGTGTTTTTAGTGACTTTATGGCACAAGTATCGTACCAGTTATATACTCTGAAAACATGTTCTCCAACTATATACTCATGTATAATAACTAATTTGACCATAAAAATGGTAAGAAAATGCTCACTTCAAGGAGTTCTTGACCTGGCTCACAGAGTAGAATTAGCTCTGCCCTTTGACTTTTTAGTGACTCTAAGGCGCAAGCTTCCTAGCATTTGTATACTCTAAAAACATGTTCTCCAACTTTATTCTCATGTCTAATAACTAATTTGACCATAAAAATGGTAAGAAAGTGCTCACTTCAAGGAGATCATGACTTGCTCACGGAGTAGAATCAACTTTGCATTGTGTATTTTTAGTGAGTTTATGACGCAAGGTTCGTTGCAAGATTCCTAGCATTTTTATACTCTGAAAATATGTTCTCAAACTATATTCTTATGTCTAATAACTAATTTGACCATGAAAATGGCAAGAAAATGCTCAATTCAAGGAGTTCTTGACCTAGCTCATGGAGTAAAATTAGTTCTGCATTGTGTGTTTTTAGTGACTCTATGGCACAAGTATAGTAAAAGTTATATACTTTGAAAACATGTTCTCCAACCTTATAATCATGTATAATAAATAATTTGCCCGTAAAAATGGTTAGAAAATGCTCACATCAAGGAGTTCTTGACCTGGCTCACGGAGTAGAATATGCTCTACACTGTGTGTTTTTAGTGACTCTATGGCACAAGAATCGTAGTTGTTATATACTCAGAAAACATGTTCAGCAACTATATACTCATGTATAATAACTAATTTGACCATAAAAATGGTAAGAAAATGCTCAATTCAAGGAGTTCTTGACATGGCTCACGGAGTAGAATCAGCTCTGCCCCTTGATTTTTTAGTGACTGTATGGCGCAAGCTTCCTAGCATTTTATACTCTAAAAACATGTTCTCTAACTATATTTTCATGTCTAATAACTAATTTGACCATAAAAATGCCAAGAAAATGCTCACTTGAAGGAGATCTTGACCTGGTTCACGGATTAGAATCTGCTCTACACTGTGTGGTTTTAGTGACTCTATGGCACAAGCATCATAGCAGATATATGCTCAGAAAATATGTTCTGAAACTATATACTCATGTATAATAACTAATTTGACCATAAAAATTGTAAGAAAATGCTTACTTCAAGGGGTTCTTGACCTGACTCACGGAGTAGAATCAGCTCTGCTTTTTGACTTTTTAGTGACTCCAACGCGCTAGCTTCCTAGCATTTATATACTCTAAAAACATGTTCTCCAACTATATTCTTATGTCTAATAACTAATTTGACCAAAAAATGGTAAGAAAATGCCCATTTCAAGGAAATCTTGACTTGCTCACAGAGTAGAATCAACTTTGCAATGTGTAATTTTAGTGAGTTTATGACGCAAGCTTCGTTGAAAGCTTCCTAGCATTTTTATACTCTGAAAATATGTTCTCCAACTATATTCTTATGTCTAATAACTAATTTTACCATACAAATGGCAAGAACATCCTCAATTCAAGGAGTTCTTGACCTGGCTCACGGAGTAAAATCAGTTCTGCATTGTGTGTTTTTAGTGACTTTATGGCACAAGTATCGTACCAGTTATATACTCTGAAAACATGTTCTCCAACTATATACTCATGTATAATAACTAATTTGACCATAAAAATGGTAAGAAAATGCTCACTTCAAGGAGTTTTTGACCTGGCTCACAGAGTAGAATCAGCTCTGCCCTTTGACTTTTTTGTGACTCTAAGGCGCAAGCTTCCTAGCATTTGTTTACTCTAAAAACATGTTCTCCAACTTTATTCTCATGTCTAATAACTAATTTGACCATAAAAATGGTAAGAAAATGCTCACTTCAAGGAGATCATGACTTGCTCACGGAGTAGAATCAACTTTGCATTTTGTATTTTTAGTGAGTTTATGACGCAAGCTTCGTTGCAAGCTTCCTAGCATTTTTATACTCTGAAAATATGTTCTCAAACTATATTCTTATGTCTAATAACTAATTTGACCATGAAAATGACAAGAAAATGGTCAATTCAAGGTGTTCTTGACCTGGCTCATGGAGTAAAATTAGTTCTGCATTGTGTGGTTTTAGTGACTCTATGGCACAAGTTTAGTAAAAGTTATATACTTTGAAAACATGTTCTCCAACCTTATACTCATGTATAATAAATAACTTTCCCGTAAAAATGGTTAGAAAATGCTCACTTCAAGGAGTTCTTGACCTGGCTCACGGAGTAGAATCTGCTCTACACTGTGTGTTTTTAGTGACTCTATGACACAAGAATCGTAGTAGTTATATACTCAGAAAACATGTTCATTTTCTTGCAATTTTAATGGTAAAATTAGTTATTAGACATGAGAATATTGTTGGAGAACATGTTTTCAGAGTATAAAATGCTAGGAAGCTTGCGCCATAGAGTAACTAAATAGTCAATGTGCAGAGCTGATTCTACTCCGCGAGCAAGGTCAAGAACTCCTTGAAGTGAGCATTTTCTTGCCATTTTTATGGTCAATTTAGTTATTACACATGAGAATATAGTTGGAGAACATGTTTTTAGAGTATAAAAATGTTAGAAAGCTTGCACCATAGAGTCACTAAAAACTCACAATGCATGGCTGATTCCACTCTATGAGCCAGGTCAATAACTCCTTGAAATGAGCATTTTCTTGCCATTTTTATGGTCAAATTATATATTTAACATGAGAATATAGTCGGAGAACATCTTTTCAAAGTATAAAAATGCGAGGATGCTTGCACTATAGAGTCACTAAAAACTCACAGTGCAGAGCTGATTCTACTCCGTGACAAGGTCAAGAACTCTTTGAAGTGAGCATTTTCTTGCCATTTTTATGGTCAAATTAGTTATTATACATGAGTATATAGTTGGAGAAAATTTTTTCAGAGTATATAACTGCAACTAAGCTTGCGTCATATAGTCACTAAAAACACACATTGCATAGTTGATTCTACCCGTGAGCCAGTCATGATCTCTTTGAAGTGAGCATTTTCTTGCCATTTTTATGGTCAAATTAGTTATTAGACATGAGAATATAGTTGGAGAACATGTTTTCAGAATATAAAAATACTAGAAAGCTTGCTCCATAGAGTCACTAAAAAGTCAAAGTGCAGAGCTGATTCAACTCCGTGATCCAGGTCAAGAACTCCTTGAGGTGAGCATTTTATTGCCATTTTTATGGTTAAATTAGTTATTAGATAAGAGAATATAGTTGGAGAACATGTTTTCAAAGTATAAAAATGCGAGGAATCTTGCACCATGGAGTTACTAAAAACTCACAGTGTAGAGCTGATTCTACTCCGTGAGATAGGTCAAGAACTCCTTGAAGTGAGCATTATCTTGCAATTTTTATGGTCAAATTAGTTATTAGACATGAGAATATTGATGGAGAACATGTTTTCAGAGTGTAAAATGCTAGGAAAGCTTGCGCCATAGAGTAACTAAATAGTCAATGTGCAGAGCTGATTCTAATCCAAGAGCAAGGTCAAGAACTCCTTGAAGTGAGCATTTTCTTGCCATTTTTATGGTAAATTTAGTTATTACACATGAGAATATAGTTGGAGAACATGTTTTTAGAGTATAAAAATGCTAAGAAGCTTGCACCATAGAGTCACTAAAAACTCACAGTGCAGAGCTGATTCTACTCCTTGAGCCAGGTCAATAACTCCTTGAAATGAGCATTTTCTTGCCATTTTTATGGTCAAATTATATATTTGACATGAGAATATAGTTGGAGAACATGTTTTCAAAGTATAAAAATGCTAGGATGCTAGCACCATAGAGTCACTAAAAACTCATAGTGCAGAGCTGATTCTACTCCATGAGCCAGGTCAAGAACTACTTGAAGTGAGCATTTTCTTGCCATTTTATGGTCAAATTAGTTATTATACATGAGTATATAGTTGGAGAAAAATTTTTCAGCGTATATAACTGTTACGCCCCGACCCCAGACAGAACGCGACAACCGCCACGTTAACCATAAATTTCGCAGAATGGGTACACTCCACTCCACAAAGTTTATAGAAAACGTAAGGCTTGCTATCAAGTACCTGTAGAGCTGAACAACTGATAAAAATGGGTACAACCCGAGGACATATCTCAAAAAGTATCAACAAGGATTTACAAAGGTACAAAATACAACGGTGTAACTCAGTTTAAAGAAAATATACATGAACGATATAACATCGCGAAGGTACAAAAAGAACATCAAGGGGGTCACCAAATATAAACTATACAATCTCGCCAATGAATCCGTCAATTTACATAAAAGAGAAAGTACCCAAAACACGGATTGGATGACGAGCAAACGATAGGAAAACCTCCAACCAAAACGATATCAACAGCCTAAAAAGGAAAGAATGATGGGGGGTGAGCAAAACCACTAGCTCAGTGAGGTGATAAGCCGGTCACCCAGACCCTTATACGAAGCATGTATTCCCACTCGCGGTTCATAACATAAAATCCAACATTTCGTCCCACAATAACTATTTCTCACTCAGTATACATATTAATGAAAATAAAAACCTTAGTGCACATTTACGAATAACACAATTAGTTCAAACAACATGTTATCACATAAAAGACGCGTGGGTAGTCAATATCCTCCTCGAACTGAGCTCTCCGTCGGGAGACAGTCCAAGCCCGTCACCGTTACTCTAGATAAAATGCACATTAATATTCTTTCTCAACACGCCAAGTGCTAAAGTTCACAATTCAATATCGACGTGAATATTTGAAATGATCAAACATATAAACATATATGACATGCATGTCCCACACCGGTGACGTTGACTGAGCCTATAATAGACTGATCCATCTAACGATCACCCTCCAGAGTATCAGTATTTGGCAAATGGACAGGTGCCCCGTTAAATAAAAATGGTATGTAACTCCTTAACATCAGTTCCCAATCCCACATAACCCGTTTCAATACATTGACTAAACGAAACGATAGAAAATAAGTTTGAATTCAACATAAAAATTCTGAAATTTTACAGCTAGCGGCAGTTTACAAGAAAAATCATAACTAATTGTAGAATAATTGGATTGAGGCGTTTCAAGTGGCTACGGAAAGCTAACGAGTTCAGCTACGTACAGAAATTAAGTTTGCAAACTTTCGATGGCAATAGCTATGACAAAATCAGTTCGAACAGTCTGCAAATTACCCACATACCAAAAAGAAAAACACCACAAAATTACAAAACTATGGAAGAAGGAAGCTTAATTCACACACCACTTACCTCAAAACAACTTAGAAACCACCTAGGATGAGGGTTGTAAGGGAGAATTTGATCAACAAGGGTTTCTCCTCTTCACTCTCTTCTTTTCCCTCTTTTGTTTTTCTTCTCCCGTTCTCTCTCTTTTTATTTTAACTTTAGCCTTAATAATTATATATATCAGGCCATTTAAGTGGGCTGAAACTTTGGGTCACAAAATAAATAAATAAATAAGTTTGGGCTTTCTAAAAAAAATCTAGTTGGGCTAAGATAAGGCTGGCCTTTTGGGCCATATAAATAAATAAATAGGTTTTGGGCTTTCTAAAATAAATCTAGTTTGGTTAAGTTAGGGCTGGCCTTTTGGGCCATAAAAATAAATAAAGAGGTTTTGGGCTTTCTAAAATAAATCTAGTTGAGCTAAGATATTATAAAGTATCCCCTCCTCTAAAAAGTTTCGTCCTCGAAACATAAACGTACCTTGAGATGAAAAGAGATTTGGATTGTGTTGACGCATGACTGACTCTGGTTCCCATGTTTCTTCTTCAATTTGATCACTTCTCCATAGAATTCTCACCATAGGAATGGATTTGTTACGAAGCATTTTCTCTCGGCGATCTACAATTTGAACAGGTTGTACTTCGTACGATAGATTTTCCTTTAATGTAACTGGGGGATCTTTGAGCACGTGCGAAGGATCTGGTTCATATTTTCTAAGCATAGAGATATGGAAGACATCGTGAATCTTCGACAATTCCGATGGTAGCTCAAGTCGATACGCGACACGACCAATCCTTTGCACGATCGTAAACGGGCCAATATACCTTGGACTCAACTTTCCTCGTCGGCGGAATCGCAACACGCCCTTCCATGGAGAAACTTTCAGAAAAACTTTGTCTCCTTCATTAAACTCCAAATCGCGCCTCCTATTATCTGCGTAGCTTTTCTGTCGATCTTGATCTGCCTTAAGTCTGTCTCGAATAAGTTGTATTTTTGCCTTCGCATCTTCGATAAGCTCTACTTGTTCGATTTGTCTCTTGCCAACCTCATCCCAAAAGAGTGGTGTTCGACACTTTCGGCCATACAGAGCTTCGTACGGGGGCATTCCAATGCTTGAATGATAACTGTTGTTATAAGCGAACTCCACCAAAGTCACGTACTTATCCCAGCTACCTCCCAAATTCAACACCACTGCACGTAGCATGTCTTCTAGTGTCTGTATAGTTCTCTCTGACTGTCCATCAGTCTGTGGATGAAACGAGGTACTGAATAGTAATTTTGTACCTAGCGCTTTCTGCAGACTAGGCCAAAAACGGGAAGTGAATCTTGGATCACGGTCAGATATGATTGACACTGGTACTCCGCGCAATCTCACGATCTCATCGACATATAACTTGGCAAGTTTCTCTAAAGATTCGTTGGTATGCACTGGAAGGAAATGTGCCGATTTCGTCAGACGATCGACAATGACCCAAATTGAGTCATGACCCTTTTGGGTTCGGGGTAAACCAGAAACAAAATCCATTGTGATGTTTTCCCATTTCCACTCAGGAATAGGTAGTGGTTGAAGTATGCCGGCTGGTTTTTGGTGTTTCGCTTTAATCTGTTGGCATGATAAGCACTTTGATACAAATTCAGTAGTGTCCCATTTCTTACCTGGCCACCAATAATGCTCCCGAAGTGTTCTGTACATTTTGGTACTACCAGGATGCATAGCATAGGCTGAAGAATGGGCTTCCTCAAGAATAGCTCTACGAACACCAAGTTCTGATGGAACACAAACACGATTTTTAAAAGTAAGAAGTCCATCATCCCGAATTTGAAATTCTATTTCTTTTCCTTGATTTAGCTTCGCCATCTTCTGTTGTAAATGAACATCGTGTGATTGTCTTTCTCGAATTTGCTCGAACAAGGTAGGTCTAACCTCGAATTTGGCGATTAAGGCAGAATCATTAGACTTTTCACAATCGAGCGAAATGTGTAAAGATTTAAATTGCTCCAACATAGGAAGATAAAAAGATTGAATCGAAGCAAGTGAGGTAGAAGACTTTCTACTCAGAGCATCTGCAACAACGTTCGCCTTGCCAGGATGATAATCGATAACTAAGTCATAGTCACTAATCAACTCCATCCATCGCCTTTGCCTGAGGTTGAGCTCCTTTTGCGTGGTGATATACTTTAAGCTCTTGTGATCAGTGAAAACCCGACAAGTTGCACCGTACAGATAGTGCCTCCAGATCTTCAATGCAAAGACGATTGCAGCCAACTCTAAATCATGTGTAGGATAATTTTCTTCGTTCTTCTTTAACCTTTCCTTCAATGCAATAACCTTTCCTTCTTGCATGAGAACGCATCCTAATCCTTGTCTCGAGGCGTCGCTATAAATGGTAAATTCTCCAATCGCTGGGTCTGGCAAAGCAAGAATAGGAGCTGAAACGAGTCGTCTTTTCAATTCTTGAAATGCTTCCTCACATTCTTCACTCCATTCAAATTTTACCCCTTTTCGAGTCAATTTAGTTAAAGATGAAGCCAATAACGAAAAGTCTTTAACAAACCGTCGATAATATCCAGCTAATCCCAGAAAACTACGAATCTCTGTCACGTTCTTTGGACGCTCCCAATCTAGTATAGCTTGAATCTTCACTGGATCGACGTAGATTCCTTCTTTAGAAATGTGATGAGCCAAAAAGCTTACCTCACGAAGCCAAAATTCACACTTCGAGAATTTAGCATAAAGCTGATTTTTTCTGAGAATGTTCAGAGCAATTCTTAGATGATGAGAATGCTCGTCGTCCGATTTAGAATAAATAAGAATGTTATCAATGAAGATGATGACAAACTTATCTAAGTACGGCCGAAAGACCCGATTCATAAGTCCATAAAAGCTGCAGGAGCATTTGTGAGTCCAAAAGGCATAACACAGAATTCAAAATGACCGTATCTGGTTCGAAAAGTAGACTTAGGGATATCAGATTCCCTAATCTTGAGTTGGTGATAACCGGATCGCAAATCAATTTTTGAGAACGCAGTTGCTCCTTGCAATTGATCAAACAGATCATCGATTCTTGGAAGAGGATATTTATTCTTAATTGTCACCTTGTTCAATTGACGGTAGTCAACACATAGGCGAAGTGATCCATCTTTCTTCTTGACAAAAAGAACTGGAGCACCCCACGGAGATGTGCTAGGTCGTATGAACCCCTTCTCCAATAATTCCCTAAGTTATGTCTGGAGTTCCTTGAGCTCAGCAAGCAACATTCAATATGGAGTAATCGATATAGGTGTGATTCCAGGAAGTACGTCAATGAAAAAATCAATCTCTCGATTCGGAGGTTGTCCTGGTAAGTCTTCGGGAAAGACATCAGGAAATTCATTCACGATCGGGATATCATCTAGTTTAGTTTCAGAAAGAGAAGTATCGATGACAAATGCCAAGAATGCCTCACAACCCTTACGCATTAATTTATGCGTAGTCAACATTGAAATAAAAGAGAGGGATCTAGTTTGAAGTTTACCTTCAAAAACAAGTTCTGAGAATCTTGGTCTACGAAAAATAACAAGCTTCTCGTGGCAATCGAGAATTGCATGATGAGAAGAAAGCCAATCCATGCCAAGAATAACATCAAGATCAATCAAAGGCAATGGTATCAATTCAGCCTCTAAAATGACATCTTTGATCTTCAATGGACAACCAAGGAATACCGAATCACGAATTAGACGTTCTCCAAGAGGGGTATGAACGATGATTCCAGGTGACAAATGAGAGATAGGATAATCTAAGATCGCAGTAAGATCATCTCGGATATAAGACCTATCAGAACCTGGGTCAAATAAAGCGTAGACCTGATGGTCTCCCACAAACACATGGCCTAAAGAAGCAATATTAGGTGAGATTGTGATTTAAAAATTCGGAAAGATAGAATTTCTTACGAATGTTTTATTTGTAATCAAGTGGCATAACAAAACGGGGTTAGATTTAGCATGTGAAAATACTCAGATTATAAATTACCTGTCACAACCTTCGGATCTAAGCGAGCTTCTTCTTGGGAAATATGAAATACTCTAGTTTGCTTCTTTCCTTGCATAGGTGATTGAGTACTAGGGCTGCTTGAGGCATCGGGCACTCTGGTAACTGCAGATCGAGTATCTTTGGGTGTAGAATATGTTAGTTTACCACGAAGCTGACCAGAACCCTGACTGCTCGTTCCCATAAGCTGAGGACAAGAACTTCGCATATGCCCCGGCTGTCGACACTGAAAACATACTTGAGGAGCCTTACAGGGGCCGTCATGATATTTTAGGCAATTCTGGCACTTGCGATTTTCACCAACCAATCCCGAGACATTGCTCCCGCCTCTACTAAACTGCTCTCGAGGTTGAGGAAAACTAATAGATACCGAACTTGGTGCACCACGCGAAGATCCCACACCCCTATACACCTTCGATGCATTTCCTGGAAATGCGCTCCCTTGCCTTTTCTTTTGAGATCGTTCGCAAGCTTATGTCTCACCTGAACTAAACCTTCTACCCTCAGGGCTTCTTCTACGAGATCGTCAAGACTCTCGTACTTGTCTCCGGACTTGATGCGATCTCGAATATTTAAATTAAGGCCATCTTCAAATCTCTTGCATAAGTCTCTCGTCGTATATGACTCAGGAGTGAATTCTCGCAATTCCAGAAATTTGCTTTCGTACTCCACGACCGACATAATGCCTTGAAAGAGGTTGAAGAACTCCTTTCTCTTCTGATCCTTGATGTACTGAGAGAAGTATCGATCTTTGAATTGTTCCACAAAGATAGCCCATGTAATAGTAACCGAAGATGTCTCTTTTAGATTCTGCCACCATCGTCATGCATCTGGGCCTAACAGCTTGGTTGCAATAACCACACGATAACATTCTTCAATCATCAAAGTGTCAAAGGTCTCTGTAATCTCCTTTAACCATGCCCCCGCTTTAGAAACATCTCTTGCACCGTCAAATTTCGAAGTCCCCATGTTTTCAACTGCATTCACCAATTCTGGTATAAAAAGTGCACCTCGAGAAGTAGAACCTCCTAAAGCCATTTCTAGAGTAAAAACTGGTACATTAGTTGTAGGTCGAATCGGTTCATTAGCACGAAGAACCTCTTCAGTGACAGTCGTAGTCGTATGAGCCGTTGTAGGTGGTGAAACACCATGTATTCGAATGTGATCATAATACAATTGGTACTGCTCGGGTGTCATCATGTGCTCAACCCGCAACTGGGCCCGTGGTTGCTCTACCTGGGAAACTGGCACCCTATGATCAGAATTGATGGGGTCCGTAACCGTTGGAGGAACGACATGATCAAAAGAAACATGTCCTCGAGGTCCATGAGGAACAGAAGAGAGTAGAGGACTCGGAGGATCACGAGGAGCGTGTCCTCGACCTCGACGACGAACTGGAGGTGCCATAATGACTGAAAGGAAGAACGGAAAGAAAATGCAAGGTCAACGTCAAGGCAATACGATACCTTAGGATGACATATAAACAAAGTTGGACTCATTGGCTTGACTCAAAAGAATGAGAATCATAAAACCAGGCTTTGATACCAAGAAAGTTGTCACGCCCCGACCCCAGACAGAACGCGACAACCGCCACGTTAACCATAAATTTCGCAGAATGGGTGCACTCCACTCCACAAAGTTTATAGAAAACGTAAGGCTTGCTATCAAGTATCTGTAGAGCTGAACAACTGATAAAAACGGGTACAACCCGAGGACATCATCTCAAAAAGTATCAACAAGGATTTACAAAGGTACAAAATACAACGGTGTAACTTAGTTTAAAGAAAATATACATGAACGATATAACATCGCGAAGGTACAAAAAGAACATCAAGGGGGTCACCAAATATAAACTATACAATCTCGCCAATGAATCCGTCAATTTACATAAAAGAGAAAGTACCCAAAACACGGATTGGATGACGAGCAAACGATAGGAAAACCTCCAACCAAAACGATATCAACAGCCTGAAAAGGAAAGAATGATGGGGGGTGAGCAAAACCACTAGCTCAGTGAGGTGATAAGCCGGTCACCCCGACCCTTATACGAAGCATGTATTCCCACTCGCGGTTCATAACATAAAATCCAACATTTCGTCCCACAATAACTATTTCTCACTCAGTATACATATTAATGAAAATAAAAACCTTAGTGCACATTTATGAATAACACAATTAGTTCAAACAACATGTTATCACATAAAAGACGCGTGGGTAGTCAATATCCTCCTCAAACTGAGCTCTCCGTCGAGAGACAGTCCAAACCCGTCACTGTTACTCTAGATAAAATTCACATTAATATTCTTTCTCAACACGCCAAGTGCTAAAGTTCACAATTCAATATCGACGTGAATACTTGAAATGATCAAACATATAAACATATATGACATGCATGTCCCACACCGGTGACGTTGACTGAGCCTATAATAGACTGATCTATCTAACGATCACCCTCCAGAGTATCAGTATTTGGCAAATGGACAGGTGCCCCGTTAGATCTAACTCACCCGGGTTTGCCAATCACGGGCAACTTGGTTGTCACTCTAACTCACCCGAACCGCGACAATTCGGGCTACTTAATCAATGTCGCTCCAACTCACCCGAACCGTGACTAATTCGGGCTACTTAACCTTGGTACCAGGCATACATATGCATGTGCATCATAAGATGAATAACGACTCAAGTTAGAGTCTTAATTGGCACACAAGAATAACCAGAAATCAATTCTCAAATAATTCACAATAAATGCTATCAGATATCGAGCCGACAAGGCTCTTCAACATAAGTTAAAATCAATAATACTCATAAAATGGCTAATAGGACTCTAACCAGAGCAATCGAGCCAATCAGGCTCTTTACCACATAACACAATACCAAATAATTTTCTTGTCAATTAACTAAAACTAAAACAAATGCACATTTATCGAGAGTCCACACTTCCCACAAGAGAAGGCGTTCCCGAATTATCAACTCACAAGGAAGTGATTAACTCTCTCCGGAATCTGAAGTCGGTCCCTTGCCCTTCGTCAATGGTTCTTTACCTAGAAAGGAGATGAGCAATTAAAGACAAATATATATAACTAACTATTAGCGGTAACATCCCTTTCATTGCTAAAAACAAATCCTAATTGAGTTCGAACAAGTCGATATTAAATAAAAATGGTATGTAACTCCTTAACATCAGTTCCAAATCCCACATAACCCGTTTCAATACATTGACTAAACGAAACGATAGAAAATAAGTTTGAATTCGACATAAAAATTCTGAAATTTTCCAGCTAGCGGCAGTTTAAGAGAAATATCATAACTAATTGTAGAATAATCGGATTGAGGCGTTTCAAGTGGCTACAGAAAGCTAACTAGTTCAGCTACGTACAGAAATTAAGTTTGCAAACTTTCGATGGCAATAGCTATGTCAAAATCAGTTCGAACAGTCTGCAAATTACCCACATACCAAAAAGAAAAACCCCACAAAATTACAAAACCATGGAAGAAGGAAGCTTAATTCACACACCACTTACCTCAAAACAACTTAGAAACCACCTAGGATGAGGGTTGTAAGGGAGAATTTGATCAACAAGGGTTTCTCCTCTTCACTCTCTTCTTTCCCCTCTTTTGTTTTTCCTCTCCCGTTCTTCTCTCTCTTTTTATTTTAACTTTGTCCTT
The DNA here is from genome assembly GCA_023678885.1 of Pogostemon cablin. Lineage (NCBI taxonomy): Eukaryota > Viridiplantae > Streptophyta > Magnoliopsida > Lamiales > Lamiaceae > Pogostemon > Pogostemon cablin. The sequence goes on along the minus strand of CM042957.1, from coordinate 41,960,581 downwards.
AATAATTATATATATCAGGCCATTTAAGTGGGCTGAAACTTTGGGTCTCAAAATAAATAAATAAATAAGTTTGGGCTTTCTAAAAAAAATCTAGTTGGGCTAAGATAAGGCTGGCCTTTTGGGCCATATAAATAAATAAATAGGTTTTGGGCTTTCTAAAATAAATCTAGTTTGGCTAAGTTAGGGCTGGCCTTTTGGGCCATAAAAATAAATAAAGAGGTTTTGGGCTTTCTAAAATAAATTTAGTTGAGCTAAGATATTATAATAACTGCAACGGAGCTTTCGTCATATAGTCACTAATAACACACATTGCATAATTGATTCTACCCCGTGAACCAGTCATGATCTCTTTGAAGTGAGCATTTTCTTGCCATTTTTATGGTCAAATTAGTTATTAGAGATGAGAATATAGTTGGAGAACATGTTTCCAGAATATAAAAATACTAGAAAGCTTGCGCCATAGAGTCACAAAAAAGTCAAAGTGCAGAGTTGATTCTACTCCGTGAGCCAGGTCAAGAACTCCTTGAGGTGAACATTTTATTGTCATTTTAATTGTCAATTTAGTTATTAGATAAGAGAATATAGTTGGAGAACATGCTTTCAAAGTATAAAAAAGCGAGGAAGCTTGCACCATAGAGTTACTAAAAACTCACAGTGTAGAGCTGATTCTACTCCGTGAGATAGGTCAAGAACTCCTTGAAGTGAGAATTTTTTTGCAAATTTTAAGGTCAAATTAGTTATTGAGAATACTGTTGGAGAACATGTTTTCAGAGTATAAAATGCTAGGAAGCTTGCGCCATAGAGTAACTAAATAGTCAATGTGCAGAGCTGATTCTACTCCGTGAGGAAGGTCAAGAACTCCTTGAAGTGAGCATTTTCTTGCCATTTTTATGGTCAATTTAGTTATTACACATGAGAATATAGTTGGAGAACATGTTTTTAGAGTATAAAAATGCTAGGAAGCTTTCACCATAGAGTCACTAAAAACTCACAGTGCAGAGTTGATTCTACTCCGTGAGCCAGGTCAATAACTCCTTGAAATGAGCATTTTCTTTCCATTTTATGGTCAAATTAGTTATTATACATGAGTATATAGTTGTAGAAAATTTTTTTAGAGTATATAACTGCAACGAAGCTTGCGTCATATAGTCACTAAAAACACACATTGCATAGTTGATTCTACCCCGAGAGCTAGTCATGATCTATTTGAAGTGAGCATTTTATTGCCATTTTTAAATGTCAAATTAGTTATTAGACATGAGAATATAGTTGGAGAACATGTTTCCAGATTATAAAAATAAAGCTTGCGCCATAGAGTCACTAAAAAGTCAAAGTGCAGAGCTGAGTCTACTCCGTGAGCCAGGTCAAGAACTCCTTGAGGTGAGAATTTTATTGCCATTTTTATTGTCAATTTAGTTATTAGATAAGAGAATATAGTTGGAGAACATGTTTCAAAGTATAAAAAAGCGAGGAAGTTTGCACCATAGAGTTACTAAAAACTCACAGTGTAGAGCTGATTCTACTCCGTGAGATAGGTCAAGAACTCCTTGAAGTGAACATTTTCTTGCAATTTTTATGGTTAAATTAGTTATTAGACGTGAGAATATTTTTGAAAAACATGTTTTCAGAGTATAAAATGCTAAGAAGCTTGCGCCATAGATTCACTAAATAATCAAAGTGCAGAGCTGAATCTACTCCGTGAGCAAGGTCAAGAACTCATTGAAGTGATCATTTTCTTGCCATTTTTTTATGGTCAAATTAGTTATTACACATGAGAATATAGTTGGAGAACATGTTTTTATATTATAAAAATTCTAGGAAACTCACATCATAGAGTCACTAAAAACTCACAGTGCAGAGCTGATTCTACTCCGCGAGCAAGGTCAAGAACTCCTTGAATTGAGCATTTTCTTGCCATTTTTATGGTCAATTTAGTTATTACACATGAGAATATAGTTGGAGAACATGTTTTTAGAGTATAAAAATGCTAGGAAGCTTGCACCATAGAGTCACTAAAAACTCACAGTGCAGAGCTGATTCTACTCCGTGAGCTAGGTCAATAACTCCTTGAAATGAGCATTTTCTTGCCATTATTATGGTCAAATTAGATATTTGACATGAGAATATAGTTGGAGAACATGTTTTCAAAGTATAAAAATACTAGGAAGCTTGCACCATAGAGCCACTAAAAACTCACAGTGCAGAGCTGATTCTACTCTGTGAGCCAGGTCAAGAACTCCTTGAAGTGAGCATTTTATTGCCATTTTTATGGTCAATTTAGATATTAGATAAGAGAATATTGTTGGAGAACATGTTTTCAAATTAAAAAAATGTGAATAAGCTTGCACCATAGAGTTACTAAAAACTCATAGTGTAGAGCTGATTCTATTCCATGAGCCAGGTCAAGAACTCCTGGAAGTGAGCATTTTCTTACCATTTTTATGGTCAAATTAGTTATTATACATGAGTATATAGTTGGAGAACATGTTTTCAGAGTATATAACTGCAACGAAGCTTGCGTCTTAGAGTCACTAAAAACACACATTGCATAGTTGATTCTACCCAGTGAGCAATCATGATCTTCTTGAAGTGAGCATTTTCTTGCCATTTTTACGGTCAAATTAGTTATTAGACATGAGAATATAGTAGGAGAACATGTTTCCAGAGCATAAAAATAATAGGAAGATTGCGCCATAGAGTTACTAAAAAGTCAAAGTGCAGAGTTGATTTTACTCCGTGAGCAAGGTCAAGAACTCCTTGAAGTGAGCATTTTATTGCCATTTTTATGGTCAATTTAGATTTAGATAAGAGAATATAGTTGGAGAACATGTTTTCAAAGTAAAAAAATGTGAGGAAGCTTGCATTATAAAGTTACTAAAAACTCATAGTGTAGAGTTGATTCTACTCCGTGAGCCAGGTCAAGAACTCCTGGAAGTGAGCATTTTCTTACCATTTTTATGGTCAAATTAGTTATTATACATGAGTATATAGTTGGAGAACATGTTTTCAGAGTATAAATTGCTACGATGCTTACGCCATAGAGTCACTAAAAACACACAGTGCAGAGCTAATTCTTCTCCATGAGCCAGGTCAAGAACTCCTTGAAGTGAGCATTTTATTGCAATTTTTATGGTAAAATTAGTTATTAGACATGAGAATATTGTTGGAAAACATGATTTCAGAGTATAAAATGCTAAGAAGCTTGCGCCATAGAGTCACTAAATAATCAAAGTGCAGAGCTGATTCTACTCCGTGAGCAAGGTCAAGAACACCTTGAAGTGATCATTTTCTTGCCATTTTTATAGTCAAATTAGTTATTACACATGAGAATATAGTTGGAGAACATATTTTTATAGCATAGAAATGCTAGGAAACTCGCACAATAGAGTCACTAAAAACTCACAGTGCAGAGCTGATTCTACTCCGTGAGCTAGGTCAATAACTCCTTGAAATGAGCATTTTCTTGTCATTTTTATGGTCAAATTATATATTTGACATGAGAATATAGTTGGAGAACATCTTTTCAAAGTATAAAAATGCTAGGATGCTTGCACCATAGAGTCACTAAAAACTCACAGTGCAGAGCTGATTCTACTCCGTGACATGGTCAAGAACTCCTTGAAGTAAGCATTTTCTTGCCATTTTTATGGTCAAATTAGTTATTAGACATGAGGATATAGTTGGAGAACATGTTTTTAGAGTATAAAAATGCTAGGAAGCTTGCACAATAGTCACTAAAGACTCACAGTGCAGAGCTGATTCTACTCCGTGAGCCAGGTCAATAACTCCTTGAAATGAGCATTTTATTGCCATTATTATGGTCAAATTAGATATTTGACATGAGAATATAGTTGGAGAACATGTTTTCAAAGTATAAAAATTCTAGGAAGCTTGCACCATAGAGTCACTAAAAACTCACAGTTCAGAGCTGATTCTACTCCGTGTGCCAGGTCAATAACTCCTTGAAATGAGCATTTTCTTGCCATTATTATGGTCAAATTAGATATTTGACATGAGAATATAGTTGGAGAACATGTTTTCAAAGTATAATAATACAAGGAAGCTTGCACCATAGAGCCACTAAAAACTCACAGTGCAGAGCTGATTCTACTCTGTGAGCCAGGTCAAGAATTTCTTGAAATGTGCATTTCTTGCCACTTTTATGGTCAATTTAGTTATTAGAAAAGAGAATATAGTTGTAGAACATGTTTTTAGACTATAAAAATACGAGGAAGCTTGCACCATAGAGTCACTAAAAACACACAGTGCAGATCTGATTTTACTCCGTGAGCCAGGACAAAAACTCCTTGTAGTGAGCATTTTCTTTACATTTTTATGGTCAAAGTAGTTATTATACATGAGAATATAGTTGGATAACATGTTTTTAGATTATAAAAATGTGAGGAAGCTTGCGTCATAGAGTCACTAAAAAGTAAAAGGCAGAGCTGATTCTACTCCGTGAGCCAGGTCAAGAACTCCTTGAAGTGAGCATTTTCTTGCCATTTTTATGGTCAAATTAGTTATTACACATGAGGATATAGTTGGAGAACATATTTTTAGAGTATAAAAATGCTAGGAAGCTTGCACCATAGAGTCACTAAAAACTCACAGTGCAGAGGTGATTCTACTCCGTGAGCTAGGTCAATAACTCCTTGAAATGAGCATTTTCTTGCCATTATTATGGTCAAATTAGATATTTGACATGAGAATATAGTTGGAGAACATGTTTTCAAAGTACAAAAATGTCACGCCCCGACCCCAGACAGAGCGCGACAACCGCCACGTTAACCATAAATTTCACAGAATGGGTGCACTCCACTCCACAAAGTTTATAGAAAACGTAAGGCTTGCTATCAAGTACCTGTAGAACTGAACAACTGATAACAACGGGTACAACCCGAGGACATCATCTCATAAAGTATCAACAAGGATTTACAAAGGTACAAAATTCAACGGTGTAACTTAGTTTAAAGAAAATATACATGAACGATATAACATCGCGAAGGTACAAAAAGAACATCAAGGGGGTCACCAAATATAAACTATACAATCTCGCCAATGAATCCGTCAATTTACATAAAAGAGAAAGTACCCAAAACACGGATTGGATGATGAGCAAACGATAGGAAAACCTCCAACCAAAACGATATCAACAGCCTGAAAAGGAAAGAATGATGGGGGTGAGCAAAACCACTAGCTCAGTGAGTTGATAAGCCGGTCACCCCGACCCTTATACGAAGCATGTATTCCACTCACGGTTCATAACATAAAATCCCACATTTCGTCCCACAATATCTATTCTCACTCAGTGTACATATTAATGAAAATAAAAACCTTAGTGCACATTTATGAATAACACAATTAGTTCAAACAACATGTTATCACATAAAAGACGCGTGGGTAGTCAATATCCTCCTCGAACTGAGCTCTCCGTCGAGAGACAGTCCAAGCCCATCACCGTTACTCTAGATAAAATGCACATTAATATTCTTTCTCAACCCGCCATGTGTTGAAGTTCATAATTCAATATCGACGTGAATACTTGAAATGATCAAACACATAAACATATATGACATGCATGTCCCACACCGGTGACGTTGACTGAGCCTATAATAGACTGATCCATCTAACGATCACCCTCCAAAGTATCAGTATTTGGCAAATGGATAGGTGCCCCGTTAGATCTAACTCACCCGGGTTTGCCAAGCAACGGGCAACTTGGTTGTCACTCTAACTCACCCGAACCGCGACAAATTCGGGCTACTTAATCAATGTCGCTCCAACTCACCCAAACCGTGACCAATTCGGGCTACTTAACCTTGGTACCAGGCATACATATGCATATGCATCATAAGATGAATCACGACTCAAGTTAGAGTCTTAATTGGCACACACGAATAACCAAAAATCAATAATACTCATAAAATGGCTAACATGACTCTAACCAGAGCAATCGAGCCAATCAGGCTCTTTACCACATAACATAATACCAAATAATTTTCTTATCAATTAACTAAAACTAAAATAAATGCACATTTATCGAGGGTCCACACTTCCCACAAGAGAAGGCGTTCCCGAATTATCAACTCACAAGGAAGGGATTAACTCTCTCCGGAATCTGAAGTCGGTCCCTTGCCCTTCGTCGATGGTTCTTTACCTAGAAAGGAGATGAGCAATTAAAGACAAATATATATAACTAACTATTAGCGGTAACATCCCTTTCATTGCTAAAAACAAATCCTAATTGAGTTCGAACAAGTCGATATTAAATAAAAATGGTATGTAACTCCTTAACATCAGTTCCAAATCCCATATAACCGTTTCAATACATTAACTAAACGAAACGATAAAAAAATAAGTTTGAATTCGACATAAAAATTCTGAAATTTTCCAGCTAGCGGCAGTTTACGAGAAAAATCATAACTAATTGTAGAATAATCGGATTGAGGCGTTTCAAGTGGCTACGGAAAGCTAACGAGTTCAGCTACGTACGAAATTAAGTTTGCAAACTTTCGAGGGTAATAGCTATGTCAAAATCAGTTCGAACAGTCTGCAAATTACCCAAATACCAAAAAGAAAAACCCCACAAAATTACAAAATCATGGAAGAAGGAAGCTTAATTCACACACCACTTACCTCAAAACAACTTAAAAACCACCTAGGATGAGGGTTGTAAGGGAGAATTTGATCAACAGGGGTTTCTCCTCTTCCTCTCTTCTTTCCCCTCTTTTGCTTTCTTCTCCCGTTCTTCTCTCTCTTTTTTTTAAACTTTAGCCTTAATAATTATATATCAGGCCATTTAAGTGGGCTGAAACTTTGGGCCACAAAATAAATAAATAAATAAATTTGGGCTTTCTAAAAAAAATCTAGTTGGGCTTAATTGGGCTGGCCTTTTGGGCCATAAAAATAAATAATTAGGTTTTGGAATTTCTAACAAAATCTAGTTGGGCTAAGATAGGGCTGGCCTTTTGGGCCATAAAATAAATAAATAGGTTTTGGGCTTTCTAAAAAAAAAATCTAGTTGAACTAAGATATTATAAAAAATACTAGGAAGCTTGCACCATAGAGTCACTAAAAACTCACAGTGCAGAGCTGATTCTACTTCGTGTGCCTGGTCAATAACTCCTTGAAATGAGCATTTTCTTGCCATTATTATGGTCAAATTAGATATTTGACATGAGAATATAGTTGGAGAACATGTTTTCAAAGTATAAAAATACTAGGAAGCTTGCACCATAGAGCCACTAAAAACTCACTGTGCAAAGCTGATTCTACTCTGTAAGCCAGGTCAAGAATTTCTTGAAGTGTGCATTTCTTGCCATTTTTATGGTCAATTTAGTTATTAGAAAAGAGAATATAGTTGTAGAACATGTTTTTAGACTATAAAAATACGAGGAAGCTTGCACCATAGAGTCCCTAAAAACAAACAGGCAGAGCTGATTCTACTCCGTGAGCCAGGTCAAGAACTCCTTGAAGTAGCATTTTCTTACAATTTTTATAGTCAAATTAGTTATTATACGTGAGTATATAGTTGGAGAACATGTGTTTAGAGTATATAATTGCTATGATGCTTGCGCCATAGAGTCACTAAAAACACACAGTGTAGAGCTGATTTTACTCCGTGAGCCAGGACAAAAACTCCTTGTAGTGAGCATTTTCTTTACATTTTTATGGTCAAAGTAGTTATTATACATGAGAATATAGTTGGATAACATGTTTTTAGATTATAAAAACGCGAGGAAGCTTGCGCCATAGAGCCACTAAAAAGTCAAAGGGCAGAGCTGATTCTACTCCGTGAGCCAGGTCAAGAACTCCTTGAAGTGAGCATTTTCTTGCCATTTTTATGGTCAAATTAGTTATTACACATGAGGATATAATTGGAAAACATATTTTTAGAGTATAAAAATGCTAGGAAGCTTGCACCATAGAGTCACTAAAAACTCACAGTGCAAAGCTGATTCTATTCCGTGAGCTAGGTCAATAACTCCTTGAAATGAGCATTTTCTTGCCATTATTATGGTCAAATTAGATATTTGACATGAGAATATAGTTGGAGAACATGTTTTCAAAGTATAAAAATACTAGGAAGCTTGCACCATAGAGCCACTAAAAACTCACAGAGCAGAGCAGATTCTACTCTGTGAGCCAGGTCAAGAACTCCTTGAAGTGAGCATTTTATTGCAATTTTTATGGTCAATTTAGATATTAGATAAGAAAATATAGTTGGAGAACATGTTTTCAAATTAAAAAAATGTGAGGAAGCTTGCACCATAGAGTTACTAAAAACTCATAGTGTAGAGCTGATTCTACTCCGTGGGCAGGTCAAGAACTCCTGGAAATGAGCATTTTCTTACCATTTTAATGGTCAAATTAAGAATTATACATGAGTATATAGTTGGAGAACTTGTTTTCAGAGTATATAACTGCAACGAAGCTTGCGTCATAGAGTCAATAAAAACACACATTGCATAGTTGATTCTACCCCGTCAGCCAATAATGATCTTTTTGAAGTGAGCATTTTCTTGCCATTTTTACGGTCAAATTAGTTATTAGACATGAGAATATAGTAGGAGAACATGTTTCCAGAGCATAAAAATACTAGGAAGATTGCGCCATAGAGTTACTATAAAGTCAAAGTGCAGAGTTGATTCTACTCCGTGAGCAAGGTCAAGAACTCCTTGAAGTGAGCATTTTATTGTCATTTTTATGGTCAATTTAGATATTAGATTAGAGAATATAGTTGGAGAACATGTTTTCAAAGTAAAAAAATGTGAGGAAGCTTGCACCATAGAGTTACTAAAAACTCATAGTGTAGAGCTGATTCTACTCCGTGAGCCAGGTCAAGAACTCCTGGAAGTGAGCATTTTCTTACTATTTTTATGGTCAAATTAGTTATTATACATGAGTATATAGTTGGAGAACATGTTTTCAGAGTATATAATTGCTACGATGCTTACGGCATAGAGTCACTAAAAACACATAGTGCAGAGCTAATTCTTCTCCATGAACCAGGTCAAGAACTCCTTGAAGTGAGCATGTTATTGAAATTTTTATGGTCAAATTAGTTATTAGACATGAGAATATTGTTGGAAAATATGATTTCAGAGTATAAAATGCTAAGAAGCTTGCGCCATAGAGTCACTAAATAATCAAAGTGCAGAGCTGATTCTACTCCGTGAGCAAGGTCAAGAACACCTTGAAGTGATCATTTTCTTGCCATTTTTATAGTTAAATTAGTTATTACACATGAGAATATAGTTGGAGAACATGTTTTTATAGTATAGAAATGCTAGGAAACTCGCACAATAGAGTCACTAAAAACTCACGGTGCAGAGCTGATTATACTCCGTGAGCCAGGTCAATAACTCCTTGAAATGAGCATTTTTTTGCCATTTTTATGGTCAAATTATATATTTGACATGAGAATATTGTTGGAGAACATCTTTTCAAAGTATAAAAATGCTAGGATGCTTGCACCATAGAGTCACTAAAAACTCACAGTGCAGAGCTGATTCTACTCCTTGAGCTAGGTCAATAACTCCTTGAAATGAGCATTTTCTTGCCATTATTATGGTCAAATTAGATATTTGACATGAGAATATAGTTGGAGAACATGTTTTCGAAGTACAAAAATACTAGGAAGCTTGCACCATAGAGTCACTAAAAACTCACAGTGCAGAGCTGATTCTACTCCGTGTGCCAGGTCAATAACTCCTTGAAATGAGCATTTTCTTGCTATTATTATGGTCAAATTAGATATTTGACATGAGAATATAGTTGGAGAACATGTTTTCAAAGTATAAAAATACTAGGAAGCTTGCACCATAGAGCCACTAAAATCTCACTGTGCAGAGCTGATTCTACTCTGTGAGCCATGTCAAGAATTTCTTGAAGTGTGCATTTCTTGCCATTTTTATGGTCAATTTAGTTATTAGAAAAGAGTATATAGTTATAGAACATGTTTTTAGACTATAAAAATACGAGGAAGCTTGCACCATAGAGTCACTAAAAACAAACAGGCAGAGCTGATTCTACTCCGTGAGCCAGGTCAAGAACTCCTTGAAGTAGCATTTTCTTACAATTTTTATAGTCAAATTAGTTATTATACGTGAGTATATAGTTGGAGAACATGTTTTTAGAGTATATAATTGCTATGATGCTTGCGCCATAGAGTCACTAAAAACACACAGTGCAGAGCTGATTTTACTCCGTGAGCCAGGACAAAAACTCCTTGTAGTGAGCATTTTCTTTACATTTTTATGGTCAAAGTAGTTATTATACATGAGAATATAGTTGGATAACATGTTTTTAGATTATAAAAATGCGAGGAAGCTTGCGCCATAGAGTCACTAAAAAGTCAAAGGGCAGAGCTGATTCTACTCCGTGAGCCAGGTCAAGAACTCCTTGAAGTGAGCATTTTCTTGCCATTTTTATGGTCAAATTAGTTATTACACATTAGGATATAGTTGGAGAACATATTTTTAGAGTATAAAAATGCTAGGAAGCTTTTACCATAGAGTCACTAAAAACTCTCAGTGCAGAGGTGATTCTACTCCGTGAGCTAGCTCAATAACTCCTAGAAATGAGCATTTTCTTGCCATTATTATGGTCAAATTAGATATTTGACATGAGAATATAGTTGGAGAACATGTTTCCAGAGCATAAAAATACTAGGAAGATTGCGCCATAGAGTTACTATAAAGTCAAAGTGCAGAGTTGATTCTACTCCGTGAGCAAGGTCAAGAACTCCTTGAAGTGAGCATTTTATTCTCATTTTTATGGTCAATTTAGATATTAGATAAGAGAATATAGTTGGAGAACATGTTTTCAAATTAAAAAAATGTGAGGAAGCTTGCACCATAGAGTTACTAAAAACTCATAGTGTAGAGCTGATTCTACTCCGTGAGCAGGTCAAGAACTCCTGGAAGTGAGCATTTTCTTACCATTTTAATGGTCAAATTAGTTATTATACATGAGTATATAGTTGGAGAACTTGTTTTCAGAGTATATAACTGCAACGAAGCTTGCGTCATAGAGTCACTAAAAACACACATTGCATAGTTGATTCTACCCAGTCAGCCAATAATGATCTTCTTGAAGTGAGCATTTTCTTGCCATTTTTACGGTCAAATTAGTTATTAGACATGAGAATATAGTAGGAGAACATGTTTCCAGAGCATAAAAATACTAGGAAAATTGCGCCATAGAGTTACTATAAAGTCAAAGTGCAGAGTTGATTCTACTCCGTGAGCAAGGTCAAGAACTCCTTGAAGTGAGCATTTTATTGCCATTTTTATGGTCAATTTAGATATTAGATAAGAGAATATAGTTGGAGAACATGTTTTCAAAGTAAAAAATGTGAGGAAGCTTGCACCATAGAGTTACTAAAAACTCATAGTGTAGAGCTGATTCTACTCCATGAACCAGGTCAAGAACTCCTGGAAGTGAGCATTTTCTTACCATTTTTATGGTCAAATTAGTTATTATACATGAGTATATAGTTGGAGAACACGTTTTTAGAGGATATAATTGCTACGATGCTTACGCCATAGAGTCACTAAAAACACACAGTGCAGAGCTAATTCTTCTCCATGAACCAGGTCAAGAACTCCTTGAAGTGAGCATTTTATTGCAATTTTTATGGTCAAATTAGTTATTAGACATGAGAATATTGTTGGAAAACATGATTTCAGAGTATAAAATGCTAAGAAGCTTGCGCCATAGAGTCACTAAAAACTCACAGTGTAGAGCTGATTCTACTCCGTGAGCATGGTCAAGAACTCCTTGAAGCAAGCATTTTTATGGTCAAATTAGTTATTAGACATGAATATATAGTTGGAGAACATGTTTTTAGAGTATAAAAATGCTAGGAAGCTTGCACAATAGTCACTAAAAACTCATAGTGCAGAGCTGATTCTACTCCGTGAGCCAGATCAATAACTCCTTGAAATGAGCATTTTATTGCCATTATTATGGTCAAATTAGATATTTGACATGAGAATATAGTTGGAGAACATGTTTTCAAAGTATAAAAATACTAGGAAGCTTGCACCATAGAGTCACTAAAAACTCACAGTGCAGAGCTGATTCTACTCCGTGTGCCAGGTCAATAACTCCATGAAATGAGCATTTTCTTGCCATTATTATGGTCAAATTAGATATTTGACATGAGAATATAGTTGGAGAACATGTTTTCAAAGTATAAAAATACTAGGAAGCTTGCACCATAGAGCCACTAAAAACTCACAGAGCAGAGCTGATTCTACTCTGTGAGTCAGGTCAAGAACTCCTTGAAGTGAGCATTTTATTGCCATTTTTATGGTCAATTTAGATACTAGATAAGAGAATATAGTTGGAGAACATGTTTTCAAATTAAAAAAATGTGAGGAAGCTTGTACCATAGAGTTACTTAAAACTCATAGTGTAGAGCTGATTCTACTCCGTGAGCATGTCAAGAACTCCTGGAAGTGAGCATTTTCTTACCATTTTAATGGTCAAATTAGTTATTATACATGAGTATATAGTTGGAGAACTTGTTTTCAGAGTATATAACTGCAACGAAGCTTGCGTCATAGAGTCACTAAAAACACACATTGCATAGTTGATTCTACCCCGTCAGCCAATAATGATCTTCTTGAAGTGAGCATTTTCTTGCCCTTTTTACGGTCAAATTAGTTATTAGACATGAGAATATAGTAGGAGAACATGTTTCCAGAGCATAAAAATACTAGGAAGATTGCGCCATAGAGTTACTATAAAGTCAAAGTGCAGAGTTGATTCTACTCCGTGAGCAAGGTCAAGAACTCCTTGAAGTGAGCATTTTATTGCCATTTTTATGGTAAATTTAGATATTAGATAAGAGAATATAGTTGGAGAACATGTTTTCAAATTAAAAAAATGTGAGGAAGCTTGCACCATAGAGTTACTAAAAACTCATAGTGTAGAGCTGATTCTACTCAGTGAGCAGGTCAAGAACTCCTGGAAGTGAGCATTTTCTTACCATTTTAATGGTCAAATTAGTTAATATACATGAGTATATAGTTGGAGAACTTGTTTTCAAAGTATATAACTGCAACGATGCTTGTGTCAAAGAGTCACTAAAAACACACATTGCATAGTTGATTCTACCCCGTCAGCCAATAATGATCGTCTTGAAGTGAGCATTTTCTTGCCATTTTTACGGTCAAATTAGTTATTAGACATAAGAATATAGTAGGAGAACATGTTTCCAGAGCATAAAATACTAGGAAGATTGCGCCATAGAGTTACTATAAAGTCAAAGTGCAGAGTTGATTCTACTCCGTGAGCAAGGTCAAGAACTCCTTGAAGTGAGCATTTTATTGCCATTTTTATGGTAAATTTAGATATTAGATAAGAGAATATAGTTGGAGAACATGTTTTCAAATTAAAAAAATGTGAGGAAGCTTGCACCATAGAGTTACTAAAAACTCATAGTGTAGAGCTGATTCTACTCAGTGAGCAGGTCAAGAACTCCTGGAAGTGAGCATTTTCTTACCATTTTAATGGTCAAATTAGTTAATATACATGAGTATATAGTTGGAGAACTTGTTTTCAAAGTATATAACTGCAACGAAGCTTGTGTCAAAGAGTCACTAAAAACACACATTGCATAGTTGATTCTACCCCGTCAGCCAATAATGATCTTCTTGAAGTGAGCATTTTCTTGCCATTTTTACGGTCAAATTAGTTATTAGACATGAGAATATAGTAGGAGAACATGTTTCCAGAGCATAAAAATACTAAGAAGATTGCGCCATAGAGTTACTATAAAGTCAAAGTGCAGAGTTGATTCTACTCCGTGAGCAAGGTCCAGAACTCCTTGAAGTGAGCATTTTATTGCCATTTTTATGGTCAATTTAGATATTAGAAGAGAATATAGTTGGAGAACATGTTTTCAAAGTAAAAAAATGTGAGGAAGCTTGCACCATAGAGTTACTAAAAACTCATAGTGTAGAGCTGATTCTACTCCGTGAGCCAGGTCAAGAACTCTAGGAAGTGAGCATTTTCTTACCATTTTTATGGTCAAATTAGTTATTATACATGAGTATATAGTTGAAGAACATGTTTTCAGAGTATATAATTGAGACGATGCTTACGCCATAGAGTCACTAAAAACACACAGTGCAGAGCTAATTCTTCTCCATGAACCAGGTCAAGAACTCCTTGAAGTGAGCATTTTATTGCAATTTTTATGGTCAAATTAGTTATTAGACATGATAATATTGTTGGAAAACATGATTTCAGAATATAAAATGCTAAGAAGCTTGCGCCATAGAGTCACTAAATAATCAAAGTGCAGAGCTGATTCTACTCCGTGAGCAAGGTCAAGAACACCTTGAAGTGATCATTTTCTTGCCATTTTTATAGTCAAATTAGTTTTACACATGAGAATAAAGTTGGAGAACATATTTTTATAGTATAGAAATGCTAGGAAACTCGCACAATAGAGTCACTAAAAACTCACAGTGCAGAGCTGATTCTACTCCGTGAGTCAGGTCAATAACTTCTTGAAATGAGCATTTTCTTGCCATTTTTATGGTCAAATTATTTATTTGACATGAGAATATAGTTGGAGAACATCTTTTCAAAGTATAAAAATGCTAGGATGCTTGCACCATAGAGTCACTAAAAACTCACAGTGTAGAGCTGATTCTACACCGTGAGCATGGTCAAGAACTCCTTGAAGTAAGCATTTTCTTGCCATTTTTATGGTCAAATTAGTTATTAGACATGAGGATATAGTTGGAGAACATGTTTTTAGAGTATAAAAATGCTAGGAAGCTTGCACAATAGTCACTAAAAACTCACAGTGCAGAGCTGATTCTACTCCGTGAGCCAGGTCAATAACTCCTTGAAATGAGCATTTTATTGCCATTATTATGGTCAAATTAGATATTTGACATGAGAATATAGTTGGAGAACATGTTTTCAAAGTATAAAAATACTAGGAAGCTTGCACCATAGAGTCACTAAAAACTCACACTGCAGAGCTGATTCTACTCCGTGTGCCAGGTCAATAACTCCATGAAATGAGCATTTTCTTGCCATTATTATGGTCAAATTAGATATTTTACATGAGAATATAGTTGGAGAACATGTTTTCAAAGTATAAAAATACTAGGAAGCTTGCACCATAGAGCCACTAAAAACTCACAGAGCAGAGCTGATTCTACTCTATGAGTCAGGTCAAGAACTCCTTGAAGTGAGCATTTTATTGCCATTTTTATGGTCAATTTAGATATTAGATAAGAGAATATAGTTGGAGAACATGTTTTCAAATTAAAAAAATGTGAGGAAGCTTGCACCATAGAGTTACTAAAAATTCATAGTGTAGAGCTGATTCTACTCCGTGAGCAGGTCAAGAACTCCTGGAAGTGAGCATTTTCTTACCATTTTAATGGTCAAATTAGTTATCATACATGAGTATATAGTTGGAGAACTTGTTTTCAGAGTATATAACTGCAACGAAGCTTGCGTCATAGAGTCACTAAAAACACACATTGCATAGTTGATTCTACCCCGTCAGCCAATAATGATCTTCTTGAAGTGAGCATTTTCTTGCCATTTTTACGGTCAAATTAGTTATTAGACATGAGAATATAGTAGGAGAACATGTTTCCAGAGCATAAAAATACTAGGAAGATTGCGCCATAGAGTTACTATAAAGTCAAAGTGCAGAGTTGATTCTACTCTGTGAGCAAGGTCAAGAACTCCTTGAAGTGAGCATTTTATTGCCATTTTTATGGTCAATTTAGATATTAGATAAGAGAATATAGTTGGAGAACATGTTTTCACAGTAAAACAATGTGAGGAAGCTTGCACCATAGAGTTACTAAAAACTCATAGTGTAGAGCTGATTCTACTCCATGAGCCAGGTCAAGAACTCCTGAAAATGAGCATTTTCTTACCATTTTTATGGTCAAATTAGTTATTATACATGAGTATATAGTTGGAGAACATGTTTTCAGAGTATATAATTGCTACGATGCTTACGCCATAGAGTCACTAAAAACACACAGTGCAGAGCTAATTCTTCTCCATGAACCAGGTCAAAAACTCCTTGAAGTGAGCATTTTATTGAAATTTTTATGGTCAAATTAGTTATTAGACATGAGAATATTGTTGGAAAACATGATTTCAGAGTATAAAATGCTAAGAAGCTTGCGCCATAGAGTCACTAAATAATCAAAGTGCAGAGCTGATTCTACTCCGTGAGCAAGGTCAAGAACACCTTGAAGTGATCATTTTCTTGCCATTTTTATAGTCAAATTAGTTATTACACATGAGAATTTAGTTGGAGAACATGTTTTTATAGTATAGAAATGCTAGGAAATTCGCACAATAGAGTCACTAAAAACTCACAGTGCAGAGCTGATTCTACTCTGTGAGCCAGGTCAATAACTCCTTGAAATGAGCATTTTTTTGCCATTTTTATGGTCAAATTATATATTTGACATGAGAATATAGTTGGAGAACATCTTTTCAAAGTATAAAAATGCTAGGATGCTTGCACCATAGAGTCACTAAAAACTCACAGTGCAGAGCTGATTCTACTCCTTGAGCTAGGTCAATAACTCCTTGAAATGTGCATTTTCTTGCCATTATTATGGTCAAATTAGATATTTGACATGAGAATATAGTTGGAGAACATGTTTTCAAAGTACAAAAATACTAGGAAGCTTGCACCATAGAGTCACTAAAAACTCACAGTGCAGAGCTGATTCTACTCCGTGTGCCAGGTCAATAACTCCTTGAAATGAGCATTTTCTTGCCATTATTATGGTTAAATTAGATATTTGACATGAGAATATAGTTGGAGAACATGTTTTCAAAGTATAAAAATACTAGGAAGCTTGCACCATAGAGCCACTAAAAACTCACTGTGCAGAGCTGATTCTACTCTGTGAGCCATGTCAAGAATTTCTTGAAGTGTGCATTTCTTGCCATTTTTATGGTCAATTTAGT
Source organism: Pogostemon cablin (assembly GCA_023678885.1). Taxonomy (NCBI): domain Eukaryota; kingdom Viridiplantae; phylum Streptophyta; class Magnoliopsida; order Lamiales; family Lamiaceae; genus Pogostemon; species Pogostemon cablin. Next base: position 41,943,595 of record CM042957.1, on the reverse strand, counting down.
TATTAGAAAAGAGTATATAGTTGTAGAACATGTTTTTAGACTATAAAAATACGAGGAAGCTTGCACCATAGAGTCACTAAAAACAAATAGGCAGAGCTGATTCTACTCCGTGAGCCAGGTCAAGAACTCCTTGAAGTAGCATTTTCTTACAATTTTTATAGTCAAATTAGTTATTATACGTGAGTATATAGTTGGAGAACATGTTTTTAGAGTATATAATTGCTATGATGCTTGCGCCATAGAGTCACTAAAAACACACAGTGCAGAGCTGATTCTACTCCGTGAGCTAGGTCAATAACTCCTTGAAATGAGCATTTTCTTGCCATTATTATGGTCAAATTAGATATTTGACATGAGAATATAGTTGGAGAACATGTTTTCAAAGTATAAAAATACTAGGAAGCTTGGACCATAGAGCCACTAAAAACTCACAGTGCAGAGCTGATTCTACTCTGTGAGCCAGGTCAAGAACTCCTTGAAGTGAGCATTTTATTGCCATTTTTATGGTCAATTTAGATATTAGATAAGAGAATATAGTTGGAGAACATGTTTTCAAAGTAAAAAAATGTGAGGAAGCTTGCACCATAGAGTTACTAAAAACTCATAGTGTAGAGTTGATTCTACTCCGTGAGCCAGGTCAAGAACTCCTGGAAGTGATCATTTTCTTACCATTTTTATGGTCAAATTAGTTATTATACATGAGTATATAGTTGGAGAACATGTTTTCAGAGTATATAATTGCTACGATGCTTACGCCATAGAGTCACTAAAAACACACAGTGCAAAGCTAATTCTTCTCCATGAACCAGGTCAAAAACTCCTTGAAGTGAGCATTTTATAGCAATTTTTATGGTCAAATTAGTTATTAGACATGTGAATATTGTTGGAAAACATGATTTCAGAGTATAAAATGCTAAGAAGCTTGCGCCATAGAGTCACTAAATAATCAAAGTGCAGAGCTGATTCTACTCCGTGAGCAAGGTCAAGAACACCTTGAAGTGATCATTTTCTTGCCATTTTTATAGTCAAATTAGTTATTACACATGAGAATATAGTTGGAGAACATGTTTTTATAGTATAGAAATGCTAGGAAACTCGCACAATAGAGTCACTAAAAACTCACAGTGCAGAGCTGTATCTACTATGTGAGCCAGGTCAATAACTCCTTGAAATGAGCATTTTTTTGCCATTTTTATGGTCAAATTATATATTTGACATGAGAATATAGTTGGAGAACATCTTTTCAAAGTATAAAAATGCTAGGATGCTTGCACCATAGAGTCACTAAAAACTCACAGTCCAGAGCTGATTCTACTCCTTGAGCTAGGTCAATAACTCCTTGAAATGAGCATTTTCTTGCCATTATTATGGTCAAATTAGATATTTAACATGAGAATATAGTTGGAGAACATGTTTTCAAAGTACAAAAATACTAGGAAGCTTGCACCATAGAGTCACTAAAAACTCACAGTGCAGAGCTGATTCTACTCCGTGTGCCAGGTCAATAACTCCTTGAAATGAGCATTTTCTTGCCATTATTATGGTCAAATTAGATATTTGACATGAGAATATAGTTGGAGAACATGTTTTCAAAGTATAAAAATACTAGGAAGCTTGCACCATAGAGCCACTAAAAACTCACAGAGCAGAGCTGATTCTACTCTGTGAGCCAGGTCAAGAACTCCTTGAAGTGAGCATTTTATTGCCATTTTTATGGTCAATTTAGATATTAGATAAGAGAATATAGTTGGAGAACATGTTTTCAAATTAAAAAAATGTGAGGAAGCTTGCACCATAGAGTTACTAAAAACTCATAGTGTAGAGCTGATTCTACTCCGTGAGCAGGTCAAGAACTCCTGGAAGTGAGCATTTTTTTACCATTTTAATGGTCAAATTAGTTATTATACATGAGTATATAGTTGGAGAACTTGTTTTCAGAGTATATAACTGCAACGAAGCTTGCGTCATAGAGTCACTAAAAACACACATTGCATAGTTGATTCTACCCCCGTCAGCCAATAATGATCTTCTTGAAGTGAGCATTTTCTTGCCATTTTTACGGTCAAATTAGTTATTAGACATGAGAATATAGTAGGAGAACATGTTTCCAGAGCATAAAAATACTAGGAAGATTGCGCCATAGAGTTACTATAAAGTCAAAGTGCAGAGTTGATTCTACTCCGTGAGCAAGGTCAAGAACTCCTTGAAGTGAGCATTTTATTGCCATTTTTATGGTCAATTTAGATATTAGATAAGAGAATATAGTTGGAGAACATGTTTTCAAAGTAAAAAAATGTGAGGAAGCTTGCACCATAGAGTTACTAAAAACTCATAGTGTAGAGCTGATTCTACTCCGTGAGCCAGGTCAAGAACTCCTGGAAGTGATCATTTTCTTACCATTTTTATGGTCAAATTAGTTATTATACATGAGTATATAGTTGGAGAACATGTTTTCAGAGTATATAATTGCTACGATGCTTACGCCATAGAGTCACTAAAAACACACAGTGCAGAGCTAATTCTTCTCCATGAACCAGGTCAAAAACTCCTTGAAGTGAGCATTTTATTGCAATTTTTATGGTCAAATTAGTTATTAGACATGAGAATATTGTTGGAAAACATGATTTCAGAGTATAAAATGCTAAGAAGCTTGCGCCATAGAGTCACTAAATAATCAAAGTGCAGAGATGATTCTACTCCATGAGCAAGGTCAAGAACACCTTGAAGTGATCATTTTCTTGCCATTTTTATAGTCAAATTAGTTATTACACATGAGAATATAGTTGGAGAAAATGTTTT
>CM042957.1:41863482-41940296 GCA_023678885.1 Pogostemon cablin | reverse complement strand
TATATAATATCTTAGCCCAACTAGATTTTTTTTAGAAAGCCCAAAACCTAGTTATTTATTTTTATAGCCCAAAAGGCCAGCCCAATTAAGCCCAACTAGATTTTTTTTAGAAAGCCCAAACTTATTTATTTATTTATTTTGTGGCCCAAAGTTTCAGCCCACTTAAATGGCCTGATATATATAATTATTAAGGCAAAAGTTAAAAAAAAAGAGAGAAGAACGGGAGAAGAAAAACAAAATAGGGGAAAGAAGAGAGTGAAGAGGAGAAACTCTTGTTGATCAAATTCTCCCTTACAACCCTCATCCCAAGTGGTTTCTAAGTTGTTTTGAGGTAAGTGGTGTGTGAATTAAGCTTCCTTCTTCCATGGTTTTGTAATTTTGTGGGGTTTTTCTTTTTGGTATGTGGGTAATTCGCAGTCTGTTCGAACTGATTTTGACATAGCTATTGCCATCGAAAGTTTGCAAACTTAATTTCTGTACGTAGCTGAACTCGTTAGCTTTCCGTAGCCACTTGAAACGCCTCAATCTGATTATTCTACAATTAGTTATGATTTTTCTCGTAAACTGCCGCTAGCTGGAAAATTTCAGAATTTTTATGTTGAATTCAAACTTATTTTCTATCGTTTTGTTTAGTTAATGTATTGAAACGGGTTATGTGGGACTGGGAACTGATGTTAAGGAGTTACATACCATTTTTGTTTAATATCGACTCGTTCGAACTCAATTAGGATTTGTTTTTAGCAATGAAAGGGATGTTACCGCTAATAGTTAGTTATATTTAATTTGTCTTTAATTGTTCATCTCCTTTCTAGGTAAAGAACCATCGACGAGGGCAAGGGACCGACTTCAGATTCCGGAGAGAGTTAATCACTTCCTTGTGAGTTGATAATTCGGGAACGCCTTCTCTTGTGGGAAGTGTGGACCCTCGATAAATGTGCATTTGTTTTAGTTTTAGTTAATTGACAAGAAAATTATTTGGTATTGTGTTATGTGGTAAAGAGCCTGATTGGCTCGATTGCTCGGGTTAGAGTCCTGTTAGCCATTTTATGAGTATTATTGATTTTAACTTATGTTGAAGAGCCTTGTCGGCTCAATATCTGATAGCATTTATTGTGAATTATTTGAGAATTGATTTCTGGTTATTCTTGTGTGCCAATTAAGACTCTAACTTGAGTCGTTATTCATCTTATGATGCATATGCATATGTATGCCTGGTACCAAGGTTAAGTAGCCGAATTGGTCATGGTTCGGGTGAGTTGGAGCGACATTGGTTAAGTAGCCCGAATTGTCGCGGTTCGGGTGAGTTAGAGTGACAACCAAGTTGCCCGGGATTGGTAAACCCGGGTGAGTTAGATCTAACGGGGCACCTGTCCATTTGCCAAACACTGATACTCTGGAGGGTGATCATTAGATGGATTAGTCTATTATAGGCTCAGTCAACGTCACCGGTGTGGGACATGCATGTCATATATGTTTATATGTTTGATCATTTCAAGTATTCACGTCGATATTGAATTGTGAAATTTAGCACTTGGCGTGTTGAGAAAGAATATTAATGTGCATTTTATCTAGAGTAACGGTGACGGGCTTGGACTGTCTCTCGACGGAGAGCTCAGTTCTAGGAGGATATTGACTACCCAAGCGTCTTTTATGTGATAACATGTTTGAACTAATTGTGTTATTCGTAAATGTGCACTAAGGTTTTTATTTTCATTAATATGTATACTGAGTGAGAAATAGTTATTGTGGGACGAAATGTGGGATTTTATGTTATGAACCGCGAGTGGAATACATGCTTCGTATAAGGGTCGGGGTGACCGGCTTATCACCTCACTGAGCTAGTGGTTTTGCTCACCCCCAGCATTCTTTCCTTTCCAGGCTGTTGATATCGTTTTGGTTGGAGGTTTTCCTATCGTTTGCTCGTCATCCAATCCGTGTTTTAGGTACTTTCTCTTTTATGTAAATTGACGGATTCATTGGCGAGATTGTATAGTTTATATTTGGTGACACCCTTGATGTTCTTTTTGTACCTTCGCTATGTTATATCGTTCATGTATATTTTCTTTAAACTAAGTTACACCGTTGTATTTTGTACCTTTGTAAATCCTTGTTGATACTTTTTGAGATGATGTCCTCGGGTTGTACCCGTTGTTATCAGTTGTTCAGCTCTATAGGTACTTGATAGCAAGCGTTATGTTTTCTATAAACTTTGTGGAGTGGAGTGCACCCATTTTGCGAAATTTATGGTTAACGTGGCGGTTGTCGCGTTCTGTCTGGGGTCGGGGCGTGAAAACTTTCTTGGTATCAGAGCCTGGTTTTATGATTCTCATTCTTTTTGAGTCGAGCCAATGAGTCCAACTTTGTTTCTATGTCATCCTAAGGTATCGTATTGCCTTGATGTTGACCTTGCATTTTCTTTCCTTTCTTCCTTTCAGTCATTATAGCACCTCCAGTTCGTCGTCGAGGTTGAGGAAACGCTCCTCATGATCCTCCGAGTCCTCTACTCTCTTATGTTCCTTGTGGACCTCGAGGACATGTTTCTTCTGATCATGTCGTTCCTCCGACGGTTACGGACCCTATCAATTCTGATCATAGGGTGCCAATTTCCCAGGTAGAGCAACCACGGGCCCAGTTGCGGGTTGAGCACATGATGACACCCGAGCAGTACCAATTGTATTATGATCACATTCGAATACATGGTGTTTCACCACCTACAACGGCTCATACGACTACGACTGTCACTGAAGAGGTTCTTCGTGCTAATGAACCGATTCGACCTACAACTAATGTACCAGTTTTTACTCCAGAAATGGCTTTAGGAGGTTCTACTTCTCGAGGTGCACTTTTTATACCAGAATTGGTGAAAGCAGTTGAAAACATGGGGACTTCGAAATTTGACGGTGCAAGAGATGTTTCTAAAGTGGGGGCATGGTTAAAGGAGATTACAGAGACCTTTGACACTTTGATAATTGAAGAATGTTATCGTGTGGTCATTGCAACTAAGCTGTTAGGCCCAGATGCACGACGATGGTGGCAGAATCTAAAAGAGACATCTTTGGTTACTATTACGTGGGCTATCTTTGTGGAACGATTCAAAGATCGATACTTCTCTCAGTACATCAATGATCAGAAGAGAAAGGAGTTCTTCAACCTCTTTCAAGGCATTATGTCGGTCGTGGAGTACGAAAGCAAATTTCTGGAATTGTGAGAATTCGCTCCTGAGTCATATACGACGAGAGACTTATGCAAGAGATTTGAAGATGGTCTTAATTTAAATATTCGAGATCGCATCAAGTCTGGAGACAAGTACGAGAGTCTTGACGATCTCGTAGAAGAAGCCCTGAGGGCAGAAGGTTTAGCTCAGGCGAGACATAAGCTTGCAGAACGATCTCAAAAGAAAAGACAAGGGAGCGCATTTCCAGGAAATGCATCGAAGGTGTATAGGGGTGTGGGATCTTCGCGTGGCGCACCAAGTTCGGTATCTATTAGTTTTTCTCAACCTCGGGAGCAGTTTAGTAGAGGCGGGAGCAATGTCTCGCGATCGGTTGGTGAAAATCGCAAGTGCCAGAATTGCTTAAAATATCACGACGGCCCCTGTAAGGCTCCTCAAGTATGTTTTCAGTGTCGACAGCCGGGGCATATGCGAAGTTCTTGTCCTCAGCTTATGGGAACGAGCAGTCAGGGTTCTGGTCAGCTTCGTGGTAAACTAACATATTCTACACCCAGAGATACTCGATCTGCAGTTACCAGAGTGCCCGATGCCTCAAGCGGCCCTAGTACTCAATCACCTATGCAAGAAGGAAGCAAACTAGAGTATTTCATATTTCCCAGGAAGAGGCTCGCTCAGATCCGAAGGTTGTGACAGGTAATTTATAATCTGAGTATTTTCACATACTAGATCTAACCCCGCCTTGTTATTCCACTTGATTACGAGTAAAATATTCGTAAGAAATTCTATCTTTTCGAATTTTTAAATCACAATCTCACCTAATATTACTTCTTTAGGCCATGTGTTTGTGGGAGACCATCAGGTCTACGCTTTATTTGACCCAGGTTCTGATAGGTCTTATATCCGGGATGATCTTACTGCGATCTTAGATTATCCTATCTCTCATTTGTCACTTGGAATCATCGTTCATACCCCTCTTGGAGAGCGTCTAATTCGTGATTCGGTATTCCTTGGTTGTCCATTGAAGATCAAAGATGTCATTTTAGAGGCTGAATTGATACCATTGCCTTTGATTGATATTGATGTTATTCTTGGTATGGATTGGCTTTCTTCTCATCATGCAATTCTCGATTGCCACGAGAAGCTTGTTATTTTTCGTAGACCAGGATTCTCAGAACTTGTTTTTGAGGGTAAACTTCAAACGAGATCCCTCTCTTTTATTTCAATGTTGACTGCGCATAAATTAATGCGTAAGGGTTGTGAGGCATTCTTGGCATTTGTCATCGATACTTCTCTTTCTGAAACTAAACTAGATGACATCCCAATCGTGAATGAATTTCCTGATGTCTTTCCCGAAGACTTACCAGGACAACCTCCGAATCGAGAGATTGATTTTTTCATTGACGTACTTCCTAGAATCACACCTATATCAATTACTCCATATCGAATGTCGTCTGCTGAGCTTAAGGAACTCCAGACACAACTTGGGGAATCATTGGAGAAGGGTTTCATACGACCTAGCACATCTCCATGGGGTGCTCCAGTTCTTTTTGTCAAGAAGAAAGATGGATCACTTCGTCTATGTGTCGACTACCGTCAATTGAACAAGGTGACAATCAAGAACAAATATCCTCTTCCAAGAATCGATGATCTGTTTGATCAATTGCAAGGAGCAACTGTGTTCTCAAAAATTGATTTGCGATCCGGTTATCACCAACTCAAGATTAGGGAATCTGATATCCCTAAGTCTGCTTTTCGAACTAGATACGGACATTTTGAATTCTGTGTTATGCCTTTTGGACTCACAAATGCTCCTGCAGCTTTTATGGATCTTATGAATCGGGTCTTTCGGCCGTACTTAGATAAGTTTGTCATCATCTTCATTGATGACATTCTTATTTATTCTAAATCGGACGACGAGCATTCTCATCATCTAAGAATTGCTCTGAACATTCTCAGAGAAAATCAGCTTTATGCTAAATTCTCGAAGTGTGAATTTTGGCTTATTGAGGTAAGCTTTTTGGGTCATCACATTTCTAAAGAAGGAATCTACGTCGATCCAGTGAAGATTCAAGTTATACTAGATTGGGAGCGTCCAAAGAACGTGACAGAGATTCGTAGTTTTCTGGGATTAGCTGGATATTATTGACGGTTTGTCAAAGACTTTTCTTTATTGGCTTCATCTTTGACTAAATTGACTCGGAAAGGGGTAAAATTTGAATGGAGTGAAGAATACGAGGAAGCATTTCAAGAATTGAAAAGACGACTCGTTTCAGCTCCTATTCTTGCTTTGCCAGACCTAGCGATTGGAGAATTTACCATTTATAGTGACGCCTCGAGACAAGGATTAGGATGCGTTCTCATGCAAGAAGGAAAGGTTATTGCCTACGCTTCAAGGCTATTGAAGAAGAACGAAGAAAATTATCCTACACATGATTTAGAGTTAGCTGCAATCGTCTTTGCATTGAAGATCTGGAGGCACTATCTGTATGGTGCAACTTGTCGAATTTTCACTGATCACAAGAGCTTAAAGTATATCACCACGGAAAGGAGCTCAACCTCAGGCAAAGGTGATGGATGGAGTTGATTAGTGACTATTACTTAGTCATCGATTATCATCCTAGCAAGGCGAACGTTGTTGCAGATGCACTGAGTAGGAAGTCTTCTACCTCACTTGCTTCGATTCAATCTTTTTATCTTCCTATGTTGGAGCAATTTAAATCTTTACACATTTCGCTCAATTGTGAAAAGTCTAATGATTCTGCCTTAATCGCCAAATTCGAGGTTAGACCTACCTTGTTCGAGAAAATTCGAGAACGATAATCACACGATGTTTATTTACAACAGAAGATGGCGAAGCTAAATCAAGGAAAAGAAACAGAATTTCAAATTCGGGATGATGGACTTCTTACTTTTAAAAATCGTGTTTGTGTTCCATCAGAACTTGATGTTCGTAGAGCTATTCTTGAGGAAGCCCATTCTTCAGCCTATGCTATGCATCCTGGTAGTACCAAAATATACAGAACACTTCTGGAGCATTATTTGTGGCCAGGTATGAAACGGGACACTACTGAATTTGTATCAAAGTGCTTATCATGCCAACAAATTAAAGCGGAACACCAAAAACCAGCCGGCATGCTTCAACCACTACCTATTCCTGAGTGGAAATGGGAAAACGTCACAATGGATTTTGTTTCTGGTTTACCTCGAACCCAAAAGGGTCATGACTCAATTTGGGTCATTGTCGATCGTCTGACGAAATCGGCACATTTCCTTCCAGTGCATACCAACGAATCTTTAGAGAAACTTGCCAAGTTATATGTCGATGAGATCGTGAGATTGCACGGAGTACCAGTGTCAATCATATCTGACCGTGATCCAAGATTCACTTCCCGTTTTTGGCCTAGTCTGTAGAAAGCGCTAGGTACAAAATTACTATTCAGTACCTCGTTTCATCCACAGACTGATGGACAGTCAGAGAGAACTATACAGACACTAGAAGACATGCTACGTGCAGTGGTGTTGAATTTGAGAGGTAGCTGGGATAAGTACGTGACTTTGGTGGAGTTCGCTTATAACAACAGTTATCATTCAAGCATTGGAATGCCCCCGTACGAAGCTCTGTATGGCCGAAAGTGTCGAACACCACTTTTTTGGGATGAGGTTGGCGAGAGACAAATCGAACAAGTAGAGCTTATCGAAGATGCGAAGGCAAAAATACAACTTATTCGAGACAGACTTAAGGCAGCGCAAGATCGACAGAAAAGCTACGCAGATAATAGGAGGCGCGATTTGGAGTTTAATGAAGGAGATAAAGTTTTTCTGAAAGTTTCTCCATGGAAGGGCGTGTTGCGATTCCGCCGTCGAGGAAAATTGAGTCCAAGGTATATTGGCCCGTTTACGATCGTGCAAAGGATTGGTCATGTCGCGTATCGACTTGAGCTACCATCGGAATTGTCGAAGATTCACGATGTCTTCCATGTCTCTATGCTTAGAAAATATGAACCAGATCCTTCGCACGTGCTCAAAGATCCCCCAGTTGTATTAAAGGAAAATCTATCGTACGAAGTACAATCTGTTCAAATTGTAGATCGCCGAGAGAAAATGCTTCGTAACAAATCCATTCCTATGGTGAGAATTCTATGGAGAAGTGATCAAATTGAAGAAGAAACATGGGAACCAGAGTCGGTCATGCGTCAACACCATCCAAATCTCTTTTCATCTCTAGGTACGTTTATGTTTCGAGAACGAAACTTTTTAGAGGAGGGGATACTTTATAATATCTTAGCTCAACTAGATTTTTTTTAGAAAACCCAAAACCTATTTATTTATTTTTATGGCCCAAAAGGCCAGCCCTATCTTAGCCCAACTAGATTTATTTTAGAAAGCTCAAAACCTATTTATTTATTTATATGGCCCAAAAGGCCAGCCTTATCTTAGCCCAACTAGATTTTTTTTAGAAAGCCCAAACTTATTTATTTATTTATTTTGTGGCCCAAAGTTTCAGCCCACTTAAATGGCCTGATATATATAATTATTAAGGCTAAAGTTAAAAAAAAAAAAGAGAGAGAGAAGAACGGGAGAAGAAAAACAAAATAGGGGAAAGAAGAGAGTGAAGAGGAGAAACCATTGTTGATCAAATTCTCCCTTACAACCCTCATCCCAGGTGGTTTCTAAGTTGTTTTGAGGTAAGTGGTGCGTGAATTAAGCTACCTTCTTCCATGGTTTTGTAATTTTGTGGGGTTTTTCTTTTTGGTATGTGGGTAATTCACAGACTGTTCGAACTGATTTTGACATAGCTATTGCCATCGAAAGTTTTCAAACTTAATTTCTGTACGTAGCTGAACTCGTTAGCTTTCCGTAGCCACTTAAAACGCCTCAATCTGATTATTCTACAATTAGTTATGATTTTTCTCGTAAACTGCCGCTAGCTGGAAAATTTCAGAATTTTTATGTTGAATTCAAACTTATTTTCTATCGTTTTGTTTAGTTAATGTATTGAAACGGGTTATGTGGGATTGGGAACTGATGTTAAGGAGTTACATACCATTTTTATTTAATATCGACTCGTTCGAACTCAATTAGGATTTGTTTTTAGCAATGAAAGGGATGTTACCGCTAATAGTTAGTTATATTTAATTTGTCTTTAATTGCTCATCTCCTTTCTAGGTAAAGAACCATCGACGAGGGCAAGGGACCGACTTCAGATTTCGGAGAGAGTTAATCACTTCCTTGTGAGTTGATAATTCGGGAACGCCTTCTCTTGTGGGAAGTGTGGACCCTCGATAAATGTGCATTTGTTTTAGTTTTAGTTAATTGACAAGAAAATTATTTGGTATTTTGTTATGTGGTAAAGAGCCTGATTGGCTCGATTGCTCTTGTTAGAGTCCTGTTAGCCATTTTATGAGTATTATTGATTTTAACTTATGTTGAAGAGCCTTGTCGGCTCGTTATCTGATAGCATTTATTGTGAATTATTTGAGAATTGATTTCTGGTTATTCTTGTGTGCCAATTAAGACTCTAACTTGAGTCGTTATTCATCTTATGATGCATATGCATATGTATGCCTGGTACCAAGGTTAAGTAGCCCGAATTGGTCATGGTTCGGGTGAGTTGGAGCGACATTGGTTAAGTAGCCCGAATTGTCGCGGTTCGGGTGAGTTAGAGTGACAACCATGTTGCCCGGGATTGGTAAACCCGGGTGAGTTAGATCTAACGGGGCACCTGTCCATTTGCCAAATACTGATACTCTGGAGGGTGATCGTTAGATGGATTAGTCTATTATAGGCTCAGTCAACGTCACCGGTGTGGGACATGCATGTCATATATGTTTATATGTTTGATCATTTCAAGTATTCACGTCGATATTGAATTGTGAACTTTAGCACTTGGCGTGTTGAGAAAGAATATTAATGTGCATTTTATCTAGAGTAACGGTGACGGGCTTGGACTGTCTCTCGACGGAGAGCTCAGTTCGAGGAGGATATTGACTACCCACGCGTCTTTTATGTGATAACATGTTTGAACTAATTGTGTTATTAGTAAATGTGCACTAAGGTTTTTATTTTCATTAATATGTATACTGAGTGAGAAATAGTTATTGTGGGACGAAATGTGGGATTTTATGTTATGAACCGCGAGTGGAATACATGCTTCGTATAAGGGTCGGGGTGACCGGCTTATCACCTCACTGAGCTAGTGGTTTTGCTCACCCCCAGCATTCTTTCCTTTCCAGGCTGTTGATATCGTTTTGGTTGGAGGTTTTCCTATCGTTTGCTCGTCATCCAATCCGTGTTTTGGGTACTTTCTCTTTTATGTAAATTGACGGATTCATTGGCGAGATTGTATAGTTTATATTTGGTGACACCCTTGATGTTCTTTTTGTACCTTCGCTATGTTATATCGTTCATGTATATTTTCTTTAAACTAAGTCACACCGTTGTATTTTGTACCTTTGTAAATCCTTGTTGATACTTTTTGAGATGATGTCCTCGGGTTGTACCCGTTGTTATCAGTTGTTCAGCTCTATAGGTACTTGATAGCAAGCGTTATGTTTTCTATAAACTTTGTGGAGTGGAGTGCACCCATTTTGCGAAATTTATGGTTAACGTGGCGGTTGTCGCGTTCTGTCTGGGGTCGGGGCGTGACAAATCAGCTCTGCACTTTGATTATTTAGTGACTCTATGGCGCAAGCTTCTTAGCATTTTATACTCTGAAAACATGTTTTCCAACAATATTCTCATGTCTAATAACTAATTTGACCATAAAAATTGCAATAAAATGCACACTTCAAGGAGTTCTTGACCTGGCTCTTGGAGAAAAATTAGCTCTGCACTGTGTGTTTTTAGTGACTTTATGGCGTAAGCATCGTAGCAATTATATACTCTGAAAACATATTCTCCAACTATATACTCACGTATAATAACTAATTTGACCATAAAAATGGTAAGAAAATGCTCACTTCCAGGAGTTCTTGACCTGGCTCACGGAGTAAAATCAGCTCTACACTATGAGTTTTTAGTAACTCTATGGTGCAAGCTTCCTCACATTTTTTTTACTTTGAAAACATGTTCTCCAACTATATTCTCTTATTTAATATCTAAATTGACCATAAAAATGGCAATAAAATGCTCACTTCAAGGAGTTCTTGACCTTGCTCACGGAGTAGAATCAACTCTGCGCTTTGACTTTTTATTAACTCTATGGCGCAATCTTCCTAGTATTTTTATGATCTGGAAATATGTTCTCCTACTATATTCTCATGTCTAATAACTAATTTGACCGTAAAAATGGCAAGAAGATCATGATTAGCTCACGGGGTAGAATCAACTATGCAATGTGTGTTTTTAGTGACTCAATGACGCAAGCTTCGTTGCAGTTATATACTCTGAAAACATGTTCTCCAACTATATACTCATGTATAATAACTAATTTGACCATAAAAATGGCAAGAAAATGCTCACTTCAAGGAGTTCTTGACCTGGCTCACGGAGTAGAATCAGCTCTGCCCTTTGACTTTTTAGTGACTCTATGGCGCAAGCTTCCTCGCATTTTTATAATCTAAAAACATGTTATCCAACTATATTCTCATGTATAATAACTACTTTGACCATAAAAATGTAAAGAAAATGCTCACTACAAGGAGTTTTTGTCCTGGCTCACGGAGTAAAATCAGCTCTGCACTGTGTGTTTTTAGTGACTCTATGGCGCAAGCATCATAGCAATTATATACTCTAAAAACATGTTCTCCAACTATATACTCACGTATAATAACTAATTTGACCATAAAAATTGTAAGAAAATGCTACTTCAAGGAGTTTTTGACCTGGCTCACGGAGTAGAATCAGCTCTGCCTGTTTGTTTTTATTGACCCTATGGTGCAAGCTTCCTCGTATTTTTATAGTCTAAAAACATGTTCTACAACTATATTCTCTTTTCTAATAACTAAATTGACCATAAAAATGGCAAGAAAATGCACACTTCAAGAAATTCTTGACCTGGCTCACAGAGTAGAATCAGCTCTGCACTGTGAGTTTTTAGTGACTATTGTGCAAGCTTCCTAGCATTTTTATACTCTAAAAACATGTTCTCCAACTATATCCTCATGTCTAATAACTAATTTGACCATAAAAATGGCAAGAAAATGCTTACTTCAAGGAGTTCTTGACCATGCTCACGGAGTAGTATTAGCTCTGCACTGTGAGTTTTTAGTGACTCTATGGTGCAAGCATCCTTGCATTTTTATACTTTGAAAAGATGTTCTCCAACTATATTCTCATGTCAAATATATAATTTGACCATAAAAATGGCAAGAAAATGCTCATTTCAAGGAGTTATTGACCTGGCTCACGGAGTAGAATCAGCTCTGCACTGTGAGTTTTTAGTGACTCTATTGTGCGAGTTTCCTAGCATTTCTATACTATAAAAACATGTTCTCCAACTATATTCTCATGTGTAATAACTAATTTGACTATAAAAATGGCAAGAAAATGATCACTTCAAGGAGTTCTTGACCTTGCTCGCGGAGTAGAATCAGCTCTGCACTTTGATTATTTAGTGACTCTATGGCGCAAGCTTCTTAGCATTTTATACTCTGAAATCATGTTTTCCATCAATATTCTCATGTCTAATAACTAATTTGACCATAAAAATTGCAATAAAATGCTCACTTCAAGGAGTTCTTGACCTGGCTCATGGAGTAGAATTAGCTCTGCACTGTGTGTTTTTAGTGACTCTATGGCGTAAGCATCGTAGCAATTATATACTCTGAAAACATGTTCTCCAACTATATACTCATGTATAATAACTAATTTGACCATAAAAATGGTAAGAAAATGCTCACTTCCAGGAGTTCTTGACCTGGCTCACGGAGTAAAATCAGCTCTACACTATGAGTTTTTAGTAACTCTATGGTGCAAGCTTCCTCACATTTTTTTTACTTTGAAAACATGTTCTCCAACTATATTCTCTTATTTAATATCTAAATTGACCATAAAAATGGCAATAAAATGCTCACTTCAAGGAGTTCTTGACCTTGCTCACGGAGTAGAATCAACTCTGCGCTTTGACTTTTTATTAACTCTATGGCGCAATCTTCCTAGTATTTTTATGCTCTGGAAATATGTTCTCCTACTATATTCTCATGTCTAATAACTAATTTGACCGTAAAAATGGCAAGAAGATCATGATTAGCTCACGGGGTAGAATCAACTATGCAATGTGTGTTTTTAGTGACTCAATGACGCAAGCTTCGTTGCAGTTATATACTCTGAAAACATGTTCTCCAACTATATACTCATGTATAATAACTAATTTGACCATAAAAATGGCAAGAAAATGCTCACTTCAAGGAGTTCTTGACCTGGCTCACGGAGTAGAATCAGCTCTGCCCTTTGACTTTTTAGTGACTCTATGGCGCAAGCTTCCTCGCATTTTTATAATCTAAAAACATGTTATCCAACTATATTCTCATGTATAATAACTACTTTGACCATAAAAATGTAAAGAAAATGCTCACTACAAGGAGTTTTTGTCCTGGCTCACGGAGTAAAATCAGCTCTGCACTGTGTGTTTTTAGTGACTCTATGGCGCAAGCATCATAGCAATTATATACTCTAAAAACATGTTCTCCAACTATATACTCACGTATAATAACTAATTTGACCATAAAAATTGTAAGAAAATGCTACTTCAAGGAGTTCTTGACCTGGCTCACGGAGTAGAATCAGCTCTGCCTGTTTGTTTTTATTGACTCTATGGTGCAAGCTTCCTCGTATTTTTATAGTCTAAAAACATGTTCTACAACTATATTCTCTTTTCTAATAACTAAATTGACCATAAAAATGGCAAGAAAATGCACACTTCAAGAAATTCTTGACCTGACTCACAGAGTAGAATCAGCTCTGCACTGTGAGTTTTTAGTGACTATTGTGCAAGCTTCCTAGCATTTTTATACTCTAAAAACATGATCTCCAACTATATCCTCATGTCTAATAACTAATTTGACCATAAAAATTGCAATAAAATGCTCACTTCAAGGAGTTCTTGACCTGGCTCATGGAGTAGAATTAGCTCTGCACTGTGTGTTTTTAGTGACTCTATGGCGTAAGCATCGTAGCAATTATATACTCTGAAAACATGTTCTCCAACTATATACTCATGTATAAAAACTAATTTGACCATAAAAATGGTAAAAAATGCTCACTTCCAGGAGTTCTTGACCTGGCTCACGGAGTAGAATCAGCTCTACACTATGAGTTTTTAGTAAATCTATGGTGCAAGCTTCCTCACATTTTTTTACTTTGAAAACATGTTCTACAACTATATTCTCTTATCTAATATCTAAATTGATCATAAAAATAGCAATAAAATGCTCACTTCAAGGAGTTCTTGACCTTGATCACGGAGTAGAATCAACTCTGCACTTTGACTTTTTAGTAACTCTATGGCGCAATCTTCCTAGTATTTTTATGCTCTGGAAACATGTTCTCCTACTATATTCTCATGTCTAATAACTAATTTGACCGTAAAAATTGCAAGAAAATGCTCACTTCAAGAAGATCATGATTGGCTCACGGGGTAGAATCAACTATGCAATGTGTCTTTTTAGTGACTCTATGACGCAAGCTTCGTTGAAGTTATATACTCCGAAAACATTTTCTCCAACTATATACTCATGTATAATAACTAATTTGACCATAAAAATGGCAAGAAAATGCTCACTTCAAGGAGTTCTTGACCTGGCTCACGGAGTAGAATCAGCTCTGCCCTTTGACTTTTTAGTGACTCTATGGCGCAAGCTTCCTTGTATTTTTATAATCTAAAAACATGTTATCCAACTATATTCTCATGTATAATAACTACTTTGACCATAAAAATGTAAAGAAAATGCTCACTACAAGGAGTTTTTGTCCTGGCTCACGGAGTAAAATCAGCTCTGCACTGTGTGTGTTTAGTGACTCTATGGCGCAAGCATCATAGCAATTATATACTCTAAAAACATGTTCTCCAACTATACACTCACGTATAATAACTAATTTGACCATAAAAATTGTAAGAAAATGCTACTTCAAGGAGTTCTTGACCTGGCTCACGGAGTAGAATCAGCTCTGCCTGCTTGTTTTTATTGACCCTATGGTGCAAGCTTCCTCGTATTTTTATAGTCTAAAAATATGTTCTACAACTATATTCTCTTTTCTAATAACTAAATTGACCATAAAAATGGCAAGAAAATGCACACTTCAAGAAATTCTTGACCTGGCTCACAGAGTAGAGTCAGCTCTGCACTGTGAGTTTTTAGTGACTATTGTGCAAGCTTCCTAGCATTTTTATACTCTAAAAACATGTTCTCCAACTATATCCTCATGTCTAATAACTAATTTGACCATAAAAATGGCAAGAAAATGCTTACTTCAAGGAGTTATTGACCATGCTCACGGAGTAGTATTAGCTCTGCACTGTGAGTTTTTAGTGACTCTATGGTGCAAGCATCCTAGCATTTTTATACTTTGAAAAGATGTTCTCCAACTATATTCTCATGTCAAATATATAATTTGACCATAAAAATGGCAAGAAAATGCTCATTTCAAGGAGTTATTGACCTGGCTCACGGAGTAGAATCAGTTCTGCACTGTGAGTTTTTAGTGACTCTATTGTGCGAGTTTCCTAGCATTTCTATACTATAAAAACATGTTCTCCAACTATATTCTCATGTGTAATAACTAATTTGACTATAAAAATGGCAAGAAAATGATCACTTCAAGGAGTTCTTGACCTTGCTCGCGGAGTAGAATCAGCTCTGCACTTTGATTATTTAGTGACTCTATGGCGCAAGCTTCTTAGCATTTTATACTCTGAAATCATGTTTTCCATCAATATTCTCATGTCTAATAACTAATTTGACCATAAAAATTGCAATAAAATGCTCACTTCAAGGAGTTCTTGACCTGGCTCATGGAGTAGAATTAGCTCTGCACTGTGTGTTTTTAGTGACTCTATGGCGTAAGCATCGTAGCAATTATATACTCTGAAAACATGTTCTCCAACTATATACTCATGTATAATAACTAATTTGACCATAAAAATGGTAAGAAAATGCTCACTTCCAGGAGTTCTTGACCTGGCTCACGGAGTAGAATCAGCTCTACACTATGAGTTTTTAGTAACTCTATGGTGCAAGCTTCCTCACATTTTTTTACTTTGAAAACATGTTCTCCAACTATATTCTCTTATCTAATATCTAAATTGATCATAAAAATAGCAATAAAATGCTCACTTCAAGGAGTTCTTGACCTTGCTCACGGAGTAGAATCAACTCTGCACTTTGACTTTTTAGTAACTCTATGGCGCAATCTTCCTAGTATTTTTATGCTCTGGAAACATGTTCTCCTACTATATTCTCATGTCTAATAACTAATTTGACCGTAAAAATGGCAAGAAAATGCTCACTTCAAGAAGATCATGATTGGCTCACGGGGTAGAATCAACTATGCAATGTGTGTTTTTAGTGACTCTATGACGCAAGCTTCGTTGCAGTTATATACTCTGAAAACATGTTCTCCAACTATATACTCATGTATAATAACTAATTTGACCATAAAAATGGCAAGAAAATGCTCACTTCAAGGAGTTCTTGACCTGGCTCACGGAGTAAAATCAGCTCTGCCCTTTGACTTTTTAGTGACTCTATGGCGCAAGCTTCCTCGCATTTTTATAATCTAAAAACATGTTATCCAACTATATTCTCATGTATAATAACTACTTTGACCATAAAAATGTAAAGAAAATGCTCACTACAAGGAGTTTTTGTCCTGGCTCACGGAGTAAAATCAGCTCTGCACTGTGTGTTTTTAGTGACTCTATGGCGCAAGCATCATAGCGATTATATACTCTAAAAACATGTTCTCCAACTATATACTCACGTATAATAACTAATTTGACTATAAAAATTGTAAGAAAATGCTACTTCAAGGAGTTCTTGACCTGGCTCACGGAGTAGAATCAGCTCTGCCTGTTTGTTTTTATTGACTCTATGGTGCAAGCTTCCTCGTATTTTTATAGTCTAAAAACATGTTCTACAACTATATTCTCTTTTCTAATAACAAAATTGACCATAAAAATGGCAAGAAATGCACACTTCAAGAAATTCTTGACCTGGCTCACAGAGTAGAATCAGCTCTGCACTGTGAGTTTTTAGTGGCTCTATGGTGCAAGCTTCCTAGTATTTTTATACTTTGAAAACATGTTCTCCAACTATATTCTCATGTCAAATATCTAATTTGACCATAATAATGGCAAGAAAATGCTCATTTCAAGGAGTTATTGACCTGGCTCACGGAGTAGAATCAGCTCTGCACTGTGAGTTTTTAGTGACTCTATGGTGCAAGATTCTATCATTTTTATACTCTAAAAACATGTTCACCAACTATATCCTCATGTCTAATAACTAATTTGACCATAAAAATGGCAAGAAAATGCTCACTTCAAGGAGTTCTTGACCTTGCTCACGGAGTAGAATCAACTCTGCACTGTGAGTTTTTAGTGACTCTATGGTGCAAGCATCCTAGCATTTTTATACTTTGAAAAGATGTTCTCCAACTATATTCTCATGTCAAATATATAATTTGACCATAAAAATGGCAAGAAAATGCTCATTTCAAGGAGTTATTGACCTGGCTCACGGAGTAGAATCAGCTATGCAGTGTGAGTTTTTAGTGACTATTGTGCAAGCTTCCTAGCATTTTTATACTCTAAAAACATGTTCTCCAACTATATCCTCATGTCTAATAACTAATTTGACCATAAAAATGGCAAGAAAATGCTTACTTCAAGGAGTTCTTGACCATGCTCGCGGAGTAGAATCAGCTCTGCACTGTGAGTTTTTAGTGACTCTATGGTGCAAGCATCCTAGCATTTTTATACTTTGAAAAGATGTTCTCCAACTATATTCTCATGTCAAATATATAATTTGACCATAAAAATGGCAAGAAAATGCTCATTTCAAGGAGTTATTGACCTGGCTCACGGAGTAGAATCAGCTCTGCACTGCGAGTTTTTAGTGACTCTATTGTGCGAGTTTCCTAGCATTTCTATACTATAAAAACATGTTCTCCAACTATATTCTCATGTGTTATAACTAATTTGACTATAAAAATGGCAAGAAAATGATCACTTCAAGGAGTTCTTGACCTTGCTCACGGAGTAGAATCAGCTCTGCACTTTGATTATTTAGTGACTCTATGGCGCAAGCTTCTTATCATTTTATACTCTGAAAACATGTTTTCCAACAA
The DNA here is from genome assembly GCA_023678885.1 of Pogostemon cablin. Lineage (NCBI taxonomy): Eukaryota > Viridiplantae > Streptophyta > Magnoliopsida > Lamiales > Lamiaceae > Pogostemon > Pogostemon cablin. The sequence continues at coordinate 41,922,838 of CM042957.1, read as the reverse complement.
TAAAATGCACACTTCAAGGAGTTCTTGACCTGGCTCATGGAGAAAAATTAGCTCTGCACTGTGTGTTTTTAGTGACTTTATGGCGTAATCATCGTAGGAATTATATACTCTGAAAACATGTTCTCCAACTATATACTCATGTATAATAACTAATTTGACCATAAAAATGGTAAGAAAATGCTCACTTCCAGGAGTTCTTGACCTGGCTCACGGAGTAGAATCAGCTCTACACTGTGAGTTTTTAGTAACTCTATGGTGCAAGCTTCCTCACATTTTTTTACTTTAAAAACATGTTCTCCAACTATATTCTCTTATCTAATATCTAAATTGACCATAAAAATGGCAATAAAATGCTCACTTCAAGGAGTTCTTGACCTTGCTCACGGAGTAGAATCAACTCTGCACTTTGACTTTTTAGTAACTCTATGGCGCAATCTTCCTAGTATTTTTATGCTCTGGAAACATGTTCTCCTACTATATTCTCATGTCTAATAACTAATTTGACCGTAAAAATGGCAAGAAAATGCTCACTTCAAGAAGATCATGATTGGCTCACGGGGTAGAATCAACTATGCAATGTGTGTTTTTAGTGACTCTATGACGCAAGCTTCGTTGCAGTTATATACTCTGAAAACATGTTCTCCAACTATATACTCATGTATAATAACTAATTTGACCATAAAAATGGCAAGAAAATGCTCACTTCAAGGAGTTCTTGACCTGGCTCACGGAGTAGAATCAGCTCTGCCCTTTGACTTTTTAGTGACTCTATGGCGCAAGCTTCCTCGCATTTTTATAATCTAAAAACATGTTATCCAACTATATTCTCATGTATAATAACTACTTTGACCATAAAAATGTAAAGAAAATGCTCACTACAAGGAGTTTTTGTCCTGGCTCACGGAGTAAAATCAGCTCTGCACTGTGTGTTTTTAGTGACTCTATGGCGCAAGCATCATAGCAATTATATACTCTAAAAACATGTTCTCCAACTATATACTCACGTATAATAACTAATTTGACCATAAAAATTGTAAGAAAATGCTACTTCAAGGAGTTCTTGACCTGGCTCACGGAGTAGAATCAGCTCTGCCTGTTTGTTTTTATTGACTCTATGGTGCAAGCTTCCTCGTATTTTTATAGTCTAAAAACATGTTCTACAACTATATTCTCTTTTCTAATAACAAAATTGACCATAAAAATGGCAAGAAATGCACACTTCAAGAATTCTTGACCTGGCTCACAGAGTAGAATCAGCTCTGCACTGTGAGTTTTTAGTGGCTCTATGGTGCAAGCTTCCTAGTATTTTTATACTTTGAAAACATGTTCTCCAACTATATTCTCATGTCAAATATCTAATTTGACCATAATAATGGCAAGAAAATGCTCATTTCAAGGAGTTATTGACCTGGCTCACGGAGTAGAATCAGCTCTGCACTGTGAGTTTTTAGTGACTCTATGGTGCAAGATTCCTATCATTTTTATACTCTAAAAACATGTTCACCAACTATATCCTCATGTCTAATAACTAATTTGACCATAAAAATGGCAAGAAAATGCTCACTTCAAGGAGTTCTTGACCATGCTCACGGAGTAGAATCAGCTCTGCACTGTGAGTTTTTAGTGACTCTATGGTGCAAGCATCCTAGCATTTTTATACTTTGAAAAGATGTTCTCCAACTATATTCTCATGTCAAATATATAATTTGACCATAAAAATGGCAAGAAAATGCTCATTTCAAGGAGTTATTGACCTGGCTCACGGAGTAGAATCAGCTCTGTACTGTGAGTTTTTAGTGACTCTATTGTGCGAGTTTCCTAGCATTTTTATACTATAAAAACATGTTATCCAACTATATTCTCATGTGTAATAACTAATTTGACTATAAAAATGGCAAGAAAATGATCACTTCAAGGAGTTCTTGACCTTGCTCATGGAGTAGAATCAGCTCTGCACTTTGATTATTTAGTGACTCTATGGCGCAAGCTTCTTAGCATTTTATACTCTGAAAACATGTTTTCCAACAATATTCTCATGTCTAATAACTAATTTGACCATAAAAATTGCAATAAAATGCACACTTCAAGGAGTTCTTGACCTGGCTCTTGGAGAAAAATTAGCTCTGCACTGTGTGTTTTTAGTGACTTTATGGCGTAAGCATCGTAGCAATTATATACTCAGAAAACATGTTCTCCAACTATATACTCATGTATAATAACTAATTTGACCATAAAAATGGTAAGAAAATGCTCACTTCCAGGAGTTCTTGACCTGGCTCACGGAGTAGAATCAGCTCTACACTATGAGTTTTTAGTAACTCTATGGTGCAAGCTTCCTCACATTTTTTTACTTTGAAAACATGTTCTCCAACTATATTCTCTTATTTAATATCTAAATTGACCATAAAAATGGCAATAAAATGCTCACTTCAAGGAGTTCTTGACCTTGCTCACGGAGTAGAATCAACTCTGCACTTTGACTTTTTATTAACTCTATGGCGCAATCTTCCTAGTATTTTTATGCTCTGGAAACATGTTCTCCTACTATATTCTCATGTCTAATAACTAATTTGACCGTAAAAATGGCAAGAAAATGCTCACTTCAAGAAGATCATGATTAGCTCACGGGGTAGAATCAACTATGCAATGTGTGTTTTTAGTGACTCTATGACGCAAGCTTCGTTGCAGTTATATACTCTGAAAACATGTTCTCCAACTATATACTCATGTATAATAACTAATTTGACCATAAAAATGGCAAGAAAATGCTCACTTCAAGGAGTTCTTGACCTGGCTCACGGAGTAGAATCAGCTCTGCCCTTTGACTTTTTAGTGACTCTATGGCGCAAGCTTCCTCGCATTTTTATAATCTAAAAACATGTTATCCAACTATATTCTCATGTATAATAACTACTTTGACCATAAAAATGTAAAGAAAATGCTCACTACAAGGAGTTTTTGTCCTGGCTCACGGAGTAAAATCAGCTCTGCACTGTGTGTTTTTAGTGACTCTATGGCGCAAGCATCATAGCAATTATATACTCTAAAAACATGTTCTCCAACTATATACTCACGTATAATAACTAATTTGACTATAAAAATTGTAAGAAAATGCTACTTCAAGGAGTTCTTGACCTGGCTCACGGAGTAGAATCAGCTCTGCCTGTTTGTTTTTATTGACTCTATGGTGCAAGCTTCCTCGTATTTTTATAGTCTAAAAACATGTTCTACAACTATATTCTCTTTTCTAATAACTAAATTGACCATAAAAATGGCAAGAAAATGCACACTTCAAGAAATTCTTGACCTGGCTCACAGAGTAGAATCAGCTCTGCACTGTGAGTTTTTAGTGGCTCTATGGTACAAGCTTCCTAGTATTTTTATACTTTGAAAACATGTTCTCCAACTATATTCTCATGTCAAATATCTAATTTGACCATAATAATGGCAAGAAAATGCTCATTTCAAGGAGTTATTGACCTGGCTCACGGAGTAGAATCAGCTCTGCACTGTGAGTTTTTAGTGACTCTATTGCGCAAGCTTCTAGCATTTTTATACTCTAAAAACATGTTCTCCAACTATATCCTCATGTCTAATAACGAATTTGACCATAAAAATGGCAAGAAAATGCTCACTTCAAGGAGTTCTTGACCTTGCTCACGGAGTAGAATCAGCTCTGCACTGTGAGTTTTTAGTGACTCTATGGTGCAAGCATCCTAGCATTTTTATACTTTGAAAAGATGTTCTCCAACTATATTCTCATGTCAAATAAATAATTTGACCATAAAAATGGCAAGAAAATGCTCATTTCAAGGAGTTATTGACCTGGCTCACGGAGTAGAATCAAATCTGCACTGTGAGTTTTTAGTGACTCTATTGTGCGAGTTTCCTAGCATTTTTATACTATAAAAACAAGTTCTCCAACTATATTCTCATGTGTAATAACTAATTTGACTATAAAAAGGGCAAGAAAATGATCACTTCAAGGAGTTCTTGACCTTGCTCACGGAGTAGAATCAGCTCTGCACTTTGATTATTTAGTGACTTTATGGCGCAAGCTTCTTAGCATTTTATACTCTGAAAACATGTTTTCCAACCTTATTCTTATGTCTAATAACTAATTTGACCATAAAAATTGCAATAAAATGCTCACTTCAAGGAGTTCTTGACCTGGCTCATGGAGAAGAATTAGCTCTGCACTGTGTGTTTTTAGTGACTCTATGGCGTAAGCATCGTAGCAATTATATACTCTGAAAACATGTTCTCCAACTATATACTCATGTATAATAACTAATTTGACCATAAAAATGGTAAGAAAATGCTCACTTCCAGGAGTTCTTGACCTGGCTCACGGAGTAGAATCAGCTCTACACTATGAGTTTTTAGTAACTCTATGGTGCAAGCTTCCTCACATTTTTTTACTTTGAAAACATGTTCTCCAACTATATTCTCTTATATAATATCTAAATTGACCATAAAAACGGCAATAAAATGCTCACTTCAAGGAGTTCTTGACCTTGCTCACGGAGTAGAATCAACTCTGCACTTTGACTTTTTAGTAACTCTATGGCGCAATCTTCCTAGTATTTTTATGCTCTAGAAACATGTTCTCCTACTATATTCTCATGTCTAATAACTAATTTGACCGTAAAAATGGCAAGAAAATGCTCACTTCAAGAAGATCATGATTGGCTCACGGGGTAGAATCAACTATGCAATGTGTGTTTTTAGTGACTCTATGACGCAAGCTTCGTTGCAGTTATATACTTTGAAAACATGTTCTCCAACTATATACTCATGTATAATAACTAATTTGACCATAAAAATGGCAAGAAAATGCTCACTTCAAGGAGTTCTTGACCTGGCTCACGGAGTAGAATCAGCTCTGCACTTTGACTTTTTAGTGACTCTATGGCGCAAGCTTCCTCGCATTTTTATAATCTAAAAACATGTTATCCAACTATATTCTCATGTATAATAACTACTTTGACCATAAAAATGTAAAGAAAATGCTCACTACAAGGAGTTTTTGTCCTGGCTCACGGAGTAGAATCAGCTCTGCACTGTGAGTTTTTAGTGACTCTATGGTGCAAGTATCCTAGCATTTTTATACTTTGAAAAGATGTTCTCCAACTATATTCTCATGTCAAATATATAATTTGACCATAAAAATGGCAAGAAAATGCTCATTTCAAGGAGTTATTGACCTGGCTCACGGAGTAGAATCAGCTCTGCACTGTGAGTTTTTAGTGACTCTATGGTACAAGATTCTAGCATTTTTATACTCTAAAAACATGTTCACCAACTATATCCTCATGTCTAATAACTAATTTGACCATAAAAATGGCAAGAAAATGCTCACTTCAAGGAGTTCTTGACCTTGCTCACGGAGTAGAATCAACTCTGCACTGTGAGTTTTTAGTGACTCTATGGTGCAAGCATCCTAGTATTTTTATACTTTGAAAAGATGTTCACCAACTATATTCTCATGTCAAATATATAATTTGACCATAAAAATGGCAAGAAAATGCTCATTTCAAGGAGTTATTGACCTGGCTCACGGAGTAGAATCAGCTATGCACTGTGAGTTTTTAGTGACTATTGTGCAAGCTTCCTAGCATTTTTATACTCTAAAAACATGTTCTCCAACTATATCCTCATGTCTAATAACTAATTTGACCATAAAAATGGCAAGAAAATGCTTACTTCAAGGAGTTCTTGACCAATCTCATGGAGTAGAATCAGCTCTGCACTGTGAGTTTTTAGTGACTCTATGGTGCAAGCATCCTAGCATTTTTATACTTTGAAAAGATGTTCTCCAACTATATTCTCATGTCAAATATATAATTTGACTATAAAAATGGCAATAAAATGCTCATTTCAAGGAGTTATTGACCTGGCTCACGTATTAGAATCAGCTCTGCAATGTGAGTTTTTAGTGACTCTATTGTGCGAGTTTCCTAGCATTTCTATACTATAAAAACATGTTCTCCTACTATATTCTCATGTGTAATAACTAATTTGACTATAAAATGGCAAGAAAATGATCACTTCAAGGTGTTCTTGACCTTGCTCACGGAGTAGAATCAGCTCTGCACTTTGATTGTTTAGTGACTCTATGGCGCAAGCTTCTTAGCATTTTATACTCTGGAATCATGTTTTCCAACAATATTCTCATGTCTAATAACTAATTTGACCATAAAAATTGCAATAAAATGCTCACTTCAAGGAGTTCTTGACCTGACTCAAGGAGTAAAATCAGCTCTGCCCTTTGACTTTTTAGTGACTCTATGGCACAAGCTTCCTCGCATTTTTATAATCTAAAAACATGTTATCCAACTATATTCTCATGTATAATAACTACTTTGACCATAAAAATGTAAAGAAAATGCTCACTACAAGGAGTTTTTGTCCTGGCTCACGTTGTAAAATCAGCTCTGCACTGTGTGTTTTTCGTGACTCTATGGCGCAAGCATCATAGCAATTATATAGTCTAAAAACATGTTCTCCAACTATATACTCACGTATAATAACTAATTTGACTATAAAAATTGTAAGAAAATGCTACTTCAAGGAGTTCTTGACCTGGCTCACGGAGTAGAATCAGCTCTGCCTGTTTGTTTTTAGTGACTCTATGGTGTAAGCTTCCTCGTATTTTTATAGTCTAAAAACATTTTCTACAACTATATTCTCTTTTCTAATAACTAAATTGACCATAAAAATGGCAAGAAATGCACACTTCAAGAAATTCTTGACCTGGCTCACAGAGTAGAATCAGCTCTGCACTGTGAGTTTTTAGTGGCTCTATGGTGCAAGCTTCCTAGTATTTTTATAGTTTGAAAACATGTTCTCCAACTATATTCTCATGTCAAATATCTAATTTGACCATAATAATGGCAAGAAAATGCTAATTTCAAGGAGTTATTGACCTGGCACACGGAGTAGAATCAGCTCTGCACTGTGAGTTTTTAGTGACTCTATGGTGCAAGCTTCCTAGTATTTTTATACTTTGAAAACATGTTCTCCAACTATATTCTCATGTCAAATATCTAATTTGACCATAATAATGGCAAGAAAATGCTAATTTCAAGGAGTTATTGACCTGGCTCACGGAGTAGAATCAGCTCTGCACTGTGAGTTTTTAGTGACTATTGTGCAAGCTTCCTTGCATTTTTATATTCTAAAAACATGTTCTCCAACTATATCCTCATGTCTAATAACTAATTTGACCATAAAAATGGCAAAAAAATGCTTACTTCAAGGAGTTCTTGACCATGCTCACGGAGTAGAATCAGCTCTGCACTGTGAGTTTTTAGTGACTCTATGGTGCAAGCATCCTAGCATTTTTATACTTTGAAAAGATGTTCTCCAACTATATTCTCATGTCAAATATATAATTTGACCATAAAAATGGCAAGAAAATGCTCATTTCAAGGAGTTATTGACCTGGCTCACGGAGTAGAATCAGCTCTGCAATGTGAGTTTTTAGTGACTCTATTGTGCGAGTTTCCTAGCATTTCTATACAATAAAAACATGTTCCCCAACTATATTCTCATGTGTAATAACTAATTTGACTATAAAAATGGCAAGAAAATGATCACTTCAAGTTTTCCAACAATATTCTCATGTCTAATAACTAATTTGACCATAAAAATTGCAATAAAATGCTCACTTCAAGGAGTTCTTGACCTGGCTCATGGAGTAGAATTAGCTCTGCACTGTGTGTTTTTAGTGACTCTACGGCGTAAGCATCGTAGCAATTATATACTCTAAAAATATGTTCTCCAACTATATACTCATGTATAATAACTAATTTGACCATAAAAATGGTAAGAAAATGCTCACTTCCAGGAGTTCTTGACCTGGCTCACGGAGTAGAATCAGCTCTACACTATGAGTTTTTAGTAACTCTATGGTGCAAGCTTCCTCACATTTTTTTACTTTGAAAACATGTTCTCCAACTATATTCTATTATCTAATATCTAAATTGACCATAAAAATGGCAATAAAATGCTCACTTCAAGGAGTTCTTGACCTTGCTCACGGAGTAGAATCAACTCTGCACTTTGACTTTATAATAACTCTATGGCGCAATCTTCCCAGTATTTTTATGCTCTGGAAACATGTTCTCCTACTATATTCTCATGTCTAATAACTAATTTGACCGTAAAAATGGCAAGAAAATGCTCACTTCAAGAAGATCATGATTGGCTCACGGGGTAGAATCAACTATGCAATGTGTGTTTTTAGTGACTCTATGACGCAAGCTTCGTTGCAGTTATATACTTTGAAAACATATTCTCCAACTATATACTCATGTATAATAACTAATTTGACCATAAAAATGGTAAGAAAATGCTCACTTCCAGGAGTTCTTGACCTGGCTCACGGAGTAGAATCAGCTCTACACTATGAGTTTTTAGTAACTCTATTGTGCAAGCTTCCTCTCATTTTTTTACTTTGAAAACATGTTTGCCAACTATATTCTCTTATCTAATGTCTAAATTGACCATAAAAATGGCAATAAAATGCTCACTACAAGGAGTTCTTGACCTTGCTCACGGAGAATAATCAACTCTGCACTTTGACTTTATAGTAACTCTATGGCGCAATCTTCCTAGTATTTTTATGCTCTGGAAACATGTTCTCCTACTATATTCTAATGTCTAATAACTAATTTGACCGTAATAATGGCAAGAAAATGCTCACTTCAAGAAGATCATGATTGTCTCACGGGGTAGAATCAACTATGCAATGTGTGTTTTTAGTGACTCTATGATGCAAGCTTCGTTGCAGTTATATACTCTGAAAACATGTTTCCAACTATATATTCTTGTATAATAACTAATTTGACCATAAAATTGGCAAGAAAATGCTCACGTCAAGGAGTTCTTTACCTGGCTCACGAAGTAGAATCAGCTCTGCCCTTTGACTTTTTAGTGACTCTATGGCGCAAGCTTCCTCGCATTTTTATAATCTAAAAACATGTTATCCAACTATATTCTCATGTATAATAACTACTTTGACCATAAAAATGTAAAGAAAATGCTCACTACAAGGAGTTTTTGTCCAGGCTCACGTTGTAAAATCAGCTCTGCACTGTGTGTTTTTAGTGACTCTATAGCGCAAGCATCATAGCAATTATATACTCTAAAAACATGTTCTCCAACTATATACTCACGTATAATAACTAATTTGACTATAAAAATTGTAAAAAAATGCTACTTCAAGGAGTTCTTGACCTGGCTCACGGAGTAGAATCAGCTCTGCCTGTTTGTTTTTAGTGACTCGATGGTGCAAGCTTCCTCATATTTTTATAGTCTAAAAACATGTTCTACAACTATATTCTCTTTTCTAATAACTAAATTGACCATAAAAATGGCAAGAAAATGCTTAATTCAAGGAGTTCTTGACCATGCTCACGGAGTAGAATCAGCTCTGCACTGTGAGTTTTTAGTGACTCTATGGTGCAAGCATCCTAGCATTTTTATACTTTGAAAAGATGTTCTCCAACTATATTCTCATGTCAAATATATAATTTGACCATAAAAATGGCAAGAAAATGCTCATTTCAAGGAGTTATTGACCTGGCTCACGGAGTAGAATCAGCTCTGCAGTGTGAGTTTTTAGTGACTCTATTGTGCGAGTTTCCTAGCATTTCTATACTATAAAAACATGTTCTCCAACTATATTCTCATGGGTAATAACTAATTTGACTATAAAAATGGCAAGAAAATGATCATTTCAAGGTGTTCTTGACCTTGCTTACGGAGTAGAATCAGCTCTGCACTTTGATTATTTAGTGACTCTATGGCGCAAGCTTCTTAGCATTTTATACTCTGAAATCATGTTTTCCAACAATATTCTCATGTCAAATAACTAATTTGACCATAAAAATTGTAATAAAATGCTCACTTCAAGGAGTTCTTGACCTGGCTCATGGAGTAGAATTAGCTCTGCACTGTGTGTTTTTAGTGACTCTATGGCGTAAGCATCGTAGCAATTATATACTCTGAAAACATGTTCTCCAACTATATACTCATGTATAATAACTAATTTGACCATAAAAATGGTAAGAAAATGCTCACTTCCCGGAGTTCTTGACCTGGCTCACGGAGTAGAATCAGCTCTACACTATGAGTTTTTAGTAACTCTATGGTGCAAGCTTCCTCACATTTTTTTACTTTGAAAACATGTTCTCCAACTATATTCTCTTATCTAATATCTAAATTGACCATAAAAATGGCAATAAAATGCTCACTTCAAGGAGTTCTTGACCTTGCTCACGGAGTAGAATCAACTCTGCACTTTGACTTTATAGTAACTCTATGGCGCAATCTTCCTAGTATTTTTATGCTCTGGAAACATGTTCTCCTACTATATTCTCATGTCTAATAACTAATTTGACCGTAAAAATGGCAACAAAATGCTCACTTCAAGAAGATCATGATTGGCTCATGGGGTAGAATCAACTATGCAATGTGTGTTTTTAGTGACTCTATGACGCAAACTTCGTTGCAGATATATATTCTGAAAACATGTTCTCCAACTATATACTCATGTATAAGAACTAATTTGACCATAAAAATGGTAAGAAAATGCTCACTTCCAGGAGTTCTTGACCTGGCTCACGGAGTAGAATCAGCTCTACACTATGAGTTTTTAGTAACTCTATGGTGCAAGCTTCCTCACATTTTTTTAATTTGAAAACATGTTCTCCAACTATATTCTCTTATCTAATATCTAAATTGACCATAAAAATGGCAATAAAATGCTCACTTCAAGGAGTTCTTGACCTGGCCTACGGAGTAGAATCAGCTCTGCACTGTGAGTTTTTAGTGGCTCTATGGTATAAGCTTCCTAGTATTTTTATACTTTAAAAACATGTTCACCAACTATATTCTCAAGTCAAATATCTAATTTGACCATAATAATGGCAAGAAAATGCTCATTTCAAGGAGTTATTGACGTAGCTCACGGAGTAGAATCAGCTCTGCACTGTGAGTTTTTAGTGACTCTATGGTGCAAGCTTCCTAGCATTTTTATACTCTAAAAATATGTTCTCCAACTATATCCTCATGTGTAATAACTAATTTGACCATAAAAATGGCAAGAAAATGCTCACTTCAAGGAGTTCTTGACCTGGCACACTGAGTAGAATCAGCTCTGCCCTTTGACTTTTTAGTGACTCTATGGCGCAAGCTTCCTCGCATTTTTATAATCAAAAAACATGTTATCCAACTATATTCTCATGTATAATAACTACTTTGACCATAAAAATGTAAAGAAAATGCTCACTACAAGGAGTTTTTGTCCTGGCTCACGGAGTAAAATCAGCTCTGCACTGTGTTTTTAGTGACTCTATTGCGCAAGCATCATAGCAATTATATACTCTAAAAACATGTTCTCCAACTATATACTCACGAATAATAACTAATTTGACTATAAAAATTGTAAGAAAATGCTACTTCAAGGAGTTCTTGACCTGGCTCACGGAGTAGAATCAGCTCTGCCTGTTTGTTTTTAGTTACTCAATGGTGCAAGCTTCCTCGTATTTTTATAGTCTAAAAACATGTTCTACAACTATATTCTCTTTTCTAATAACTAAATTGACCATAAAAATGGCAAGAAATGCACACTTCAAGAAATTCTTGACCTGGCTCACAGAGTAGAATCAGCTCTGCACTGTGAGTTTTTAGTGGCTCTATGGTGCAAGCTTCCTTGTATTTTTATACTTTGAAAACATGTTCTCCAACTATATTCTCATGTCAAATATCTAATTTGACCATAATAATGGCAAGAAAATGCTCATTTCAAGGAGTTATTGACCTGGCACATGGAGTAGAATCAGCTCTGCACTGTGAGTTTTTAGTGACTCTATGGTGCAAGCTTCCTAGTATTTTTATTCTTTGAAAACATATTCTCCAACTATATTTTCATGTCAAATATCTAATTTGACCATAATAATGGCAAGAAAATGCTCATTTCAAGGAGTTATTGACCTGGCTCATGGAGTAGAATCAGCTCTGCACTGTGAGTTTTTAGTGACTATTGTGCAAGCTTCCTAGCATTTTTATTCTCTAAAAACATGTTCTCCAACTATATCCTCATGTCTAATAACTAATTTGACCATAAAAATGGCAAGAAAATGCTTAATTCAAGGAGTTCTTGACCATGCTCACGGAGTAGAATCAGCTCTGCACTGTGTGTTTTTAGTGACTCTATGGTGCAAGCATCCTAGAATTTTTATACTTTGAAAAGATGTTCTCCAACTATATTCTCATGTCAAATATATAATTTGACCATAAAAATGGCAAGAAAATGCTCATTTCAAGGAGTTATTGACCTGGCTCACGGAGTAGAATCAGCTCTGCACTGTGAGTTTTTAGTGACTCTATTGTGCGAGTTTCCTAGCATTTCTATACTATAAAAACATATTCTCCAACTATATTCTCATGTGTAATAACTAATTTGACTATAAAAATGGCAAGAAAATGATCACTTCAAGGTGTTCTTGACCTTGCTCACGGAGTAGAATTAGCTCTGCACTTTGATTATTTAGTGACTCTATGGCGCAAGCTTCTTTGCATTTTATACTCTGAATGTCACGCCCCGACCCCAGACAGAACGCGACAACCGCCACGTTAACCATAAATTTCGCAGAATGGGTGCACTCCACTCCACAAAGTTTATAGAAAACGTAAGGCTTGCTATCAAGTACCTGTAGAGCTGAACAACTGATAACAACGGGTACAACCCGAGGACATCATCTCAAAAAGTATCAACAAGGATTTACAAAGGTACAAAATACAACGGTGTAACTTAGTTTAAAGAAAATATACATGAACGATATAACAGCGCGAAGGTACAAAAAGAACATCAAGGGGGTCACCAAATATAAACTATACAATCTCGCCAATGAATCCGTCAATTTACATAAAAGAGAAAGTACCCAAAACACGGATTGGATGACGAGCAAACGATAGGAAAACCTCCAACCAAAACGATATCAACAGCCTGAAAAGGAATGAATGATGGGGGTGAGCAAAACCACTAGCTTAGTGAGGTGATAAGCCGGTCACCCCGACCCTTATACGAAGCACGTATTCCACTCGCGGTTCATAACATAAAATCCCACATTTCGTCCCACAATAACTATTTCTCACTCAGTATACATATTAATGAAAATAAAAACCTTAGTGCACATTTACGAATAACACAATTAGTTCAAACAACATGTTATCACATAAAAGACGCGTGGGTAGTCAATATCCTCCTCGAACTGAGCTCTCCATCGAGAGACAGTCCAAGCCCGTCACCATTACTCTAGATAAAATGCACATTAATATTCTTTCTCAATAAGCCAAGTGCTAAAGTTCACAATTCAATATCGACGAGAATACTTGAAATGATCAAACATATAAACATATATGACATGCATGTCCCACACCAGTGACGTTGACTGAGCCTATAATAGACTGATCCATCTAACGATCACCCTCCAGAGTATCAGTATTTGGCAAATGGACAGGTGCCCCGTTAGATCTAACTCACCCAGGTTTGCCAATCACGGGCAACTTGGTTGTCACTCTAACTCACCCGAACCGCGACAATTCGGGCTACTTAATCAATGTCGCTCCAACTCACCCAAACCGTGACCAATTCGGGCTACTTAACCTTGGTACCAGGCATACATATGCATGTGCATCATAAGATGAATAACGACTCAAGTTATAGTCTTAATTGGCACACAAGAATAACCAGAAATCAATAATACTCATAAAATGGCTAACATGACTCTAACCAGAGCAATCGAGCCAATCAGGCTCTTTACCACATAACACAATACCAAATAATTTTCTTATCAATTAACTAAAACTAAAATAAATGCACATTTATCGAGGGTCCACACTTCCCACAAGAGAAGGCGTTCCCGAATTATCAACTCACAAGGAAGTGATTAACTCTCTCCGGAATCTGAAGTCGGTCCCTTGCCCTTCGTCGATGGTTCTTTACCTAGAAAGGAGATGAGCAATTAAAGACAAATTAAATATAACTAACTATTAGCGTTAACATCCCTTTCATTGCTAAAAACAAATCCTAATCGAGTTCGAACGAGTCGATATTAAATAAAAATGGCATGTAACTCCTTAACATCAGTTCCCAATCCCATATAACCGTTTCAATAGATTAACTAAACGAAACGATAAAAAAATAAGTTTGAATTCGACATAAAAATTCTGAAATTTTCCAGCTAGCGGCAGTTTACGAGAAAAATCATAACTAATTGTAGAATAATCGGATTGAGGCGTTTCAAGTGGCTACGGAAAGTTAACGAGTTCAGCTATGTACAGAAATTAAGTTTGCAAACTTTCGAGGGTAATCGGTATGTCAAAATCAGTTCGAACAGTCTGCAAATTACCCACATACCAAAAAGAAAAACCCCACAAAATTACAAAATCATGGAAGAAGGAAGCTTAATTCACACACCACTTACCTCAAAAAAACTTAGAAACCACCTAGGATGAGGGTTGTAAGGGAGAATTTGATCAACAAGGGTTTCTCCTCTTCACTCTTTTCTTTCCCCTCTTTTGCTTTTCTTCTCCCGTTCTTCTCTCTCTCTTTTTTTAACTTTAGCCTTACTAATTATATATCAGGCCATTTAAGTGGGCTGAAACTTTGGGCCACAAAATAAATAAATAAATAAGTTTGGGCTTTCTAAAAAAATCTAGTTGGGCTTAATTGGGCTGGCCTTTTGGGCTATAAAAATAAATAAATATGTTTTGGGCTTTCTAAAAAAAATTTAGTTGGGCTTAATTGGGCTGGCCTTTTGGGCTATAAAAATAAATATATAGGTTTTGGGCTTTCTAAAAAAAATCTAGTTGAACTAAGATATTATAAAGTATCCCATCCTCCAAAAAGTTTCGTCCTCGAAACATAAACATACCTAGAGATGAAAAGAGATTTGGATGGTGTTGACGCATGACTGACTCTGGTTCCCATGTTTCTTCTTCAATTTGATCACTTCTCCATAGAATTCTCACCATAGGAATGGATTTGTTACGAAGAATTTTCTCTCGGCGATCTACAATTTGAACAGGTTGTACTTTCGTACGATAGATTTTCCTTTAATACAACTGGGGGATCTTTGAGTACGTGCGAAGGATCTGGTTCATATTTTCTAAGCATAGAGACATGGAAGACATCGTGAATCTTCGACAATTCCGATGGTAGCTCAAGTCGATACACGACACGACCAATCCTTTGCACGATCGTAAACGGGCCAATATACCTTGGACTCAACTTTCCTCGACGGCGGAATCGTAACACGCCCTTCCATGGAGAAACTTTCAGAAAAACTTTGTCTCCTTCATTAAACTCCAAATCGCGCCTCCTATTATCTGCGTAGCTTTTCTGTCGATCTTGCGCTGCCTTAAGTCTGTCTCGAATAAGTTGTATTTTTGCCTTCGCATCTTCGATAAGCTCTACTTGTTCGATTTGTCTCTCGCCAACCTCATCCCAAAAGAGTGGTGTTCGACACTTCGGCCATACAGAGCTTCGTACGGGGGCATTCCAATGCTGGAATGATAACTGTTGTTATAAGCGAACTCCACCAAAGTCACGTACTTATCCCAACTACCTCCCAAATTCAACACCACTGCACGTAACATGTCTTCTAGTGTCTGTATAGTTCTCTCTGACTGTCCATCAGTCTGTGGATGAAACGAGGTACTGAATAGTAATTTTGTACCTAGCGTTTTCTGCAGACTAGGCCAAAAACGGGAAGTGAATCTTGGATCACGGTCAGATATGATTGACACTGGTACTCCGTGCAATCTCACGATCTCATCGACATATAACTTGGCAAGTTTCTCTAAAGATTCATTGGTATGCACTGGAAGGAAATGAGCCGATTTCGTCAGACGATCGACAATGACCCAAATTGAGTCATGACCCTTTTGGGTTCGAGGTAAACCAGAAACAAAATCCATTGTGACGTTTTCCCATTTCCACTCAGGAATAGGTAGTGGTTGAAGCATGCCGGCTGGTTTTTGGTGTTCCGCTTTAATCTGTTGGCAAGATAAGCACTTTGATACAAATTCAGTAGTGTCCCGTTTCATACCTGGCCACCAATAATGCTCCCGAAGTGTTCTATACATTTTGGTATTACCAGGATGCATAGCATAGGCTGAAAAATGGGCTTCCTCAAGAATAGCTCTACGAACATCAAGTTCTGATGGAACACAAACATGATTTTTAAAAGTAAGAAGTCCATCATCCCGAATTTGATATTCTGTTTCTTTTCCTTGATTTAGCTTCGCCATCTTCTGTTGTAAATAAACATCGTGTGATTGTCTTTCTCGAACAAGGTAGGTCTAACCTCGAATTTGGCGATTAAGGCAGAATCATTAGACTTTTTACAATCGAGCGAAATGTGTAAAGATTTAAATTGCTCCAACATAGGAAGATTAAAAGATTGAATTGAAGCAAGTGAGGTAGAAGACTTTCTACTCAGAGCATCTGCAACAACGTTCGCCTTGCCAGGATGATAATCGATGACTAAGTCATAGTCACTAATCAACTCCATCCATCGCCTTTGCCTGAGGTTGAGCTCCTTTTGCGTGGTGATATACTTTAAGCTCTTGTGATCAGTGAAAACCCGACAAGTTGCACCATACAGATAGTGCCTCCATATCTTCAATGCAAAGACGATTGCAGCCAACTCTAAATCATGTGTAGGATAATTTTCTTCGTTCTTCTTCAATTGCCTTGAAGCGTAGGCAATAACCTTTCCTTCTTGCATGAGAACGCATCCTAATCCTTGTCTCGAGGCGTCGCTATAAATGGTAAATTCTCCAATCGCTGGGTCTGGCAAAGCAAGAATAGGAGCTGAAACGAGTCGTCTTTTCAATTCTTGAAATGCTTCCTCGCATTCTTCACTCCATTCAAATTTTACCCCTTTCCGAGTCAATTTAGTCAAAGATGAAGCCAATAACGAAAAGTCTTTGACAAACCGTCGATAATATCCAGCTAATCCCAGAAAACTACGAATCTCTGTCACGTTCTTTGGACGCTCCCAATCTAGTATAGCTTGAATCTTCACTAGATCGACGTAGATTCCTTCTTTAGAAATGTGATGACCCAAAAAGCTTACCTCGCGAAGCCAAAATTCACACTTCGAGAATTTAGCATAAAGCTGATTTTCTCTGAGAATGTTCAGAGCAATTCTTAGATGATGAGAATGCTCGTCGTCCGATTTAGAATAAATAAGAATGTCATCAATGAAGATGATGACAAACTTATCTAAGTACGGCCGAAAGACCTGATTCATAAAATCCATAAAAGCTGCAGGAGCATTTGTGAGTCCAAAAGGCATAACACATAATTCAAAATAACCGTATCTGGTTCGAAAAGCAGACTTAGGGATATCAGATTCCCTAATCTTGAGTTGGTGATAGCCGGATCGCAAATCAATTTTTGAGAACACAGATGCTCCTTGCAATTGATCAAACAGATCATCGATTCTTGGAAGAGGATATTTGTTCTTAATTGTCACCTTGTTCAATTGACGGTAGTCGACACATAGACGAAGTGATCCATCTTTCTTCTTGACAAAAAGAACTGGAGCACCCCATGGAGATGTGCTAGGTCGTATGAAACCCTTCTCCAATAATTCCCCAAGTTGTGTCTGGAGTTCCTTAAGCTCAGCAGACGACATTCGATATGGAGTAATCGATATAGGTGTGATTCCAGGAAGTACGTCAATGAAAAAATCTATCTCTCGATTCGGAGGTTGTCCTGATAAGTCTTCGGGAAAGACATCAGGAAATTCATTCACGATTGGGATGTCATCTAGTTTAGTTTCAGAAAGAGAAGTATCGATGACAAATGCCAAGAATGCCTCACAACCCTTACGCATTAATTTATGCGCAGTCAACATTGAAATAAAAGAGAGGGATCTCGTTTGAAGTTTACCCTCAAAAACAAGTTCTGAGAATCCTGGTCTACAAAAAATAACAAGCTTCTCGTGGCAATCGAGAATTGCATGATGAGAAGAAAGCCAATCCATGCCAAGAATAACATCAAGATCAATCAAAGGCAATGGTATCAATTCAGCCTCTAAAATGACATCTTTGATCTTTAATGGACAACCAAGAAATACCGAATCACGAATTAGATGCTCTCCAAGAGGGGTATGAACGATGATTCCAGGTGACAAATGAGAGATAGGATAATCTAAGATCGCAGTAAGATCATCTCGGATATAAGACCTATCAGAACCTGGATCAAATAAAGCGTAGACCTGATGGTCTCCCACAAACACATGGCCTAAAGAAGCAATATTAGGTGAGATTGTGATTTAAAAATTTGAAAAGATAGAATTTCTTACGAATGTTTTATTCGTAATCAAGTGGCATAACAAGGCGGGGTTAGATTTAGCATGTGAAAATACTCAAATTATAAATTACCTGTCACAACCTTCGGATCTGAGCGAGCCTCTTCTTGGGAAATATGAAATACTCTAATTTGCTTCCTTCCTTGCATAGGTGATTGAGTACTAGGGCCGCTTGAGGCATCGGGCACTCTGGTAACTGCAGATCGAGTATCTCTGGGTGTAGAATATGTTAGTTTACCACGAAGCTGACCAGAACCCTGACTGCTCGTTCCCATAAGCTGAGGACAAGAACTTCGCATATGCCCCGGCTGTCGACACTGAAAACATACTTGAGGAGCCTTACAGGGGCTGTCATGATATTTTAGGCAATTCTGGCACTTGCAATTTTTACCAACCGATCCCGAGACATTGCTCCCGCCTCTACTAAACTGCTCCCGAGGTTGAGGAAAACTAATAGATACCGAACTTGGTGCGCCACGCGAAGATCCCACACCCCTATACACCTTCGATGCATTTCCTGGAAATGCGCTCCCTTGCCTTTTCTTTTGAGATCGTTCTGCAAGCTTATGTCTCGCCTGAACTAAACCTTCTACCCTCAGGTCTTCTTCTACGAGATCGTCAAGACTCTCGTACTTGTCTCCGGACATGATGCGATCTCGAATATTTAAATTAAGACCATCTTCAAATCTCTTGCATAAGTCTCTCGTCGTATATGACTTAGGAGCGAATTCTCGCAATTCCAGAAATTTGCTTTCGTACTCAACGACCGACATAATGCCTTGAAAGAGGTTGAAGAACTCCTTTCTCTTCTGATCCTTGATGTACTGAGAGAAGTATCGATCTTTGAATCGTTCCACAAAGATAGCCCACGTAATAGTAACCGAAGATGTCTCTTTTAGAATCTGCCACCATCGTCGTGCATCTGGGCCTAACAGCTTGGTTGCAATGACCACACGATAACATTCTTCAATCATCAAAGTGTCAAAGGTCTCTGTAATCTCCTTTAACCATGCCCCCGCTTTAGAAACATCTCTTGCACCGTCAAATTTCGAAGTCCCCATGTTTTCAACTGCTTTCACCAATTCTGGTATAAAAAGTGCACCTCGAGAAGTAGAACCTCCTAAAGCCATTTTTGGAGTAAAAACTGGTACATTAGTTGTAGGTCGAATCGGTTCATTAGCACGAAGAACCTCTTCAGTGACAGTCGTAGTCGTATGAGCCGTTGTAGGTGGTGAAACACCATGTATTTGAATGTGATCATAATACAATTGGTACTGCTCGGGTGTCTTCATTGCTCAACCCGCAACTGGGCCCGTGGTTGCTCTACTTGGGAAACTGGCACCCTATGATCAGAATTGATAGGGCCATGATATGATCAGAAGAAACATGTCCTCGAGGTCCACGAGGAACAGAAGAGAGTAGAGGACTCGGAGGATCACGAGGATCGTGTCCTCGACCTCGACGACGAACTGGAGGTGCCATAATGACTGAAAGGAAGAAAGGAAAGAAAATGCAAGGTCAACGTCAAGGCAATACGATACCTTAGGATGACATAGAAACAAAGTTGGACTCATTGGCTTGACACAAAAATAATGAGAATCATAAAACCAGGCTCTGATACCAAGAAAGTTGTCACGCCCCGACCCCAGACAGAACGCGACAACCGCCACGTTAACCATAAATTTCGCAGAATGGGTGCACTCCACTCCACAAAGTTTATAGAAAACATAAGGCTTGCTATCAAGTACCTGTAGAGCTGAACAACTGATAACAACGGGTACAACCCGAGGACATCATCTCAAAAAGTATCAACAAGGATTTACAAAGGTACAAAATACAACGGTGTAACTTAGTTTAAAGAAAATATACATGAACGATATAACATCGCGAAGGTACAAAAAGAACATCAAGGGGGTCACCAAATATAAACTATACAATTTCGCCAATGAATCCGTCAATTTACATAAAAGAGAAAGTACCCAAAACACGGATTGGATGACGAGCAAACGATAGGAAAACCTCCAACCAAAACGATATCAACAGCCTGAAAAGGAAAGAATGATGGGGGTGAGCAAAACCACTAACTCAGTGAGGTGATAAGCCGGTCACCCCGTCCCTTATACGAAGCATGTATTCCACTCGCGGTTCATAACATAAAATCCCACATTTCGTCCCACAATAACTATTTCTCACTCAGTATACATATTAATGAAAATAAAAACCTTAGTGCACATTTACGAATAACACAATTAGTTCCAACAACATGTTATCACATAAAAGACGCGTGGGTAGTCAACATCCTCCTCGAACTGAGCTCTCCGTCGAGAGACAGTCCAAGCCCGTCACCGTTACTCTAGATAAAATGCACATTAATATTCTTTCTCAATACGCCAAGTGCTAAAGTTCACAATTCAATATCGACGTGAATACTTGAAATGATCAAACATATAAACATATATGACATGCATGTCCCACACCGATGACGTTGACTGAGCCTATAATAGACTGATCCATCTAACGATCACCCTCCAGAGTATCAGTATTTGGCAAATGGACAGGTGCCCCGTTAGATCTAACTCACCCAGGTTTGCCAATCACGGGCAACTTGGTTGTCACTCTAACTCACCCGAATCGCGACAATTCGGGCTACTTAATCAATGTCGTTCCAACTCACCCGAACCGTGACCAATTCGGGCTACTTAACCTTGGTACCAGGCATACATATGCATGTGCATCATAAGATGAATAACGACTCAAGTTAGAGTCTTAATTGGCACACAAGAATAACCAGAAATCAATTCTCAAATAATTCCCAATAAATGCTATCAGATATCGAGCCGGCAAGACTCTTCAACATAAGTTAAAATCAATAATACTCATAAAATGGCTAACATGACTCTAACCAGAGCAATCGAGCCAATCAGGCTCTTTACCACATAACACAATACCAAATAATTTTCTTATCAATTAACTAAAACTAAAATAAATGCACATTTATCGAGGGTCCACACTTCCCACAAGAGAAGGCGTTCCCGAATTATCAACTCACAAGGAAGTGATTAACTCTCTCCGGAATCTGAAGTCGGTCCCTTGCCCTTCGTCGATGGTTCTTTACCTAGAAAGGAGATGAGCAACTAAAGAAAAATTAAATATAACTAACTATTAGCGTTAACATCCCTTTCATTGCTAAAAACAAATCCTAATCGAGTTCGAACGAGTCGATATTAAATAAAAATGGCATGTAACTCCTTAACATCAGTTCCCAATTCCATATAACCGTTTCAATACATTAACTAAACGAAACGATAAAAAAATAAGTTTGAATTCGACATAAAAATTCTGAAATTTTCCAGCTAGCGGCAGTTTACGAGAAAAATCATAACTAATTGTAGAATAATCGGATTGAGGCGTTTCAAGTGGCTACGGAAAGCTAACGAGTTCAGCTACGTACAAAATTAAGTTTGCAAACTTTCGAGGGTAATCGGTATGTCAAAATCAGTTCGAACAGTCTGCAAATTATCCACATACCAAAAAGAAAAACCCCACAAAATTACAAAATCATGGAAGAAGGAAGCTTAATTCACACACCACTTACCTCAAAACCACTTAGAAACCACCTAGGATGAGGGTTGTAAGGGAGAATTTGATCAACAAGGGTTTCTCCTCTTCACTCTCTTCTTTCCCCTCTTTTGGTTTTCTTCTCTCGTTCTTCTCTCTTTTTTATTAACTTTAGCCTTAATAATTATATATATCAGGCCATTTAAGTGGGCTGAAACTTTGGGCCACAAAATAAATAAGTAGGTTTTGGGCTTTCTACAAAAAAATCTAGTTGAGCTAAGATAGGGCTGGCCTTTTGGGCCATAAAAATAAATAAATAGGTTTTGGGCTTTCTAAAAAAATTAGTTGGGCTAAGTTAGGGCTGGCCTTTTGGGCCATAAAAATAAATAAGTAGGTTTTGGGCTTTCTACAAAAAAATCTAGTTGAGCTAAGATATTATATTATCCAACTATATTCTCATGTATAATACCTACTTTGACCATAAAAATGTAAAGAAAATGCTCACTACAAGGAGTTTTTGTCCTGGCTCACGGAGTAAAATCAGCTCTGCACTGTGTGTTTTTAGTGACTCTATGGCGCAAGCATCATAGCAATTATATACTCTAAAAACATGTTCTCCAACTATATACTCACGTATAATAACTAATTTGACTATAAAAATTGTAAGAAAATGCTACTTCAAGGAGTTCTTGACCTGGCTCACGGAGTAGAATTAGCTCTGCACTTTGACTTTATAGTAACTCTATGGCGCAATCTTCCTAGTATTTTTATGCTCTGGAAACATGTTCTCCTACTATATTCTCATGTCTAATAACTAATTTGACCGTAAAAATGGCAAGAAAATGCTCACTTCAAGAAGATCATGATTGTCTCACGGGGTAGAATCAACTATGCAATATGTGTTTTTAGTGACTCTATGACGCAAGCTTTGTTGCAGTTATATACTCTGAAAACATGTTCTCCAACTATATATTCATGTATAATAACTAATTTGACCATAAAAATGGCAAGAAAATGCTCACTTCAAGGAGTTCTTGACCTGGCTCACGGAGTAGAATCAGCTCTGCCCTTTGACTTTTTAGTGACTCTATGGCGCAAGCTTCCTCGCATTTTTATAATCTAAAAACATGTTATCCAACTATATTCTCATGTATAATAACTACTTTGACCATAAAAATGTAAAGAAAATGCTCACTACAAGGAGTTTTTGTCCTGGCTCACGGAGTAAAATCAGCTCTGCACTGTGTATTTTTAGTGACTCTATGGCGCAAGCATCATAGCAATTATATACTCTAAAAACATGTTCTCCAACTATATACTCACGTATAATAACTAATTTGACTATAAAAATTGTAAGAAAATGCTACTTCAAGGAGTTCTTGACCTGGCTCATGGAGTAGAATCAGCTCTGCCTGTTTGTTATTAGTGACTCTATGGTGCAAGCTTCCTCGTATTTTTATAGTCTAAAAACATATTCTACAACTATATTCTCTTTTCTAATAACTAAATTGACCATAAAAATGGCAAGAAATGCACACTTCAAGAAATTCTTGACCTGACTCACAGAGTAGAATCAGCTCTGCACTGTGAGTTTTTAGTGGCTGTATGGTGCAAGCTTCCTAGTATTTTTATACTTTGAAAACATGTTCTCCAACTATATTCTCATGTCAAATATCTAATTTGACCATAATAATGACAAGAAAATGCTCATTTCAAGGAGTTATTGAGCTGGCACACGGAGTA
The DNA here is from genome assembly GCA_023678885.1 of Pogostemon cablin. Taxonomy (NCBI): domain Eukaryota; kingdom Viridiplantae; phylum Streptophyta; class Magnoliopsida; order Lamiales; family Lamiaceae; genus Pogostemon; species Pogostemon cablin. The sequence goes on along the minus strand of CM042957.1, from coordinate 41,899,139 downwards.
GAATCAGCTCTGCACTGTAAGTTTTTAGTGACTCTATGGTGCAAGCTTCCTAGTATTTTTATACTTTGAAAACATGTTCTCCAACTATATTCTCATGTCAAATATCTAATTTGACCATAATAATGGCAAGAAAATGCTCATTTCAAGGAGTTATTGACCTGGCTCACGGAGTAGAATTAGCTATGCACTGTGAGTTTTTAGTGACTATTGTGCAAGCTTCCTAGCATTTTTATATTCTAAAAACATGTTCTCCAACTATATCCTCATGTCTAATAACTAATTTGACCATAAAAATGGCAAGAAAATGCTTACTTCAAGGAGTTCTTGACCAATCTCATGGAGTAGAATCAGCTCTGCACTGTGAGTTTTTAGTGACTCTATGGTGCAATCATCCTAGCATTTTTATACTTTGAAAAGATGTTCTCCAACTATATTCTCATGTCAAATATATAATTTGACCATAAAAATGGCAAGAAAATGCTCATTTCAAGGAGTTATTGACCTGGCTCACGGAGTAGAATCAGCTCTGCACTGTGAGTTTTTAGTGACTCTATTGTGCGAGTTTCCTAGCATTTCTATACTATAAAAACATGTTCTCCAACTATATTCTCATGTGTAATAACTAATTTGACTATAAAAATGGCAAGAAAATGATCACTTCAAGGTGTTCTTGACCTTGCTCACGGAGTAGAATCAGCTCTGCACTTTGATTATTTAGTGACTCTATTGCGCAAGCTTCTTAGCATTTTATACTCTGAAATCATGTTTTCCAACAATATTCTCATGTCTAATAACTAATTTGACCATAAAAATTGCAATAAAATGCTCACTTCAAGGAGTTCTTGACCTGGCTCATGTAGTAGAATTAGCTCTGCACTGTGTGTTTTTAGTGACTCTATGGCGTAAGCATCGTAGTAATTATATACTCTGAAAACATGTTCTCCAACTATATACTCATGTATAATAACTAATTTGACCATAAAAATGGTAAGAAAATGCTCACTTCCAGGAGTTCTTGACCTGGCTCATGGAGTAGAATCAGCTCTACACTATGAGTTTTTAGTAACTCTATGGTGCAAGCTTCCTCACATTTTTTTAATTTGAAAATATGTTCTCCAACTATATTCTCTTATCTAATATCTAAATTGACCATAAAAATGGCAATAAAATGCTCACTTCAAGGAGTTCTTAACCTGGCTCACAGAGTAAAATCAGCTCTGCACTGTGAGTTTTTAGTAGCTCTATGGTGCAAGCTTCCTAGTATTTTTATACTTTGAAAACATGTTCTCCAACTATATTCTCATGTCAAATATCTAATTTGACCATAATAATGGCAAGAAAATGCTCATTTCAAGGAGTTATTGACCTAGCTCACGGAGTAGAATCAGCTCTGCACTGTGAGTTTTTAGTGATTCTATGGTGCAAGCTTCCTAGCATTTTTATACTCTAAAAATATGTTCTCCAACTATATCCTCATGTGTAATGGAGTTCTTGACCTGGCTCACAGAGTAGAATCAGCTCTCTGCACTGTGAGTTTTTAGTGGCTCTATGGTGCAAGCTTCCTAGTATTTTTATACTTTGAAAACATGTTCTCCAACTATATTCTCATGTCAAATATCTAATTTGACCATAATAATGGCAAGAAAATGCTCATTTCAAGGAGTTATTGACCTAGCTCACGGAGTAGAATCAGCTCTGCACTGTGAGTTTTTAGTGACTCTATGGTGCAAGCTTCCTAGCATTTTTATACTCTAAAAATATGTTCTCCAACTATATCCTCATGTGTAATAACTAATTTGACCATAAAAATGGCAAGAAAATGCTCACTTCAAGGAGTTCTTGACCTGGCACACGGAGTAGAATCAGCTTTGCCCTTTGACTTTTTAGTGACTCTATGGCGCAAGCTTCCTCGCATTTTTATAATCTAAAAACATGTTATCCAACTATATTCTCATGTATAATACCTACTTTGACCATAAAAATGTAAAGAAAATGCTCACTACAAGGGGTTTTTGTCCTGGCTCACGGAGTAAAATCAGCTCTGCACTGTGTGTTTTTAGTGACTCTATGGCGCAAGCATCATAGCGATTATATACTATAAAAACATGTTCTCCAACTATATACTCACGTATAATAACTAATTTGACTATAAAAATTGTAAGAAAATGCTACTTCAAGGAGTTCTTGGCCTGGCTCACGGAGTAGAATCAGCTCTGCCTGTTTGTTTTTAGTGACTCTATGGTGCAAGCTTCCTAGTATTTTTATACTTTGAAAACATGTTCTCCAACTATATTCTCATGTCAAATATCTAATTTGACCATAATAATGGCAAGAAAATGCTCATTTCAAGGAGTTATTGACCTGGCTCATGGAGTAGAATTAGCTCTGCACTGTGAGTTTTTAGTGACTATTGTGCAAGCTTCCTAGCATTTTTATATTCTAAAAACATATTCTCCAACTATATCCTCATGTCTAATAACTAATTTGACCATAAAAATGGCAAGAAAATGCTTACTTCAAGGAGTTCTTGACCAATCTCATGGAGTAGAATCAGCTCTGCACTGTGAGTTTTTAGTGACTCTATGGTGCAAGCATCCTAGCATTTTTATACTTTGAAAAGATGTTCTCCAACTATATTCTCATGTCAAATATATAATTTGACCATAAAAATGGCAAGAAAATGCTCATTTCAAGGAGTTATTGACCTGGCTCACGGAGTAGAATCTGCTCTGCACTGTGAGTTTTTAGTGACTCTATTGTGCGAGTTTCCTAGCATTTCTATACTATAAAAACATGTTCTCCAACTATATTCTCAGGTGTAATAACTAATTTGACTATAAAAATGGCAAGAAAATGATCACTTCAAGGTGTTCTTGACCTTGCTCACGGAGTAGAATCAGCTCTGCACTTTGATTATTTAGTGACTTTATGGCGCAAGCTTCTTAGCATTTTATACTTTGAAATCATGTTTTCCAACAATATTCTCATGTCTAATAACTAATTTGACCATAAAAATTGCAATAAAATGGTCACTTCAAGGAGTTCTTGACCTGGCTCATGGAGTAGAATTAGCTCTGCACTGTGTGTTTTTAGTGACTCTATGGCGTAAGCATCGTAGCAATTATATACTCTGAAAACATGTTCTCCAACTATATACTCATGTATAATAACTAATTTGACCATAAAAATGGTAAGAAAATGCTCACTTCCAGGAGTTCTTGACCTGGCTCATGGAGTAGAATCAGCTCTACACTATGAGTTTTTAGTAACTCTATGGTGCAAGCTTCCTTACATTTTTTTAATTTGAAAATATGTTCTCCAACTATATTCTCTTATCTAATATCTAAATTGACCATAAAAATGGCAATAAAATGCTCACTTCAAGGAGTTCTTGATCGGGCTCACAGAGTAGAATCAGCTCTGCACTGTGAGTTTTTAGTGGCTCTATGGTGCAAGCTTCCTAGTATTTTTATACTTTGAAAACATGTTCTCCAACTATATTCTCATGTCAAATATTTAATTTGACCATAATAATGGCAAGAAAATGCTCATTTCAAGGAGTTATTGACCTAGCTCACGGAGTAGAATCAGCTCTGCACTGTGAGTTTTTAGTGACTCTATTGTGCGAGTTTCCTAGCATTTCTATACTATAAAAACATGTTCTCCAACTATATTCTCATGTGTAATAACTAATTTGACTATAAAAATGGCAAGAAAATGATCACTTCAAGGTGTTCTTGACCTTGCTCACGGAGTAGAATCAGCTCTGCACTTTGATTATTTAGTGACTCTATGGCGCAAGCTTCTTAGCATTTTATACTCTGAAATCATGTTTTCCAACAATATTCTCATGTCTAATAACTAATTTGACCATAAAAATTGCAATAAAATGCTCACTTCAAGGAGTTCTTGACCTGGCTCATGTAGTAGAATTAGCTCTGCACTGTGTGTTTTTAGTGACTCTATGGCGTAAGCATCGTAGCAATTATATACTCTGAAAACATGTTCTCCAACTATATACTCATGTATAATAACTAATTTGACCATAAAAATGGTAAGAAAATGCTCACTTCCAGGAGTTCTTGACCTGGCTCATGGAGTAGAATCAGCTCTACACTATGAGTTTTTAGTAACTCTATGGTGCAAGCTTCCTCACATTTTTTTAATTTGAAAATATGTTCTCCAACTATATTCTCTTATCTAATATCTAAATTGACCATAAAAATGGCAATAAAATGCTCACTTCAAGGAGTTCATAACCTGGCTCACAGAGTAGAATCAGCTCTGCACTATGAGTTTTTAGTAGCTCTATGGTGCAAGCTTCCTAGTATTTTTATACTTTGAAAACATGTTCTCCAACTATATTCTCATGTCAAATATCTAATTTGACCATAATAATGGCAAGAAAATGCTCATTTCAAGGAGTTATTGACCTAGCTCACGGAGTAGAATCAGCTCTGCACTGTGAGTTTTTAGTGATTCTATGGTGCAAGCTTCCTAGCATTTTTATACTCTAAAAATATGTTCTCCAACTATATCCTCATGTGTAATGGAGTTCTTGACCTGGCTCACAGAGTAGAATCAGCTCTGCACTGTGAGTTTTTAGTGGCTCTATGGTGCAAGCTTCCTAGTATTTTTATACTTTGAAAACATGTTCTCCAACTATATTCTCATGTCAAATATCTAATTTGACCATAATAATGGCAAGAAAATGCTCATTTCAAGGAGTTATTGACCTAGCTCACGAAGTAGAATCAGCTCTGCACTGTGAGTTTTTAGTGACTCTATGGTGCAAGCTTCCTAGCATTTTTATACTCTAAAAATATGTTCTCCAACTATATCCTCATGTGTAATAACTAATTTGACCATAAAAATGGCAAGAAAATGCTCACTTCAAGGAGTTCTTGACCTGGCACACGGAGTAGAATCAGCTCTGCCCTTTGACTTTTTAGTGACTCTATGGCGCAAGCTTCCTCGCATTTTTATAATCTAAAAACATGTTATCCAACTATATTCTCATGTTTAATACCTACTTTGACCATAAAAATGTAAAGAAAATGCTCACTACAAGGAGTTTTTGTCCTGGCTCACGGAGTAAAATCAGCTCTGCACTGTGTGTTTTTAGTGACTCTATGGCGCAAGCATCATAGCAATTATATACTCTAAAAACATGTTCTCCAACTATATACTCACGTATAATAACTAATTTGACTATAAAAATTGTAAGAAAATGCTACTTCAAGGAGTTCTTGACCTGGCTCATGGAGTAGAATCAGCTCTGCCTGTTTGTTTTTAGTGACTCTATGGTGCAAGCTTCCTAGTATTTTTATACTTTGAAAACATGTTCTCCAACTATATTCTCATGTAAAATATCTAATTTGACCATAATAATGGCAAGAAAATGCTCATTTCAAGGAGTTATTGACCTGGCTCACGGAGTAGAATTAGCTCTGCACTGTGAGTTTTTAGTGACTATTGTGCAAGCTTCCTAGCATTTTTATATTCTAAAAACATGTTCTCCAACTATATCCTCATGTCTAATAACTAATTTGACCATAAAAATGGCAAGAAAATGCTTACTTCAAAGAGTTCTTGACCAAACTCACGGAGTAGAATCAGCTCTGCACTGTGAGTTTTTAGTGAATCTATGGTGCAAGCATCCTAGCATTTTTATACTTTGAAAAGATGTTCTCCAACTATATTCTCATGTCAAATATATAATTTGACCATAAAAATGGCAAGAAAATGCTCATTTCAAGGAGTTATTGACCTGGCTCGCGGAGTAGAATCAGCTCTGCACTGTGAGTTTTTAGTGACTCTATTGTGCGAGTTTCCTAGCATTTCTATACTATAAAAACATGTTCTCCAACTATATTCTCAGGTGTAATAACTAATTTGACTATAAAAATGGCAAGAAAATGATCACTTCAAGGTGTTCTTGACCTTGCTCACGGAGTAGAATCAGCTCTGCACTTTGATTATTTAGTGACTTTATGGCGCAAGCTTCTTAGCATTTTATACTCTGAAATCATGTTTTCCAACAATATTCTCATGTCTAATAACTAATTTGACCATAAAAATTGCAATAAAATGCTCACTTCAAGGAGTTTTTGACCTGGCTCATGGAGTAGAATTAGCTCTGCACTGTGTGTTTTTAGTGACTCTATGGCGTAAGCATCGTAGCAATTATATACTCTGAAAACATGTTCTCCAACTATATACTCATGTATAATAACTAATTTGACCATAAAAATGGTAAGAAAATGCTCACTTCCAGGAGTTCTTGACCTGGCTCATGGAGTAGAATCAGCTCTACACTATGAGTTTTTAGTAACTCTATGGTGCAAGCTTCCTCACATTTTTTTAATTTGAAAATATGTTCTCCAACTATATTTTCTTATCTAATATCTAAATTGACCATAAAAATGGCAATAAAATGCTCACTTCAAGGAGTTCTTGACCTGGCTCACAGAGTAGAATCAGCTCTGCACTGTGAGTTTTTAGTGGCTCTATGGTGCAAGCTTCCTAGTATTTTTATACATTGAAAACATGTTCTCCAACTATATTCTCATGTCAAATATCTAATTTGACCATAATAATGGCAAGAAAATGCTCATTTCAAGGAGTTATTGCCCTAGCTCACGGAGTAGAATCAGCTCTGCACTGTGAGTTTTTAGTGACTCTATGGTGCAAGCTTCCTAGCATTTTTATACTCTAAAAATATGTTCTCCAACTATATCCTCATGTGTAATAACTAATTTGACCATAAAAATGGCAAGAAAATGCTCACTTCAAGGAGTTCTTGACCTGGCACACGGAGTAGAATCAGCTCTGCCCTTTGACTTTTTAGTGACTCTATGGCGCAAGCTTCCTCGCATTTTTATAATCTAAAAACATGTTATCCAACTATATTCTCATGTTTAATACCTACTTTGACCATAAAAATGTAAAGAAAATGCTCACTACAAGGAGTTTTTGTCCTGGCTCACGGAGTAAAATCAGCTCTGCACTGTGTGTTTTTAGTGACTCTATGGCGCAAGCATCATAGCAATTATATACTCTAAAAACATGTTCTCCAACTATATACTCACGTATAATAACTAATTTGACTATAAAAATTGTAAGAAAATGCTACTTCAAGGAGTTCTTGACCTGGCTCATGGAGTAGAATCAGCTCTGCCTGTTTGTTTTTAGTGACTCTATGGTGCGAGCTTCCTCGTATTTTTATAGTCTAAAAACATGTTCTACAACTATATTCTCTTTTCTAATAACTAAATTGACCATAAAAATGGCAAGAAATGCACACTTCAAGAAATTCTTGACCTGGCTCACAGGGTAGAATCAGCTCTGCACTGTGAGTTTTTAGTGGCTCTATGGTGCAAGCTTCCTAGTATTTTTATACTTTGAAAACATGTTCTCCAACTATATTCTCATGTCAAATATCTAATTTAACAATAATAATGGCAAGAAAATGCTCATTTCAAGGAGTTATTGACCTGGCACACGGAGTAGAATCAGCTCTGCACTGTGAGTTTTTAGTGACTCTATGGTGCAAGCTTCCTAGTATTTTTATACTTTGAAAATATGTTCTCCAACTATATTCTCATGTCAAATATCTAATTTGACTATAATAATGGCAAGAAAATGCTCATTTCAAGGAGTTATTGACCTAGCTCACGGAGTAGAATCAGCTCTGCACTGTGAGTTTTTAGTGACTCTATGGTGCAAGCTTCCTAGCATTTTTATACTCTAAAAATATGTTCTCCAACTATATCCTCATGTGTAATAACTAATTTGACCATAAAAATGGCAAGAAAATGCCCAATTCAAGGAGTTCTTGACCTGGCACACGGAGTAGAATCAGCTCTGCCCTTTGACTTTTTAGTGACTCTATGGCGCAAGCTTTCTCGCATTTTTATAATCTAAAAACATGTTATCCAACTATATTCTCATGTATAATACCTACTTTGACCATAAAAATGTAAAGAAAATGCTCACTACGTGGAGTTTTTGTCCTGGCTCACGGAGTAAAATCAGCTCTGTACTGTGTGTTTTTAGTGACTCTATGGCGCAAGCATCATAGCAATTATATACTCTAAAAACATGTTCTCCAACAATATACTCACGTATAATAACTAATTTGACAAAAAAATTTGTAAGAAAATGCTACTTCAGGGAGTTCTTGACCTGGCTCATGGAGTAGAATCAACTCTGCACTTTGACATTATAGTAACTCTATGGTGCAATCTTCCTAGTATTTTTATGCTCTGGAAACATGTTCTCCTACTATATTCTCATGTCTAATAACTAATTTGACCGTAAAAATGGCATGAAAATGCTCACTTCAAGAAGATCATGATTGGCTCACGGGGTAGAATCAACTATGCAATGTGTGTTTTTAGTGACTCTATGACGCAAGCTTCGTTGAAGTTATATACTCTGAAAACATGTTCTCCAACTATATACTCATGTATAATAACTAATTTGACCATAAAAATGGTAAGAAAATGCTCACTTCCAGGAGCTCTTGACCTGGCTCACGGAGTAGAATCAGCTTTACACTATGAGTTTTTAGTAACTCTATTGTGCAAGCTTCCTCACATTTTTTTACTTTGAAAACATGTTCTCCAAATATATTCTCTTATCTAATATCTAAATTGACCATAAAAATGGCAATAAAATGCTCACTTCAAGGAGTTCTTGACCTGGCTCATGGAGTAGAATCAGCTCTGCACTTTGATTATTTAGTGACTCTATGGCGCAAGCTTCTTAGCATTTTATACTCTGAAATCATGTTTTCCAACAATATTCTCATGTCTAATAACTAATTTGACCATAAAAATTGCAATAAAATGCTCACTTCAAGGAGTTCTTGACCTGGCTCATGGAGTAGAATTAGCTCTGCACTGTGTGTTTTTAGTGACTCTATGGCATAAGCATCGTAGCAATTATATACTCTGAAAACATGTTCTCCAACTATATACTCATGTATAATAACTAATTTGACCATAAAAATGGTAAGAAAATGCTCACTTCCAGGAGTTCTTGACCTGGCTCACGTAGTAGAATCAGCTCTACACTATGAGTTTTTAGTAACTCTATGGTGCAAACTTCCTCACATTTTTTTAATTTGAAAACATGTTCTCCAACTATATTCTCTTATCTAATATCTAAATTGACCATAAAAATGGCAATAAAATGCTCACTTCAAGGAGTTCTTGACCTGGCTCACAGAGTAGAATCAGCTCTGCACTGTGAGTTTTTAGTGGCTCTATGGTGTAAGCTTCCTAGTATTTTTATACTTTGAAAACATGTTCTCCAACTATATTCTCATATCAAATATCTAATTTGACCATAATAATGGCAAGAAAATGCTCATTTCAAGGAGTTATTGACCTAGCTCACGGAGTAGAATCAGCTCTGCACTGTGAGTTTTTAGTGACTCTATGGTGCAAGCTTCCTAGCATTTTTATACTCTAAAAATATGTTCTCCAACTATATCCTCATGTGTAATAACTAATTTGACCATAAAAATGGCAAGAAAATGCCCAATTCAAGGAGTTCTTGACCTGGCACACGGAGTAGAATCAGCTCTGCCCTTTGACTTTTTAGTGACTCTATGGCGCAAGCTTTCTCGCATTTTTATAATCTAAAAACATGTTATCCAACTATATTCTCATGTATAATACCTACTTTGACCATAAAAATGTAAAGAAAATGCTCACTACGATGAGTTTTTATCCTGGCTCACGGAGTAAAATCAGCTCTGTACTGTGTGTTTTTAGTGACTCTATGGCGCAAGCATCATAGCAATTATATACTCTAAAAACCTGTTCTCCAACAATATACTCACGTATAATAACTAATTTGACTATAAAAATTGTAAGAAAATGCTACTTCAAGGAGTTCTTGACTTGGCTCACGGAGTAGAATCAACTCTGCACTTTGACTTTATAGTAACTCTATGGCGCAATCTTCCTAGTATTTTTTTGCTCTGGAAACATGTTCTCCTACTATATTCTCATGTCTAATAACTAATTTGATCGTAAAAATGGCAAGAAAATGCTCACTTCAAGAAGATCATGATTGTCTCAAGCGGTAGAATCAACTATGCAATGTGTGTTTTTAGTGACTCTATGACGCAAGCTTCGTTGCAGTTATATACTCTGAAAACATGTTCTCCAACTATATATTCATATATAATAACTAATTTGACCATAAAAATGGCAAGAAAATGCTCACTTCAAGGAGTTCTTGACCTGGCTCACGGAGTAGAATCAGCTCTGCCCTTTGACTTTTTAGTGACTCTATGACGCAAGCTTCCTCGCATTTTTATAATCTAAAAACATGTTATCCAACTATATTCTCATGTATAATAACTACTTTGACCATAAAAATGTAAAGAAAATGCTCACTACAAGGAGTTTTTGTCCTGGCTCACGGAGTAAAATCAGCTCTGCACTGTGTGTTTTTAGTGACTCTATGGCGCAAGCATCATAGCAATTATATACTCTAAAAACATGTTCTCCAACTATATACTCACGTATAATAACTAATTTGACTATAAAAATTGTAAGAAAATGCTACTTCAAGGAGTTCTTGACCTGGCTCACGGAGTAGAATCTGCTCTGCCTGTTTGTTTTTGGTGACTCTATGGTGCAAGCTTCCTCGTATTTTTATAGTCTAAAAACAAGTTCTACAACTATATTCTCTTTTCTAATAACTAAATTGACCATAAAAATGGCAAGAAATGCACACTTCTAGATATTCTTGACCTGGCTCACAGAGTAGAATCAGCTCTGCACAGTGAGTTTTTAGTGGCTCTATGGTGCAAGCTTCCTAGTATTTTATACTTTGAAAACATGTTCTCCAACTATATTCTCATGTCAAATATCTAATTTGACCATAATAATGGCAAGAAAATGCTCATTTCAAGGAGTTATTGACCTGGCACACGGAATAGAATCAACTCTGCACTGTGAGTTTTTAGTGACTCTATGGTGCAAGCTTCCTAGTATTTTTGTACTTTGAAAACATGTTCTACAACTATATTCTCATGTCAAATATCTAATTTGACCATAATAATGGCAAGAAAATGCTCATTTCAAGGAGTCATTGACCTAGCTCACGGAGTAGAATCAGCTCTGCACTCTGAGTTTTTAGTGACTCTATGGTGCAAGCATCCTAGCATTTTTATACTTTGAAAAGATGTTCTCCAACTATATTCTCATGTCAAATATATAATTTGACCATAAATATGGCAAGAAAATGCTCATTTCAAGGAGTTATTGACCTGGCTCACGGAGTAGAATCAGCTCTGCACTGTGAGTTTATAGTGACTCTATTGTGCGAGTTTCCTAGCATTTCTATACTATAAAAACATGTTCTCCAACTATATTCTCATGTGTAATAACTAATTTGACTATAAAAATGGCAAGAAAATGATCACTTCAAGGTGTTCTTGACCTTGCTCACGGAGTAGAATCAGCTCTGCACTTTGATTATTTAGTGACTCTATGGCGCAAGCTTCTTAGCATTTTATACTCTGAAATCATGTTTTCCAACAATATTCTCATGTCTAATAACTAATTTGACCATAAAAATTGCAATAAAAAGCTCACTTCAAGGAGTTCTTGACCTGGTTCATGGAGAAGAATTAGCTCTGCACTATGTGTTTTTAGTGACTCTATGGCGTAAGCATAGTAGCAATTATATACTCTGAAAACATGTTCTCCAACTATATACTCATGTATAATAACTAATTTGACCATAAAAATGGTAATAAAATGCTCACTTCCAGGAGTTCTTGACCTGGCTCACGGAGTAGAATCAGCTCTACACTATGAGTTTTTAGTAACTCTATGGTGCAAGCTTCCTCACATTTTTTTACTTTGAAAACATGTTCTCCAACTATATTCTCTTATCCAATATCTAAATTGACCATAAAAATGGCAATAAAATGCTCACTTCAAGGAGTTCTTGACCTTGCTCACGGAGTAGAATCAACTCTGCACTTTGACTTTGTAGTAACTCTATGGCGCAATCTTCCTAGTATTTTTATGCTCTGGAAACATGTTCTCCTACTATATTCTCATGTCTAATAACTAATTTGACCGTAAAAATGGCAAGAAAATGCTCACTTCAAGAAGATCATGATTGGCTCACGGGGTAGAATCAACTATGCAATGTGTGTTTTTAGTGACTCCATGACGCAAGCTTCGTTTCAGTTATATACTCTGAAAACATGTTCTCCAACTATATAATCATGTATAATAACTAATTTGACCATTAAAATGGTAAGAAAATGCTCACTTCCAGGAGTTCTTGACCTGCTCACGGAGTAGAATCAGCTCTACACAATGAGTTTTTAGTAACTCTATGGTGCAAGCTTCCTCACATTTTTTTAATTTGAAAACATGTTCTCCAACTATATTCTCTTATCTAATATATAAATTGACCATAAAAATGGCAATAAAATGCTCACTTCAAGGAGTTCTTTACCTGACTCACAGAGTAGAATCAGCTCTGCACTGTGAGTTTTTAGTGGCTCTATGGTGCAAGCTTCCTAGTATTTTTATACTTTGAAAACATGTTCTCCAACTATATTCTCATGTCAAATATCTAATTTGACAATAATAATGGCAAGAAAATGCTCATTTCAAGGAGTTATTGACCTAGCTCACGGAGTAGAATCAGCTCTGCACTGTGAGTTTTTAGTGACTCTATGGTGCAAGCTTCCTACCATTTTTATACTCTAAAAATATGTTTTCCAACTATATCCTCATGTGTAATAACTAATTTGACCATAAAAATGGCAAGAAAATGCTCACTTCAAGGAGTTCTTGACCTGGCTCACGGAGTAGAATCAGCTCTGTCCTTTGACTTTTTAGTGACTCTATGGCACAAGCTTCCTCGCATTTTTATAATCTAAAAACATGTTATCCAAATATATTCTCATGTATAATAACTACTTTGACCATAAAAATGTAAAGAAAATGCAAACTACAAGGAGTTTTTGTCCTGGCTCACGGAGTAAAATCAGCTCTGCACTTTGTGTTTCTAGTGACTCTATGGCGCAAGCATCATAGCAATTATATACTCTAAAAACATGTTCTCCAACTATATAATCACGTATAATAACTAATTTGACTATAAAAATTGTAAGAAAATGCAACTTCAAGGAGTTCTTGACCGGGCTCACGGAGTAGAATCTGCTCTGCCTGTTTGTTTTTGGTGACCCTATGGTGCAAGCTTCCTCGTATTTTTATAGTCTAAAAACATGTTCTACAACTATATTCTCTTTTCTAATAACTAAATTGACCATAAAAATGGCAAGAAATGCACACTTCAAGATATTCTTGACCTGGCTCACAGAGTAGAATAATCTCTGCACAGTGAGTTTTTAGTGGCTCTATGGTGCAAGCTTCCTAGTATTTTTATACTTTGAAAACATGTTCTCCAACTATATTCTCATGTCAAATATCTAATTTTACCATAATAATGGCAAGAAAATGCTCATTTCAAGGAGTTATTGACCTGGCACACGGAGTAGAATCAGCTCTGCACTGTGAGTATTTAGTGACTCTATGGTGCAAGCTTCCTAGTATTTTTGTACTTTGAAAACATGTTCTCCAACTATATTCTCATGTCAAATATCTAATTTGTCCATAATAATGGCAAGAAAATGCTCATTTCAAGGAGTTCTTGACCATGCTCACGGAGTAGAATCAGCTCTGCACTGTGAGTTTTTAGTGACTCTATGGTGCAAGCATCCTAGCATTTTTATACTTTGAAAAGATGTTCTCCAACTATATTCTCATGTCAAATATATAATTTGACCATAAAAATGGCAAGAAAATGCTCATTTCAAGGAGTTATTGACCTGGCTCACGGAGTAGAATCAGCTCTGCACTGTGAGTTTTTAGTGACTCTATTGTGCGAGTTTCCTAGCATTTCTATACTATAAAAACATGTTCTCCAACTTTATTCTCATGTGTAATAACTAATTTGACTATAAAAATGGCAAGAAAATGATCACTTCAAGGTGTTCTTGACATTGCTCACGAAGTAGAATCAGCTCTGCACTTTGATTATTTAGTGACTCTATGGCGCAAGCTTCTTAGCATTTTACACTCTGAAATCATGTTTTCCAACAATATTCTCATGTCTAATAACTAATTTAACCATAAAAATTGCAATAACATGCTCACTTAAAGGAGTTCTTGACCTGGTTCATGGAGAAGAATTAGCTCTGCACTGTGTGTTTTTAGTGACTCTATGGCGTAAGCATCGTAGCAATTATATACTCTGAAAACATGTTCTCCAACTATATACTCATGTATAATAACTAATTTGACCATAAAAATGGTAAGAAAATGCTCACTTCCAGGAGTTCTTGACCTGGCTCACGGAGTAGAATCAGCTCTACACTATGAGTTTTTAGTAACTCTATGGTGCAAGCATCCTCACATTTTTTTACTTTGAAAACATGTTCTCCAACTATATTCTCTTATCTAATATCTAAATTGACCATAAAAATGACAATAAAATGCTCACTTCAAGGAGTTCTTGACCTTGCTCACAGAGTAGAATCAACTCTGCACTTTGACTTTATAGTAACTCTATGGCGCAATCTTCCTAGTATTTTTATGCTCTGGAAACATGTTCTCCTACTATATTCTCATGTCTAATAACTAATTTGACCGTAAAAATGGCAAGAAAATGCTCACTTAAAGAAGATCATTATTAGCTGACGGGGTAGAATCAACTATGCAATGTGTGTTTTTAGTGACTCTATGACGCAAGCTTCGTTGCAGTTATATACTCTGAAAACAAGTTCTCCAACTATATACTCATGTATAATTCTTAATTTGACCATTAAAATGGTAAGAAAATGCTCACTTCCAGGAGTTCTTGACCTGCTCACGGAGTAGAATCAGCTCTACACTATGAGTTTTTAGTAACTCTATGGTGCAAGCTTCCTCACATTTTTTAATTTGAAAACATGTTCTCCAACTATATTCTCTTATCTAATATTTAAATTGACCATAAAAATGGCAATAAAATGCTCACTTCAAGGAGTTCTTGACCTGGCTCAGAGAGTAGAATCAGCTCTGCTCTGTGAGTTTTTAGTGGCTCTATGGTGCAAGCTTCCTAGTATTTTTATACTTTGAAAACATGTTCTCCAACTATATTCTCATGTCAAATATCTAATTTGACCATAATAATGACAAGAAAATGCTCATTTCAAGGAGTTATTGACCTGGCACACGGAGTAGAATCAGCTCTGCACTGTGAGTTCTTAGTGACTCTATGGTGCAAGCTTCCTAGTATTTTTATACTTTGAAAACATGTTCTCCAACTATATTCTCATGTCAAATATCTAATTTGACCATAATAATGGCAATAAAATGCTCATTTCAAGGAGTTATTGACCTGGCTCACGGAGTAGAATCAGCTCTGCACTGTGAGTTTTTAGTGACTATTGTGCAAGTTTCCTAACATTTTTATACTCTAAAAACATGTTCTCCAACTATATCATCATGTCTAATAACTAATTTGACCATAAAAATGGCAAGAAAATGCTTACTTCAAGGAGTTCTTGACCATGCTCACGGAGTAGAATCAGCTCTACACTGTGAGTTTTTGTGACTCTATGGTGCAAGCATCCTAGCATTTTTATACTTTGAAAAGATGTTCTCCAACTATATTCTCATGTCAAATATATAATTTGACCATAAAAATGGCAAGAAAATGCTCATTTCAAGGAGTTATTGACCTGGCTCACGGAGTAGAATCAGCTCTGCACTGTGAGTTTTTAGTGACTCTATTGTGCGAGTTTCCTAGCATTTCTATACTATAAAAACATGTTCTCCAACTTTATTCTCATGTGTAATAACTAATTTGACTATAAAAATGGCAAGAAAATGATCACTTCAAGGTGTTCTTGACCTTGCTCACAGAGTAGAATCAGCTCTGCACTTTGATTATTTAGTGACTCTATGGCGCAAGCTTCTTAGCATTTTATACTCTGAAATCATGTTTTCCAACAATATTCTCATGTCTAATAACTAATTTGACCATAAAAATTGCAATAAAATGCTCACTTCAAGGAGTTTTTGACCTGGTTCATGGAGAAGAATTAGCTCTGCACTGTGTGTTTTTAGTGACTCTATGGCGTAAGCATCGTAGCAATTATATACTCTGAAAACATGTTCTCCAACTATATACTCATGTATAATAACTAATTTGACCATAAAAATGGTAAGAAAATGATCACTTCCAGGAGTTCTTGACCTGGCTCACGGAGTAGAATCAGCTCTACACTATGAGTTTTTAGTAACTCTATGGTGCAAGCTTCCTCACATTTTTTTACTTTGAAAACATGTTCTCCAACTATATTCTCTTATCTAATATCTAAATTGACCATAAAAATGGCAATAAAATGCTCACTTCAAGGAGTTCTTGACCTTGCTCACGGAGTAGAATCAACTCTGCACTTTGACTTTATAGTAACTATATGGCGCAATCTTCCTAGTATTTTTATGCTCTGGAAACATGTTCTCCTACTATATTCTCATGTCTAATAACTAATTTGACCAAAAAAATGGCAAGAAAATGCTCACTTCAAGAAGATCATTATTGGCTGACGGGGTAGAATCAACTATGCAATGTGTGTTTTTAGTGACTCTATGACGCAAGCTTCGTTGCAGTTATATACTCTGAAAACAAGTTCTCCAACTATATACTCATGTATAATAACTAATTTGACCATTAAATTGGTAAGAAAATGCTCACTTCCAGGAGTTCTTGACCTGCTCACGGAGTAGAATCAGCTCTACACTATGAGTTTTTAGTAACTCTATGGTGCAAGCTTCCTCACATTTTTTTAATTTGAAAACATGTTCTCCAACTATATTCTCTTATCTAATATCTAAATTGACCATAAAAATGGCAATAAAATGCTCACTTCAAGGAGTTCTTGACCTGGCTCAGAGAGTAGAATCAGCTCTGCTCTGTGAGTTTTTAGTGGCTCTATGGTGCAAGCTTCCTAGTATTTTTATACATTGAAAACATGTTCTCCAACTATATTCTCATGTCAAATATCTAATTTGACCATAATAATGGAAAGAAAATGCTCATTTCAAGGAGTTATTGACCTAGCTTACGGAGTAGAATCACCTCTGCACTGTGAGTTTTTAGTGACTCTATGGTGCAAGCTTCCTAGCATTTTTATACTCTAAAAATATGTTCTCCAACTATATCCTCATGTGTAATAACTAATTTGACCATAAAAATGGCAAGAAAATGCTCACTTCAAGGAGTTCTTGACCTGGCTCACGGAGTAGAATCAGCTCTGCCCTTTGACTTTTTAGTGACTCTATGGCGCAAGCTTCCTCGCATTTTTATAATCTAAAAACATGTTATCCAACTATATTCTCATGTATAATAACTACTTTGACCATAAAAAATGTAAAGAAAATGCTCACTACAAGGAGTTTTTGTCCTGGCTCACGGAGTAAAATCAGCTCTGCACTGTGTGTTTTTAGTGACTCTATGGCGCAAGCATCATAGCAATTATATACTCTAAAAACATGTTCTCCAACTATATACTCACGTATAATAACTAATTTGACTATAAAAATTGTAAGAAAATGCTACTTCAAGGAGTTCTTGACCTGGCTCATGGAGTAGAATCAGCTCTGCCTGTTTGTTTTTAGTGACTCTATGGTGCAAGCTTCCTCGTATTTTTATAGTCTAAAAACATGTTCTACAACTATATACTCTTTTCTAATAACTAAATTGACCATAAAAATGGCAAGAAATGCACACTTCAAGAAATTCTTGACATGGCTCACAGAGTAGAATCAGCTCTGCACAGTGAGTTTTTAGTGGCTCTATGGTGCAAGCTTCCTAGTATTTTTATACTTTGAAAACATGTTCTCCAACTATATTCTCATGTCAAATATCTAATTTGACCATAATAATGGCAAGAAAATGCTCATTTCAAGGAGTTATTGACCTGGCACACGGAGTAGAATCAGCTCTGCACTGTGAGTTTTTAGTGACTCTATGGTGCAAGCATCCTAGCATTTTTATACTTTGAAAAGATGTTCTCCAACTATATTCTCATGTCATATATATAATTTGACCATAAAAATGGCAAAAAAAATGCTCATTTCAAGGAGTTATTGACCTGGCTCACATAGTAGAATCAGCTCTGCACTGTGAGTTTTTAGTGACTCTATGGTGCAAGCATCCTAGCATTTTTATACTTTGAAAAGATGTTCTCCAACTATATTCTCATGTCAAATATATAATTTGACCATAAAAATGGCAAGAAAATGCTCATTTCAAGGAGTTATTGACCTGGCTCACGGAGTAGAATCAGCTCTGCACTGTGAGTTTTTAGTGACTCTATTGTGCGAGTTTCCTAGCATTTCTATACTATAAAAACATGTTCTCCAACTTTATTCTCATGTGTAATAACTAATTTGACTATAAAAATGGCAAGAAAATGATCACTTCAAGGTGTTCTTGACCTTGCTCACGGAGTAGAATCAGCTCTGCACTTTGATTATTTAGTGACTCTATGGCGCAAGCTTCTTAGCATTTTATACTCTGAAATCATGTTTTCCAACAATATTCTCATGTCTAATAACTAATTTGACCATAAAAATTGCAATAAAATGCTCACTTCAAGGAGTTTTTGACCTGGTTCATGGAGAAGTATTAGCTCTGCACTGTGTGTTTTTAGTGACTCTATGGCGTAAGCATCGTAGCAATTATATACTCTGAAAACATGTTCTCCAACTATATACTCATGTATAATAACTAATTTGACCATAAAAATGGTAAGAAAATGATCACTTCCAGGAGTTCTTGACCTGGCTCACGGAGTAGAATCAGCTCTACACTATGAGTTTTTAGTAACTCTATGGTGCAAGCTTCCTCACATTTTTTTACTTTGAAAACATATTCTCCAACTATATTCTCTTATCTAATATCTAAATTGACCATAAAAATGGCAATAAAATGCTCACTTCAAGGAGTTCTTGACCTTGCTCACGGAGTAGAATCAACTCTGCACTTTGACTTTATAGTAACTATATGGCGCAATCTTCCTAGTATTTTTATGCTCTGGAAACATGTTCTCCTACTATATTCTCATGTCTAATAACTAATTTGACCGAAAAAATGGAAAGAAAATGCTCACTTCAAGAAGATCATTATTGGCTGACGGGGTAGAATCAACTATGCAATGTGTGTTTTTAGTGACTCTTTGATGCAAGCTTCGTTGCAGTTATATACTCTGAAAACAAGTTCTCCAACTATATACTCATGTATAATAACTAATTTGACCATTAAAATGGTAAGAAAATGCTCACTTCCAGGAGTTCTTGACCTGCTCACGGAGTAGAATCAGCTCTACACTATGAGTTTTTAGTAACTCTATGGTGCAAGCTTCCTCACATTTTTTTAATTTGAAAATATGTTCTCCAACTATATTCTCTTATCTAATATCTAAATTGACCATAAAAATGACAATAAAATGCTCACTTCAAAGAGTTCTTGACCTGGCTCACAGAGTAGAATCAGCTCTGCTCTGTGAGTTTTTAGTGGCTCTATGGTGCAAGCTTCCTAATATTTTTATACTTTGAAAACATGTTCTCCAACTATATTCTCATATCAAATATCTAATTTAACCATAATAATGGCAAGAAAATGCTCATTTCAAGGAGTTATTGACCTAGCTTACGGAGTAGAATCACCTCTGCACTGTGAGTTTTTAGTGACTCTATGGTGAAAGCTTCCTAGCATTTTTATACTCTAAAAACATGTTCTCCAACTATATTCTCATGTCAAATATCTAATTTGACCATAATAATGGCAATAAAATGCTCATTTCAAGGAGTTATTGACCTGGCTCACGGAGTAGAATCAGCTCTGCCCTTTGACTTTTTAGTGACTCTATGGCGCAAGCTTCCTCGCATTTTTATAATCTAAAAACATGTTATCCAACTATATTCTCATGTATAATAACTACTTTGACCATAAAAATGTAAAGAAAATGCTCACTACAAGGAGTTTTTGTCCTGGCTCACAGAGTAAAATCAGCTCTGCACTGTGTGTTTTTAGTGACTCTATGGCGCAAGCATCATAGCAATTATATACTCTAAAAACATGTTCTCCAACTATATACTCACGTATAATAACTAATTTGACTATAAAAATTGTAAGAAAATGCTACTTCAAGGAGTTCTTGACCTGGCTCACCGAGTAGAATCAGCTCTGCCTGTTTGTTTTTAGTGACTCTATGGTGCAAGCTTCCTCGTATTTTTATAGTCTAAAAACATGTTCTACAACTATATACTCTTTTCTAATAACTAAATTGACCATAAAAATGGCAAGAAATGCACACTTCAAGAAATTCTTGACATGGCTCACAGAGTAGAATCAACTCTGCACAGTGAGTTTTTAGTGGCTCTATGGTGCAAGCTTCCTAGTATTTTTATACTTTGAAAACATGTTCTCCAACTATACTCTCATGTCAAATATCTAATTTGACCATAATAATGGCAAGAAAATGCTCATTTCAAGGAGTTATTGACCTGGCACACGGAGTAGAATCAGCTCTGCACTGTGAGTTTTTAGTGACTCTATGGTGCAAGCTTCCTAGTATTTTTGTACTTTGAAAACATGTTCTCCAACTATATTCTCATGTCAAATATCTAATTTGACCATAATAATGGCAAGAAAATGCTCATTTAAAGGAGTTATTGACCTAGCTCACGGAGTAGAATCAGCTCTGCACTCTGAGTTTTTAGTGACTCTATGGTGCAAGCTTCCTAACATTTTTATACTTTGAAAAGATGTTCTCCAACTATATTCTCATGTCAAATATATTATTCGACCATAAAAATGGCAAAAAAATGCACATTTCAATGAGTTATTGACCTGTCTCACGGAGTAGAATCAGCTCTGCACTGTGAGTTTTTAGTGACTCTATTGTGCGAGTTTCCTAGCATTTCTATACTATAAAAACATGTTCTCCAACTATATTCTCATGTGTAATAACTAATTTGACTATAAAAATGGCAAGAAAATGATCACTTCAAGGTGTTCTTGTCCTTGCTCACGGAGTAGAATCAGCTCTGCACTTTGATTATTTAGTGACTCTATGGCGCAAGCTTCTTAGCATTTTATACTCTGAAATCATGTTTTCCAACAATATACTCATGTCTAATAACTAATTTGACCATAAAAATTGCAATAAAATGCTCACTTCAAGGAGTTTTTGACCTGGTTCATGGAGAAGAATTAGCTCTGCACTGTGTGTTTTTAGTGACTCTATGGCGTAAGCATCGTAGCAATTATATACTCTGAAAACATGTTCTCCAACTATATACTTATGTATAATAACTAATTTGACCATAAAAATGGTAAGAAAATGCTCACTTCCAGGAGTTCTTGACCTGGCTCACGGAGTAGAATCAGCTCTACACTATGAGTTTTTAGTAACTCTATGGTGCAAGCTTCCTCACATTTTTTTACTTTGAAAACATGTTCTCCAACTATATTCTCTTATCTAATATCTAAATTGACCATAAAAATGGCAATAAAATGCTCACTTCAAGGAGTTCTTGACCTTGCTCACGGAGTAGAATCAACTCTGCACTTTGACTTTATAGTAACTCTATGGCGCAATCTTCCTAGTATTTTTATGCTCTGGAAACATGTTCTCCTACCATATTCTCATGTCTAATAACTAATTTGACCGTAAAAATGGCAAGAAAATGCTCACTTCAAGAAGATCATTATTGGCTGACGGGGTAGAATCAACTATGCAATGTGTGTTTTTAGTGACTCTATGACGCAAGCTTCGTTGCAGTTATATACTCTAAAAACAAGTTCTCCAACTATATACTCATGTATAATAACTAATTTGACCATTAAAATGGTAAGAAAATGCTCACTTCCAGGAGTTCTTGACCTGCTCACGGAGTAGAATCAGCTCTACACTATGAGTTTTTAGTAACTCTATGGTGCAAGCTTCCTCACATTTTTTTAATTTGAAAACATGTTCTCCAACTATATTCTCTTATCTAATATCTAAATTGACCATAAAAATGGCAATAAAATGCTCACTTCAAGGAGTTCTTGACCTGGCTCACAGAGTAGAATCAGCTCTGCTCTGTGAGTTTTTAGTGGCTCTATGGTGCAAGCTTCCTAGTATTTTTATACTTTGAAAACATGTTCTCCAACTATATTCTCATGTCAAATATCTAATTTGACCATAATAATGGCAAGAAAATGCTCATTTCAAGGAGTTATTGACCTAGCTTAAGGAGTAGAATCACCTCTGCACTGTGAGTTTTTAGTGACTCTATGGTGCAAGCTTCCTAGCATTTTTATACTCTAAAAATATGTTCTCCAACTATATCCTCATGTGTAATAACTAATTTGACCATAAAAATGGCAAGAAAATGCTCACTTCAAGGAGTTCTTGACCTGGCTCACGGAGTAGAATCAGCTCTGCCCTTTGACTTTTTATTGACTCTATGGCGCAAGCTTCCTCGCATTTTTATAATCTAAAAACATGTTATCCAACTATATTCTCATGTATAATGACTACTTTGACCATAAAAATGTAAAGAAAATGCTCACTACAAGGAGTTTTTGTCCTGGCTCACGGAGTAAAATCAGCTCTGCACTGTGTGTTTTTAGTGACTCTATGGCGCAAGCATCATAGCAATTATATACTCTAAAAACATGTTCTCCAACTATATACTCACGTATAATAACTAATTTGACTATAAAAATTATAAGAAAATGCTACTTCAAGGAGTTCTTGACCTGGCTCACGGAGTAGAATCAGCTCTGCCTGTTTTTTTTAGTGACTCTATGGTGCAAGCTTCCTCGTATTTTTATAGTCTAAAAACATGTTCTACAACTATATACTCTTTTCTAATAACTAAATTGACCATAAAAATGGCAAGAAATGCACACTTCAACAAATTCTTGACATGGCTCACAGAGTAGAATCAGCTCTGCACAGTGAGTTTTTAGTGGCTCTATGGTGCAAGCTTCCTAGTATTTTTATACTTTGAAAACATGTTCTCCAACTATATTCTCATGTCAAATATCTAATTTGACCATAATAATGGCAAGAAAATGCTCATTTCAAGGAGTTATTGACCTGGCACACGGAGTAGAATCAGCTCTGCACTGTGAGTTTTTAGTGACTCTATGGTGCAAGCTTCCTAGTATTTTTGTACTTTGAAAACATGTTCTCCAACTATATTCTCATGTCAAATATCTAATTTGACCATAATAATGGCAAGAAAATGCTCATTTCAAGGAGATATTGACCTAGCTCAAGGAGTAGAATCAGCTCTGCACTGTGAGTTTTTAGTGACTCTATGGTGCAAGCATCCTAGCATTTTTATACTTTGAAAAGATGTTCTCCAACTATATTCTCATGTCAAATATATAATTTGACCATAAAAATGGCAAAAAAATGCTCATTTCAAGGAGTTATTGACCTGGCTCACATAGTCTGCACTGTGAGTTTTTAGTGACTCTATTGTGCGAGTTTCCTAGCATTTCTATACTATAAAAACATGTTCTCCAACTATATTCTCATGTGTAATAACTAATTTGACTATAAAAATGGCAAGAAAATGATCACTTCAAGGTGTTCTTGACCTTGCTCACGGAGTAGAATCAGCTCTGCACTTTGATTATTTAGTGACTCTATGGCGCAAGCTTCTTAGCATTTTATACTCTGAAATCATGTTTTCCAACAATATTCTCATGTCTAAAAACTAATTTGACCATAAAAATTGCAATAAAATGCTCACTTCAAGGAGTTTTTGACCTGGTTCATGGAGAAGAATTAGCTCTGCACTGTGTGTTTTTAGTGACTCTATGGCGTAAGCATCGTAGCAATTATATACTCTGAAAACATGTTCTCCAACTATATACTCATGTATAATAACTAATTTGACCATAAAAATGGTAAGAAAATGATCACTTCCAGGAGTTCTTGACCTGGCTCACGGAGTAGAATCAGCTCTACACTGTGAGTTTTTAGTAACTCTATGGTGCAAGCTTCCTCACATTTTTTTACTTGGAAAACATGTTCTCCAACTATATTCTCTTATCTAATATCTAAATTGACCATAAAAATGGCAATAAAATGCTCACTTCAAGGAGTTCTTGACCTTGCTCACGGAGTAGAATCAACTCTGCACTTTGACTTTATAGTAACTCTATGGCGCAATCTTCCTAGTATTTTTATGCTCTGGAAACATGTTCTCCTACCATATTCTCATGTCTAATAACTAATTTGACCGTAAAAATGGCAAGAAAATGCTCACTTCAAGAAGATCATTATTGGCTGACGGGGTAGAATCAACTATGCAATGTGTGTTTTTAGTGACTCTATGACGCAAGCTTCGTTGCAGTTATATACTCTGAAAACAAGTTCTCCAACTATATACTCATGTATAATAACTAATTTGACCATTAAAATGGTAAGAAAATGCTCACTTCCAGGAGTTCTTGACCTGCTCACGGAGTAGAATCAGCTCTACACTATGAGTTTTTAGTAACTCTATGGTGCAAGCTTCCTCACATTTTTTTAATTTGAAAACATGTTCTCCAACTATATTCTCTTATCTAATATCTAAATTGACCATAAAAATGGCAATAAAATGCTCACTTCAAGGAGTTCTTGACCTGACTCACAGAGTAGAATCAGCTCTGCTCTGTGAGTTTTTAGTGGCTCTATGGTGCAAACTTCCTAGTATTTTTATACTTTGAAAACATTTTCTCCAACTATATTCTCATGTCAAATATCTAATTTGACCATAATAATGGCAAGAAAATGCTCATTTCAAGGAGTTATTGACCTAGCTTACGGAGTAGAATCACCTCTGCACTGTGAGTTTTTAGTGACTCTATGGTGCAAGCTTCCTAGCATTTTTATACTCTAAAAATATGTTCTCCAACTATATCCTCATGTGTAATAACTAATTTGACCATAAAAATGGCAAGAAAATGCTCACTTCAAGGAGTTCTTGACCTGGCTCACGGAGTAGAATCAGCTCTGCCCTTTGACTTTTTATTGACTCTATGGCGCAAGCTTCCTCGCATTTTTATAATCTAAAAACATGTTATCCAACTATATTCTCATGTATAATGACTACTTTGACCATAAAAATGTAAAGAAAATGCTCACTACAAGGAGTTTTTGTCCTGGCTCACGGAGTAAAATCAGCTCTGCACTGTGTGTTTTTAGTGACTCTATGGCGCAAGCATCATAGCAATTATATACTCTAAAAACATGTTCTCCAACTATATACTCACGTATAATAACTAATTTGACTATAAAAATTATAAGAAAATGCTACTTCAAGGAGTTCTTGACCTGGCTCACGGAGTAGAATCAGCTCTGCCTGTTTTTTTTAGTGACTCTATGGTGCAAGCTTCCTCGTATTTTTATAGTCTAAAAACATGTTCTACAACTATATACTCTTTTCTAATAACTAAATTGACCATAAAAATGGCAAGAAATGCACACTTCAACAAATTCTTGACATGGCTCACAGAGTAGAATCAGCTCTGCACAGTGAGTTTTTAGTGGCTCTATGGTGCAAGCTTCCTAGTATTTTTATACTTTGAAAACATGTTCTCCAACTATATTCTCATGTCAAATATCTAATTTGACCATAATAATGGCAAGAAAATGCTCATTTCAAGGAGTTATTGACCTGGCACACGGAGTAGAATCAGCTCTGCACTGTGAGTTTTTAGTGACTCTATGGTGCAAGCTTCCTAGTATTTTTGTACTTTGAAAACATGTTCTCCAACTATATTCTCATGTCAAATATCTAATTTGACCATAATAATGGCAAGAAAATGCTCATTTCAAGGAGTTATTGACCTAGCTCAAGGAGTAGAATCAGCTCTGCACTGTGAGTTTTTAGTGACTCTATGGTGCAAGCATCCTAGCATTTTTATACTTTGAAAAGATGTTCTCCAACTATATTCTCATGTCAAATATATAATTTGACCATAAAAATGGCAAAAAAATGCTCATTTCAAGGAGTTATTGACCTGGCTCACATAGTCTGCACTGTGAGTTTTTAGTGACTCTATTGTGCGAGTTTCCTAGCATTTCTATACTATAAAAACATGTTCTCCAACTATATTCTCATGTGTAATAACTAATTTGACTATAAAAATGGCAAGAAAATGATCACTTCAAGGTGTTCTTGACCTTGCTCACGGAGTAGAATCAGCTCTGCACTTTGATTATTTAGTGACTCTATGGCGCAAGCTTCTTAGCATTTTATACTCTGAAATCATGTTTTCCAACAATATTCTCATGTCTAATAACTAATTTGACCATAAAAATTGCAATAAAATGCTCACTTCAAGGAGTTTTTGACCTGGTTCATGGAGAAGAATTAGCTCTGCACTGTGTGTTTTTAGTGACTCTATGGCGTAAGCATCGTAGCAATTATATACTCTGAAAACATGTTCTCCAACTATATACTCATGTATAATAACTAATTTGACCATAAAATGGTAAGAAAATGATCACTTCCAGGAGTTCTTGACCTGGCTCACGGAGTAGAATCAGCTCTACACTGTGAGTTTTTAGTAACTCTATGGTGCAAGCTTCCTCACATTTTTTTACTTTGAAAACATGTTCTCCAACTATATTCTCTTATCTAATATCTAAATTGACCATAAAAATGGCAATAAAATGCTCACTTCAAGGAGTTCTTGACCTTGCTCACGGAGTAGAATCAACTCTGCACTTTGACTTTATAGTAACTCTATGGCGCAATCTTCCTAGTATTTTTATGCTCTGGAAACATGTTCTCCTACCATATTCTCATGTCTAATAACTAATTTGACCGTAAAAATGGCAAGAAAATGCTCACTTCAAGAAGATCATTATTGGCTGACGGGGTAGAATCAACTATGCAATGTGTGTTTTTAGTGACTCTATGACGCAAGCTTCGTTGCAGTTATATACTCTGAAAACAAGTTCTCCAACTATATACTCATGTATAATAACTAATTTGACCATTAAAATGGTAAGAAAATGCTCACTTCCAGGAGTTCTTGACCTGATCACGGAGTAGAATCAGCTCTACACTATGAGTTTTTAGTAACTCTATGGTGCAAGCTTCCTCACATTTTTTTAATTTGAAAACATGTTCTCCAACTATATTCTCTTATCTAATATCTAAATTGACCATAAAAATGGCAATAAAATGCTCACTTCAAGGAGTTCTTGACCTGGCTCACAGAGTAGAATCAGCTCTGCTCTGTGAGTTTTTAGTGGCTCTATGGTGCAAGCTTCCTAGTATTTTTATACTTTGAAAACATGTTCTCCAACTATATTCTCATGTCAAATATCTAATTTGACCATAATAATGGCAAGAAAATGCTCATTTCAAGGAGTTATTGACCTAGCTTACGGAGTAGAATCACCTCTGCACTGTGAGTTTTTAGTGACTCTATGGTGCAAGCTTCCTAGCATTTTTATACTCTAAAAATATGTTCTCCAACTATATCCTCATGTGTAATAACTAATTTGACCATAAAAATGGCAAGAAAATGCTCACTTCAAGGAGTTCTTGACCTGGCTCACGGAGTAGAATCAGCTCTGCCCTTTGACTTTTTATTGACTCTATGGCGCAAGCTTCCTCGCATTTTTATAATCTAAAAACATGTTATCCAACTATATTCTCATGTATAATGACTACTTTGACCATAAAAATGTAAAGAAAATGCTCACTACAAGGAGTTTTTGTCCTGGCTCACGGAGTAAAATCAGCTCTGCACTGTGTGTTTTTAGTGACTCTATGACGCAAGCATCATAGCAATTATATACTCTAAAAACATGTTCTCCAACTATATACTCACGTATAATAACTAATTTGACTATAAAAATTATAAGAAAATGCTACTTCAAGGAGTTCTTGACCTGGCTCACGGAGTAGAATCAGCTCTGCCTGTTTTTTTTAGTGACTCTATGGTGCAAGCTTCCTCGTATTTTTATAGTCTAAAAACATGTTCTACAACTATATACTCTTTTCTAATAACTAAATTGACCATAAAAATGGCAAGAAATGCACACTTCAACAAATTCTTGACATGGCTCACAGAGTAGAATCAGCTCTGCACAGTGAGTTTTTAGTGGCTCTATGGTGCAAGCTTCCTAGTATTTTTATACTTTGAAAACATGTTCTCCAACTATATTCTCATGTCAAATATCTAATTTGACCATAATAATGGCAAGAAAATGCTCATTTCAAGGAGTTATTGACCTGGCACACGGAGTAGAATCAGCTCTGCACTGTGAGTTTTTAGTGACTCTATGGTGCAAGCTTCCTAGTATTTTTGTACTTTGAAAACATGTTCTCCAACTATATTCTCATGTCAAATATCTAATTTGACCATAATAATGGCAAGAAAATGCTCATTTCAAGGAGTTATTGACCTAGCTCAAGGAGTAGAATCAGCTCTGCACTGTGAGTTTTTAGTGACTCTATGGTGCAAGCATCCTAGCATTTTTATACTTTGAAAAGATGTTCTCCAACTATATTCTCATGTCAAATATATAATTTGACCATAAAAATGGCAAAAAAAATGCTCATTTCAAGGAGTTATTGTCCTGGCTCACATAGTAGAATCAGCTCTGCACTGTGAGTTTTTAGTGACTCTATTGTGCGAGTTTCCTAGCATTTCTATACTATAAAAACATGTTCTCCAACTATATTCTCATGTGTAATAACTAATTTGACTATAAAAATGGCAAGAAAATGATCACTTCAAGGTGTTCTTGACCTTGCTCACGGAGTAGAATCAGCTCTGCACTTTGATTATTTAGTGACTCTATGGCGCAAGCTTCTTAGCATTTTATACTCTGAAATCATGTTTTCCAACAATATTCTCATGTCTAATAACTAATTTGACCATAAAAATTGCAATAAAATGCTCACTTCAAGGAGTTTTTGACCTGGTTCATGGAGAAGAATTAGCTCTGCACTGTGTGTTTTTAGTGACTCTATGGCGTAAGCATCGTAGCAATTATATACTCTGAAAACATGTTCTCCAACTATATACTCATGTATAATAACTAATTTGACCATAAAAATGGTAAGAAAATGATCACTTCCAGGAGTTCTTGACCTGGCTCACGGAGTAGAATCAGCTCTACACTGTGAGTTTTTAGTAACTCTATGGTGCAAGCTTCCTCACATTTTTTTACTTTGAAAACATGTTCTCCAACTATATTCTCTTATCTAATATCTAAATTGACCATAAAAATGGCAATAAAATGCTCACTTCAAGGAGTTCTTGACCTTGCTCACGGAGTAGAATCAACTCTGCACTTTGACTTTATAGTAACTCTATGGCGCAATCTTCCTAGTATTTTTATGCTCTGGAAACATGTTCTCCTACCATATTCTCATGTCTAATAACTAATTTGACCGTAAAAATGGCAAGAAAATGCTCACTTCAAGAAGATCATTATTGGCTGACGGGGTAGAATCAACTATGCAATGTGTGTTTTTAGTGACTCTATGACGCAAGCTTCGTTGCAGTTATATACTCTGAAAACAAGTTCTCCAACTATATACTCATGTATAATAACTAATTTGACCATTAAAATGGTAAGAAAATGCTCACTTCCAGGAGTTCTTGACCTGCTCACGGAGTAGAATCAGCTCTACACTATGAGTTTTTAGTAACTCTATGGTGCAAGCTTCCTCACTTTTTTTTAATTTGAAAACATGTTCTCCAACAATATTCTCTTATCTAATATCTAAATTGACCATAAAAATGGCAATAAAATGCTCACTTCAAGGAGTTCTTGACCTGGCTCACAGAGTAGAATCAGCTCTGCTCTGTGAGTTTTTAGTGGCTCTATGGTGCAAGCTTCCTAGTATTTTTATACTTTGAAAACATGTTCTCCAACTATATTCTCATGTCAAATATCTAATTTGACCATAATAATGGCAAGAAAATGCTCATTTCAAGGAGTTATTGACCTAGCTTACGGAGTAGAATCACCTCTGCACTGTGAGTTTTTAGTGACTCTATGGTGCAAGCTTCCTAGCATTTTTATACTCTAAAAATATGTTCTCCAACTATATCCTCACGTGTAATAACTAATTTGACCATAAAAATGGCAAGAAAATGCTCACTTCAAGGAGTTCTTGACTTGGCTCACGGAGTAGAATCAGCTCTGCCCTTTGACTTTTTAGTGACTCTATGGCGCAAGCTTCCTCGCATTTTTATAATCTAAAAACATGTTATCAAACTATATTCTCATGTATAATAACTACTTTGACCATAAAAATGTAAAGAAAATGCTCACTACAAGGAGTTTTTGTCCTGGCTCACGGAGTAAAATCAGCTCTGCACTGTGTGTTTTTAGTGACTCTATGGCGCAAGCATCATAGCAATTATATACTCTAAAAACATGTTCTCCAACTATATACTCACGTATAATAACTAATTTGACTATAAAAATTGTAAGAAAATGGTACTTCAAGGAGTTCTTGACCTGGCTCACGGAGTAGAATCAGCTCTGCCTGTTTGTTTTTAGTGACTCTATGGTGCAAGCTTCCTCGTATTTTTATAGTCTAAAAACATGTTCTACAACTATATACTCTTTTCTAATAACTAAATTGACCATAAAAATGGCAAGAAATGCACACTTCAAGAATTTCTTGACATGGCTCACAGAGTAGAATCAGCTCTGCACAGTGAGTTTTTAGTGGCTCTATGGTGCAAGCTTCCTAGTATTTTTATACTTTGAAAACATGTTCTCCAACTATATTCTCATGTCAAATATCTAATTTGACCATAATAATGGCAAGAAAATGCTCATTTCAAGGAGTTATTGACCTGGCACACGGGGTAGAATCAACTCTGCACTGTGAGTTTTTAGTGACTCTATGGTGCAAGCTTCCTAGTATTTTTGTACTTTGAAAACATGTTCTCCAACTATATTCTCATGTCAAATATCTAATTTGACCATAATAATGGCAAGAAAATGCTCATTTCAAGGAGTTATTGACCTAGCTCAAGGAGTAGAATCAGCTCTGCACTGTGAGTTTTTAGTGACTCTATGGTGCAAGCATCCTAGCATTTTTATACTTTGAAAAGATGTTCTCCAACTATATTCTCATGTCAAATATATAATTTGACCATAAAAATGGCAAAAAAATGATCATTTCAAGGAGTTATTGACCTGGCTCACAGAGTAGAATCAGCTCTGCACTGTGAGTTTTTAGTGACTCTATTGTGCGAGTTTCCTAGCATTTCTATACTATAAAAACATGTTCTCCAACTATATTCTCATGTGTAATAACTAATGGCAAGAAAATGATCACTTCAAGGTGTTCTTGACCTTGCTCACGGAGTAGAATCAGCTCTGCACTTTGATTATTTAGTGACTCTATGGCGCAAGCTTCTTAGCATTTTATACTCTGAAATCATGTTTTCCAACAATATACTCATGTCTAATAACTAATTTGACCATAAAAATTGCAATAAAATGCTCACTTCAAGGAGTTTTTGACCTGGTTCATGGAGAAGAATTAGCTCTGCACTGTGTGTTTTTAGTGACTCTATGGCGTAAGCATCGTAGCAATTATATACTCTGAAAACATGTTCTCCAACTATATACTTATGTATAATAACTAATTTGACCATAAAAATGGTAAGAAAATGCTCACTTCCAGGAGTTCTTGACCTGGCTCACGGAGTAGAATCAGCTCTACACTATGAGTTTTTAGTAACTCTATGGTGCAAGCTTCCTCACATTTTTTTACTTTGAAAACATGTTCTCCAACTATATTCTCTTATCTAATATCTAAATTGACCATAAAAATGGCAATAAAATGCTCACTTCAAGGAGTTCTTGACCTTGCTCACGGAGTAGAATCAACTCTGCACTTTGACTTTATAGTAACTCTATGGCGCAATCTTCCTAGTATTTTTATGCTCTGGAAACATGTTCTCCTACCATATTCTCATGTCTAATAACTAATTTGACCGTAAAAATGGCAAGAAAATGCTCACTTCAAGAAGATCATTATTGGCTGACGGGGTAGAATCAACTATGCAATGTGTGTTTTTAGTGACTCTATGACGCAAGCTTCGTTGCAGTTATATACTCTAAAAACAAGTTCTCCAACTATATACTCATGTATAATAACTAATTTGACCATTAAAATGGTAAGAAAATGCTCACTTCCAGGAGTTCTTGACCTGCTCACGGAGTAGAATCAGCTCTACACTATGAGTTTTTAGTAACTCTATGGTGCAAGCTTCCTCACATTTTTTTAATTTGAAAACATGTTCTCCAACTATATTCTCTTATCTAATATCTAAATTGACCATAAAAATGGCAATAAAATGCTCACTTCAAGGAGTTCTTGACCTGGCTCACAGAGTAGAATCAGCTCTGCTCTGTGAGTTTTTAGTGGCTCTATGGTGCAAGCTTCCTAGTATTTTTATACTTTGAAAACATTTTCTCCAACTATATTCTCATGTCAAATATCTAATTTGACCATAATAATGGCAAGAAAATGCTCATTTCAAGGAGTTATTGACCTGGCACACGGAGTAGAATCAGCTCTGCACTGTGAGTTTTTAGTGACTCTATGGTGCAAGCATCCTAGCATTTTTATACTTTGAAAAGATGTTCTCCAACTATATTCTCATGTCAAATATATAATTTGACCATAAAAATGGCAAAAAAATGCTCATTTCAAGGAGTTATTGTCCTGGCTCACAGAGTAGAATCAGCTCTGCACTGTGAGTTTTTAGTGACTCTATTGTGCGAGTTTCCTAGCATTTCTATACTATAAAAACATGTTCTCCAACTATATTCTCATGTGTAATAACTAATTTGACTATAAAAATGGCAAGAAAATGATCACTTCAAGGTGTTCTTGACCTTGCTCACGGAGTAGAATCAGCTCTGCACTTTGATTATTTAGTGACTCTATGGCGCAAGCTTCTTAGCATTTTATACTCTGAAATCATGTTTTCCAACAATATTCTCATGTCTAATAACTAATTTGACCATAAAAATTGCAATAAAATGCTCACTTCAAGGAGTTTTTGACCTGGTTCATGGAGAAGAATTAGCTCTGCACTGTGTGTTTTTAGTGACTCTATGGCGTAAGCATCGTAGCAATTATATACTCTGAAAACATGTTCTCCAACTATATACTCATGTATAATAACTAATTTGACCATAAAAATGGTAAGAAAATGATCACTTCCAGGAGTTCTTGACCTGGCTCTCGGAGTAGAATCAGCTCTACACTATGAGTTTTTAGTAACTCTATGGTGCAAGCTTCCTCACATTTTTTTACTTTGAAAACATGTTCTCCAACTATATTCTCTTATCTAATATCTAAATTGACCATAAAAATGGCAATAAAATGCTCACTTCAAGGAGTTCTTGACCTTGCTCACGGAGTAGAATCAACTCTGCACTTTGACTTTATAGTAACTCTATGGCGCAATCTTCCTAGTATTTTTATGCTCTGGAAACATTTTCTCCTACTATATTCTCATGTCTAATAACTAATTTGACCGTAAAAATGGCAAGAAAATGCTCACTTCAAGAAGATCATTATTGGCTGACGGGGTAGCATCAACTACGCAATGTGTGTTTTTAGTGACTCTATGACGCAAGCTTCGTTGCAGTTATATACTCTGAAAACAAGTTCTCCAACTATATACTCATGTATAATAACTAATTTGACCATTAAAATGGTAAGAAAATGCTCACTTCCCGGATTTCTTGACCTGCTCACGGAGTAGAATCAGCTCTACACTGAGTTTTTAGTAACTCTATGGTGCAAGCTTCCTCACATTTTTTTAATTTGAAAACATGTTCTCCAACTATATTCTCTTATCTAATATCTAAATTGACCATAAAAATGGCAATAAAATGCTCACTTCAAGGAGTTCTTGACCTGGCTCACAGAGTAGAATCAGCTCTGCTCTGTGAGTTTTTAGTGGCTCTATGGTGCAAGCTTCCTAGTATTTTTATATTTTGAAAACATGTTCTCCAACTATATTCTCATGTCAAATATCTAATTTGACCATAATAATGGCAAGAAAATGCTCATTTCAAGGAGTTATTGACCTAGCTTACGTAGTAGAATCACCTCTGCACTGTGAGTTTTTAGTGACTCTATGGTGCAAGCTTCCTAGCATTTTTATACTCTAAAAATATGTTCTCCAACTATATCCTCATGTGTAATAACTAATTTGACCATAAAAATGGCAAGAAAATGCTCACTTCAAGGAGTTCTTGACTTGGCTCACGGAGTAGAATCAGCTCTGCCCTTTGACTTTTTAGTGACTCTATGGCGCAAGCTTCCTCGCATTTTTATAATCTAAAAACATGTTATCAAACTATATTCTCATGTATAATAACTACTTTGACCATAAAAATGTAAAGAAAATGCTCACTACAAGGAGTTTTTGTCCTGGCTCACGGAGTAAAATCA
Source organism: Pogostemon cablin (assembly GCA_023678885.1). Lineage (NCBI taxonomy): Eukaryota > Viridiplantae > Streptophyta > Magnoliopsida > Lamiales > Lamiaceae > Pogostemon > Pogostemon cablin. The sequence goes on along the minus strand of CM042957.1, from coordinate 41,864,562 downwards.
GCTCTGCACTGTGTGTTTTTAGTGACTCTATGGCGCAAGCATCATAGCAATTATATACTCTAAAAACATGTTCTCCAACTATATACTCACGTATAATAACTAATTTGACTATAAAAATTGTAAGAAAATGCTACTTCAAGGAGTTCTTGACCTGGCTCACGGAGTAGAATCAGCTCTGCCTGTTTGTTTTTAGTGACTCTATGGTGCAAGCTTCCTCGTATTTTTATAGTCTAAAAACATGTTCTACAACTATATACTCTTTTCTAATAACTAAATTGACCATAAAAATGGCAAGAAATGCACACTTCAAGAATTTCTTGACATGGCTCACAGAGTAGAATCAGCTCTGCACAGTGAGTTTTTAGTGGCTCTATGGTGCAAGCTTCCTAGTATTTTTATACTTTGAAAACATGTTCTCCAACTATATTCTCATGTCAAATATCTAATTTGACCATAATAATGGCAAGAAAATGCTCATTTCAAGGAGTTATTGACCTGGCACACGGAGTAGAATCAACTCTGCACTGTGAGTTTTTAGTGACTCTATGGTGCAAGCTTCCTAGTATTTTTATACTTTGAAAACATGTTCTCCAACTATATTCTCATGTCAAATATCTAATTTGACCATAATAATGGCAAGAAAATGCTCATTTCAAGGAGTTATTGACCTAGCTCAAGGAGTAGAATCAGCTCTGCACTGTGAGTTTTTAGTGACTCTATGGTGCAAGCATCCTAGCATTTTTATACTTTGAAAAGATGTTCTCCAACTATATTCTCATGTCAAATATATAATTTGACCATAAAAATGGCAAAAAAATGATCATTTCAAGGAGTTATTGACCTGGCTCACAGAGTAGAATCAGCTCTGCACTGTGAGTTTTTAGTGACTCTATTGTGCGAGTTTCCTAGCATTTCTATACTATAAAAACATGTTCTCCAACTATATTCTCATGTGTAATAACTAATGGCAAGAAAATGATCACTTCAAGGTGTTCTTGACCTTGCTCACGGAGTAGAATCAGCTCTGCACTTTGATTATTTAGTGACTCTATGGCGCAAGCTTCTTAGCATTTTATACTC
>CM042957.1:41714847-41862982 GCA_023678885.1 Pogostemon cablin | reverse complement strand
CTGCACTTTGACTTTTTAATGACTCTATGACGCAAGTTTCTTAGTATTTTTATACTCAGGAAACATTTTCTCCAACTATATTCTCATGTCTAATAACTAATTTGACCGTAAAAATGGCAAGAAAATGCTCACTTCAAGGAGATCATGACTGGATCACGGGGTAGAATCCTATGCAATGTGTGTTTTTAGTGACTCTATGACGCAAGCTTCATTGCAGTTATATACTCTGAAAACATGTTCTCAAACTATATTCCAATGTCTAATAACAAATTTGATTATAAAAATGGCAAGAAAATGCTCACTTCAAGAATTTCTTGACCTGGCTCACGGAGTAGAATCAGCTATGCACTGTGAGTTTTTAGTGACTCTGTGGTGCAAGCTTCCTAGCATTTTTATACTCTGAAAATATGTTCTACAACTATATTCTCCTGTCAAATATCTAATTTGACCATAAAAATGGCAAGAAAATGCTCATTTCAAGAAGTTATTGACCTGGCTCACGGAGTAGAATCAGCTCTGCACTGTGAGTTTTTAGTGACTCTATGGTGCAAGCTTCCTAGCATTTTTATACTCTAAAAACATGTTCTCCAACTATATTCTCAAGTGTAATTACTAATTTGACCATAAAAATGGCAAGAAAATGTTCACTTCTAGGAGTTCTTGACCTTGCTCACGGAGTAGAATCAGCTCTGCACTTTGACTATTTAGTGACTCTATGGCGCAAGCTTCTTACCATTTTATACTCTAAAAACATGTTCTCCAGCAATATTCTCATGTCTAATAACTAATTTGACCATAAAAATGACAAGAAAATTCTCACTTCAAGGAGTTCTTGACCTGACTCATGGAATAGAATAAGCTCTGCATTGTGTGTTTTTAGTGACTCTATGGCGCAAGCATTGTAGCAATTATATACTCTGAAAATATGTTCTCCAACTATATACTCTTGTATAATAACTAATTTGACCATAAAAATGGTAAGAAAAATGATCACTTCAAGGAGTTCCTGACCTGGCTCACCGAATAGAATCAGTTCTACACTTAGACTTTATAGTGACTCTATGGCGTAAGCTTCCTCGCATTTTTATACTATGAAAACATGTTCTCCAACTATATTCTCTTATCTAATAACTAAATTGACCATAAAAATGGCAATAAAATGCTCACTTCAAGGAGTTCTTGACCTGACTCACGGAGTAGAATCAGCTCTGCACTTTGACTTTTTAGTGACTCTATTGCGCAAGCTTCTTAGTATTTTTATAATCTGGAAACATGTTCTCCAACTATATTATCATGTCTAATAACTAATTTGACCTGTAAAAATGGTAAGAAAATGCTCACTTCAAGGAGATCATGACTGGCTTACGGGGTAGAATCCTATGCAATGTGTGTTTTTAGTGACTCTATGACGCAAGCTTCTTTGCAGTTATATAATCTGAAAACATGGTCTCCAACTATATACTCATGTATAATAACTAATTTGACCATAAAAATGGCAAGAAAATGCTCATTTCAAGGAGTTCTTGACCTGGCTCACGGAGTAGAATCAGCTCTGCCCTTTGACTTTTTAGTGACTCTATGGTGCAAGCTTCCTCGCATTTATATACTCTGAAAACATGTTCTCCAACTATATTCTCATGTCTAATAACTAATTTGACCAAAAAAATGGCAAGAAAATGCTCACTTCAAGGAGTTCTTGTCCTGGCTCACGGAGTAGAATCAGCTTTGCACTGTGTGTTTTTAGTGACTCTATGGTGCAAGCTTCCTCGCATTTTATACTTTAAAAACATGTTCTCCAACTATATTCTCCTGTCAAATATCTAATTTGACCATAAAAATGGCAAGAAAATGCTCATTTCAAGGAGTTATTGACCTGGCTCACGAAGTAGGATCAGCTCTGCACTGTGAGTTTTTAGTGACTCTATGGTGCAAGCATCCTAGCATTTTTATACTCTAAAAACATGTTCTCCAACTATATTCTCATGTGTAATTACCAATTTGACCATAAAAATGGCAAGAAAATGTTCACTTCATGGAGTTCTTGACCTTGCTCACGGAGTAGAATCAGCTCTGCACTTTGACTATTTAGTGACTCTATGGCACAAGCTTCTTAGGATTTTATACTCTGAAAACAGGTTCTCCAGCAATATTCTCATGTCTAATAACTAATTTGACCATAAAAATGGCAAGAAAATGCTCACTTCATGGAGTTCTTGACCTGACTCATGGAGTAGAATCAGCTCTGCACTGTGTGTTTTTAGTGACTCTATGGCGCAAGCATCGTAGCAATTATATACTCTGAAAACATGTTCTCCAACTATATACTCATGTATAATAACTAATTTGACCATAAAAATGGCAAGAAAATGCTCATTTCAAGGAGTTCTTGACCTGGCTCACGGAGTAGAATCAGCTCTGCCCTTTGACTTTTTAGTGACTCTATGGTGCAAGCTTCCTCGCATTTATATACTCTGAAAACATGTTCTCCAACTATATTCTCATTTCTAATAACTAATTTGACCATAAAAATGGCAAGAAAATGCTCACTTCAAGGAGTTCTTGTCCTGGCTCACAGAGTAGAGTCAGCTTTGCACTGTGTGTTTTTAGTGACTCTATGGTGCAAGCATCATAGCAATTATATACTCTGGAAACATGTTCTCCAACTATATACTCACGTATAATAACTAATTTGACCATAAAATGGTAAGAAAATGCTAACTTCAAGGAGTTTTTGACTTGGCTCACGGAGTAGAATCAGCTCTGCAGTGTGAGTTTTTAGTGACTCTATGGTGCAAGCTTCCTAGCATTTTTATACTCTGAAAATATGTTCTCCAACTATATTCTAATTTCAAATATCTAATTTGACCATAAAAATGGCCAGAAAATGCTCATTTCAAGGAGTTATTGACTTGGCTCACGGAGTAGAATCAGCTCTGCACTGTGAATTTTTAGTGATTCTATGGTGCAAGCTTCCTAGCATTTTTATACTCTAAAAACATGTTCTACAACTATATACTCATGTATAATAACTAATTTGACCATAAAAATGGTAAGAAAATGCTCACTTCAAGGAGTTCTTGACCTGGCTCACGGAGTATAATCAGCTCTACACTGTGAGTTTTTAGTAACTCTATGGTGAAAGCTTCCTCGCATTTTTATACTTTGAAAACATGGTCTCCAACTATATTCTCCTGTCAAATATCTAATTTGACCATAAAAATGGCAAGAAAATGCTCATTTCAAGGAGTTATTGACCTGGCTCACGGAGTAGAATCAGCTCTGCACTTTGACTTTTTAGTGACTCTATGGCGCAAGTTTCTTAGTATTTTTATACTCTGGAAACATTTTCTCCAACTATATTCTCATGTCTAATAACTAATTTGACCGTAAAAATGGCAAGAAAATGCTCACTTCAAGGAGATCATGACTGGCTCACGGGGTAGAATCCTATGCAATGTGTGTTTTTAGTGACTCTATGACGCAAGCTTCATTGCAGTTATATACTCTGAAAACATGTTCTCCAACTATATAATCATGTATAATAACTAATTTGACCATAAAAATGGCAAGAAAATGCTCATTTCAAGGAGTTCTTGACCTGGCTCATGGAGTAGAATTAGCTCTGCCCTTTGACTTTTTAGTGACTCTATGGCGCAAACTTCCTTGCATTTTTATACTCTGAAAATATGTTCTCCAACTATATTCCAATGTCTAATAACAAATTTGATTATAAAAATGGCAAGAAAATGCTCACTTCAAGAATTTCTTGACCTGGCTCACGGAGTAGAATCAGCTATGCACTGTAAGTCTTTAGTGACTCTGTGGTGCAAGCTTCCTAACATTTTTATACTCTGAAAACATGTTCTACAACTATATTCTCCTGTCAAATATCTAATTTGACCATAAAAATGGCAAGAAAATGCTCATTTCAAGAAGTTATTGACCTGGCTCACGGAGTAGAATCAGCTCTGCACTGTGAGTTTTTAGTGACTCTATGGTGCAAGCTTTCTAGCATTTTTATACTCTAAAAACATGTTCTCCAACTATATTCTCAAGTGTAATTACTAATTTGACCATAAAAATGGCAAGAAAATGTTCACTTCTAGGAGTTCTTGACCTTGCTCACGGAGTAGAATAAGCTCTACACTTTGACTATTTAGTGACTCTATGCCGCAAGCTTATTACCATTTTATACTCTAAAAACAAGTTCTCCAGCAATATTCTCATGTCTAATAACTAATTTGACCATAAAAATGACAAGAAAATTCTCACTTCAAGGAGTTCTTGGCCTGACTCATGGAGTAGAATAAGCTCTGCATTGTGTGTTTTTAGTGACTCTATGGCGCAAGCATTGTAGCAATTATATACTCTGAAAATATGTTCTCCAACTATATACTCTTGTATAATTACTAATTTGACCATAAAAATAGTAAGAAAAATGATCACTTCAAGGAGTTCCTGACCTGGCTCACCGAATAGAATCAGTTCTACACTTTGACTTTATAGTGACTCTATGGCGTAAGCTTCCTCGTATTTTTATACTATGAAAAAATGTTCTCCAACTATATTCTCTTAGCTAATAACTAAATTGACCATAAAAATTGCAATAAAATGCTCACTTCAAGGAGTTCTTGACCTGACTCACGGAGTAGAATCAGCTCTGCACTTTGAATTTTTAGTGACTCTATTGCGCAAGCTTCTTAGTATTTTTATAATCTGGAAACATGTTCTCCAACTATATTCTCATGTCTAATAACTAATTTGACCGTAAAAATGGCAAAAAAATGCTCACTTCAAGGAGATCATGACTGGCTTACGGGGTAGAATCCTATGCAATGTGTGTTTTTAGTGACTCTATGACGCAAGCTTCTTTGCAGTTATATAATCTGAAAACATGGTCTCCAACTATATACTCATGTATAATAACTAATTTGACCATAAAAATGGCAAGAAAATGCTCATTTCAAGGAGTTCTTGACCTGGCTCACGGAGTAGAATCAGCTCTGCCCTTTGACTTTTTAGTGACTCTATGGTGCAAGATTCCTCGCATTTATATACTCTGAAAACATGTTTTCCAACTATATTCTCATGTTTAATAACTAATTTGACCAAAAAAATGGCAAGAAAATGCTCACTTCAAGGAGTTCTTGTCCTGGCTCACGGAGTAGAATCAGCTTTGCACTGTGTGTTTTTAGTGACTCTATGGTGCAAGCTTCCTCGCATTTTATACTTTAAAAACATGTTCTCCAACTATATTCTCCTGTCAAATATCTAATTTGACCATAAAAATGGCAAGAAAATGCTCATTTCAAGGAGTTATTGACCTGGCTCACGGAGTAAGATCAGCTCTGCACAGTGAGTTTTTAGTGACTCTATGGTGCAAGCTTCCTAGCATTTTTATACTCTAAAAACATGTTCTCCAACTATATTCTCATCTGTAATTACCAATTTGACCATAAAAATGGCAAGAAAATGTTCACCTCAAGGGGTTCTTGACCTTGCTCACGGAGTAGAATCAGCTCTGCACTTTGACTATTTAGTGACTCTATGGTACAAGCTTCTTAGGATTTTATACTCTGAAAACATGTTCTCCAGCAATATTCTCATGTCTAATAACTAATTTGACCATAAAAATGGCAATAAAATGCTCACTTCATGGAGTTCTTGACCTGACTCATGTAGTAGAATCAGCTCTGCACTGTGTGTTTTTAGTGACTCTATGGCGCAAGCATCGTAGCAATTACATACTCTGAAAACATGTTCTCCAACTATATACTCATGTATAATAACTAATTTGACCATAAAAATGGTAAGAAAATACTCACTTCAAGGAGTTCTTCACCTGGCTCACGGAGTAGAATCAGCTCTACACTGTGAGTTTTTAGTAACTCTATGGTGCAAGCTTCCTCGCATTTTTATATTTTGAAAACATGTTCTCCAACTATATTCTCTTATCTAATAACTAAATTGACCATAAAAATGGCAATAAAATGCTCACTTCAAGGAGTTTTTGACCTGGCTCATGGAGTAGAATCAGCTCTGCACTTTGACTTTTTAGTGACTCTATGATGCAAGCTTCCTCGCATTTATATACTCTGAAAACATGTTCTCCAACTATATTCTCATGTCTAATAACTAATTTGACCATAAAAATGGCAAGAAAATGCTCACTTCAAGGAGTTCTTGTCCTGGCTCACAGAGTAGAGTCAGCTTTGCACTGTGTGTTTTTAGTGACTCTATGGTGCAAGGATCGTAGCAATTATATACTCTGGAAACATGTTCTCCAACTATATACTCACGTATAATAACTAATTTGACCATAAAATGGTAAGAAAATGCTAACTTCAAGGAGTTCTTGACTTGGCTCACGGAGTAGAATCAGCTCTGCAGTGTGAGTTTTTAGTGACTCTATGGTGCAAGCTTACCTCTTTGGCAAGACATTGTTCGGATCACACTCCGATATTATTGACATGTAGCTTGCAAGAAGCAATACCTAAGCCTTTCAGGTTTCAAAAAATGTGGCTCCTTGATACAAACTTCTACATACTGGCGGCAACTTTATGGACTTTACCTACATTCTCCCAAAATCCTATTGTGTTGTTCACTCTAAAACTCCGCAGACTCAAGGGTGATATCAAGGAGTGGAATTATTCACAATTTGGCAATATTTTTGATGATGTCTCCGATGCCATGAAGAATCTCAGTGATATACAACGGCGTATGGAGGAGGAAGGAGAAAATGAGGAGATCTTCTATGAAGAAATGGATTCACATTTCCTTCTCCATGAAAAATTGCAGAGGCAGCAGCAATACTACTCACAGAAGAACAGAACATCCTGGTTAAAGGATGGAGACCGCAACTCGGCTTTCTTCCACAAGATGAATAAAAGTAATAAAGCAAGAAGCAATATCCAATCGATGATGGTAGATGGATCTTTGACTGATGATAAGGGAATTATCTCCAAACATGTGATGGGATATTATGAATCACTTTTTGCTGAACCCCAGAACGTACCTGACTTTGAGGAGTTATGTTTCATTAATAGCTTCATGTCGGAGAGAGACAACAGGAGGCTCACTCAAATACCTACTGAGGAGGAAATCACAGTGGCCGTTTTTGCTCTTTCACCGGACAGTGCCCCAGGCCCCGATGGTTTTGGCAGAGCTTTCTTTCAACGATGCTCGCATATCATTAAGGCTGACCTCTGTAATGCAATCAGGTTCTTTTTCAGCTCTAATACTTTGCCGAGTAGGGTTAATTGTAATTTTATTACTCTTATTCCTAAAGTTACTGGTGCAAAAAAAGTGGAGGATTTCAGACCTATTAATCTATGCAACTTTCTTTTCAAAGTCTTCACAAAAATACTATCTACAAGATTGGGGCCTCTCCTTCATAAACATCTTGGAGTTTATTAGTTTGGATTTATACCACAAAGAAACATTCACCATTGCATAGCTGTAGCATCTGAATGTTTTAACTGTCTTGATTCGTCAACATTGGGAAATTTGGCTTTCAAAATTGATATTCGTAAGGCTTTTGATACCTTACGATGGGGTTTCATCTTGGAGATTCTACGCCGCATGGGATTCTCGGAGACTTTTATCAATATGTTGAAAGGAATTTTTGCATCTGCAAAGGTATCAGTATTGATTAATGGGGCACCTCATGGTTTCTTTTCCTGTGGAAGAGGCGTACGTCAAGGAGATCCCCTCTCACCTCTTATATTCTGCATTGCAGAGGAAGCATTGGGCTTATGGATTCAACATTTCATGCATACTGGACGCATAAATAATGCCTGATCGGGAAGGAGTAACCCCTTTCCACCATACCTTTTCTACGCTGATGATATACTTCTATTTTGCAGGGGGGATGATCTTTCGATAGAGGGTATACATCATGTTCTTAGTCGTTATGCTGAATTATCAGGGCAGGTTTATAATCCAAATAAATCAAAAGTTCTATATGGGAAGTTTGTTAAGCGCGCGATCAAGAGAAAGGTGAAGGATGTTTTGGGATTACAAGAGGGAGAGTACCCTTTTACATATCTTGGCGTTCCAATATTTAAGGGTACTCCAAAGAGGATAATTTTTCAGCAAGCTACTGATCATATAATTAGCAAATTCAGCAGGTGGAAGGGGGGATCTTTATCAATGGCTGGAAGAATATGTATGGTAAACTCAGTGATCATATCATCTACCATACACACTATGATGGTGTGCAAATGGCCTGTACATCAGATCAAAAGAATTGAAGCTGCAAGTAGAAACTTTATTTGGAGTGGAGACCCCTTCAAGCAACACCACTTCACCATTGGTTGGAATAGAATCTGCTCGCCAACTACGGAGGGAGGATTAGGGGTACGTTCAATACGAGCAACTAATGAGGCTCTCCTCATGAAGTTAGCCTGGGATGTGTTGAGTGGGAACACTGCTCTGGCCTTCATTCAGCACAGATGGATGCAGGGATCCTATCCGAAGACATCTCATGTAGCTTCTTCAGTTCGTCCAGGATGCAAGGGTTATCTTTTCAAATTGGCAGAGGAGGATTTCTGGATTATTGGAGAAAATTCTCAAGTGAACTTTTGGTTGGACAATTGGATCGGCATGCCTATTGCAGACATTGTGGACATCCCTTTTGAATATAGGGGACATTATGAGAACAAGATCACAGATTATTTCTATGATGGCACATGGCATTTTACAGAAGATTTCATAATTGCTTTTCCTAATGTGATTGATAAAATTTTATCTATTGCCATATCTCCTAACTTGGTGGACTGCAGGAGGTGGATGCCATCACTTACAGGTGTGGTCACTTCAAAGATAGCATACATGCACATAAGACCTCAATTCATTGCTACTAATTGGGGCAGCTGGATATGGGCGCCTTTTATTCCTCCCTGTAGGTCAGTGATAGTATGGAAAGCCATCAAGGGGGTTCTGACTACATGGGAAGTTCTCAGACATCGAGGTTTTAGTGGGCCGTCAAGATGTTACCTATGCAAGGCAAATGAGGAGAGTTTGGATCACATTTTTATGAGTTGCCCGATATCAAAGCAAGTTTTGCAGTTTATTCTGAGAGGATTTAGTTTTGGGAATCAGATTCACGTGGATCAAAGCTTGGCAGAGTTTATCTTACAAGTAATGCAGATACAAGGGAGCAAGCAAGTCATTTCTCTATGGAGGTATACTATTGTCACATACATATGGATCATATGGTATACCCGCAACAATATGGTATATGGAGGATACACAGATGATTTGAGAGACAAGACAGTTACCACACTGGGCACGATAGCTATGATCAAGTCACTGATAAAGGAGCTCAATGGACAAAAAATTGGTAGCATGTTTAATACGGTGGAGGATTTGGGAGCTTTGCATTACTTTGACATTACTGGAGTGCCGAGGCAAGCTCCCCACATTATCTCAGTCCAATGGCTGCCTCCAAAGCCAGGTTGGGTGAAGATTAACACTGATGGACACGCTGCCGGATCACCTGGGAGTATTGCTGGCAGTGGAGTTTATTGAAATAGCAGGGGTTTCTTCATGGGGGCTTTCACGACAGGTTTTGGCACAGGTTTTGCCTTTGAAGCGGAATTGGCAGCGGCGTTCCTAGCAATTGAAATTGCTTTTAATAAGGGATGGCATTTGTTATGGTTAGAAACAGACTCGATTATGGTTCAGCAGGTTATGCAAGCGGAAAAACCAACCCTTCCATGGAGGCTCATGGCCAAGTGGCAGGCAGCAAGAGACATTGTACTTCAAATTCGTTTCATGGTAACACATATCTACCGTGAAGGAAATTCTGCAGCGGATTCAATTGCAGCAAAGGGAGGGGATTTTGTTTGGATAGCAGAGGCAGGTGCAGCAATGAACACTATACTCTTCAAAGATATGAATCATAATTATTTTAGATTTAAATAGTTTTTTATACTTTTAATTCCTAGTCATCTTCTGATCTTGTAATTGTAATCTTTTATTTTTACATCTTAATAAAGGAACTATTGAACTATATTCTAATGTCAAATATCTAATTTGACCATAAAAATGGCCAGAAAATGCTCATTTCAAGGAGTTATTGACCTGGCTCACGGAGTAGAATCAGCTCTGCACTGTGAATTTTTAGTGACTCTATGGTGCAAGCTTCCTAGCATTTTTATACTCTAAAAACATGTTCTCAACCTATATACTCATGTATAATAACTAATTTGACCATAAAAATGGTAAGAAAATGCTCACTTCAAGGAGTTCTTGACCTGGCTCACTGAGTAGAATCAGCTCTACACTGTGAGTTTTTAGTAACTCTATGGTACAAGCTTCCTCGCATTTTTATACTTTGAAAACATGATCTCCAACTATATTCTCCTGTCAAATATCTAATTTGACCATAAAAATGGCAAGAAAATGCTCATTTCAAGGAGTTATTGACCTGGCTCACGGAGTAGAATCAGCTCTACAGTGAGAGTTTTTAGTGACTCTACGGTGCAAGCTTCCTAGCATTTTTATACTCTGAAAATATGTTCTCCAACTATATTCTAATTTCAAATATCTAATTTGACCATAAAAATGGCCAGAAAATGCTCATTTCAAGGAGTTATTGACCTGGCTCACGGAGTAGAATCAGCTCTGCACTGTGAATTTTTAGTGATTCTATGGTGCAAGCTTCCTAGCATTTTTATACTCTAAAAACATGTTCTACAACTATATACTCATGTATAATAACTAATTTGACCATAAAAATGGTAAGAAAATGCTCCCTTCAAGGAGTTCTTGACCTGGCTCACGGAGTATAATCATCTCTACACTGTGAGTTTTTAGTAACTCTATGGTGCAAGCTTCCTCGCATTTTTATACTTTGAAAACATGGTCTCCAACTATATTCTCCTGTCAAATATCTAATTTGACCATAAAAATGGCAAGAAAATGCTCATTTCAAAGAGTTATTGACCTGGCTCACGGAGTAGAATCAGCTCTGCACTTTGACTTTTTAGTGACTCTATGGCGAAAGTTTCTTAGTATTTTTATACTCTGGAAACATTTTCTCCAACTATATTCTCATGTCTAATAACTAATTTGACCGTAAAAATGGCAAGAAAATGCTCACTTCAAGGAGATCATGACTGGCTCACGGGGTAGAATCCTATGCAATGTGTGTTTTTAGTGACTCTATGACGCAAGCTTCATTGCAGTTATATACTCTGAAAACATGTTCTCCAACTATATACTCATGTATAATAACTAATTTGACCATAAAAATGGCAAGAAAATGCTCATTTCAAGGAGTTCTTGACCTGGCTCATGGAGTAGAATCAGCTCTGCCCTTTGACTTTTTAGTGACTCTATGGCGCAAGCTTCCTTGCATTTTTATACTCTGAAAATATGTTCTCCAACTATATTCTCATGTCTAATAACAAATTTGATTATAAAAATGGCAAGAAAATGCTCACTTCAAGAATTTCTTGACCTGGCTCACGGAGTAGAATCAGCTATGCACTGTGAGTTTTTAGTGACTCTGTGGTGCAAGCTTCCTAGCATTTTTATACTCTGAAAACATGTTCTACAACTATATTCTCCTGTCAAATATCTAATTTGACCATAAAAATGGCAAGAAAATGCTCATTTCAAGAAGTTATTGACCTGGCTCACGGAGTAGAATCAGCTCTGCACTGTGAGTTTTTAGTGACTCTATGGTGCAAGCTTCCTAGCATTTTTATACTCTAAAAACATGTTCTCCAACTATATTCTCATGTGTAATTACTAATTTGACCATAAAAATGGCAAGAAAATGTTCACTTCTAGGAGTTCTTGACCTTGCTCACGGAGTAGAATAAGCTCTACACTTTGACTATTTAGTGACTCTATGGCGCAAGGCTTCTTACCATTTTATACTCTAAAAACATGTTCTCCAGCAATATTCTCATGTCTAATAACTAATTTGACCATAAAAATGACAAGAAAATTCTCACTTCAAGGAGTTCTTGACCTGACTCATGGAGTAGAATCAGCTCTGCATTGTGTGTTTTTAGTGACTCTATGGCGCAAGCAATCGTAGCAATTATATACTCTGAAAATATGTTCTCCAACTATATACTCATGTATAATAACTAATTTGACCATAAAAATGGTAAGAAAAATGATCACTTCAAGGAGTTCCTGACCTGGCTCACCGAATAGAATCAGTTCTACACTTAGACTTTATAGTGACTCTATGGCGTAAGCTTCCTCGCATTTTTATACTATGAAAACATGTTCTCCAACTATATTCTCTTAGCTAATAACTAAATTGACCATAAAAATTGCAATAAAATGCTCACTTCAAGGAGTTCTTGACCTGACTCACGGAGTAGAATCAGCTCTGCACTTTGACTTTTTAGTGACTCTATTGCGCAAGCTTCTTAGTATTTTTATAATCTGGAAACATGTTCTCCAACTATATTCTCATGTCTAATAACTAATTTGACCGTAAAAATGGCAAGAAAATGCTCACTTCAAGGAGATCATGACTGGCTTACGGGGTAGAATCCTATGCAATGTGTGTTTTTAGTGACTCTATGACGCAAGTTTCTTTGCAGTTATATAATCTGAAAACATGGTCTCCAACTATATACTCATGTATAATAACTAATTTGACCATAAAAATGGCAAGAAAATGCTCATTTCAAGGAGTTCTTGACCTGGCTCACGGAGTAGAATCAGCTCTGCCCTTTGACTTTTTAGTGACTCTATGGTGCAAGATTCCTCGCATTTATATACTCTGAAAACATGTTTTCCAACTATATTCTGATGTTTAATAACTAATTTGACCAAAAAAATGGCAAGAAAATGCTCACTTCAAGGAGTTCTTGTCCTGGCTCACGGAGTAGAATCAGCTTTGCACTGTGTGTTTTTAGTGACTCTATGGTGCAAGCTTCCTCGCATTTTATACTTTAAAAACATGTTCTCCAACTATATTCTCCTGTCAAATATCTAATTTGACCATAAAAATGGCAAGAAAATGCTCATTTCAAGGAGTTATTGACCTGGCTCACGGAGTAGAATCAGCTCTGCACTGTGAGTTTTTAGTGACTCTATGGTGCAAGCTTCCTAGCATTTTTATACTCTAAAAACATGTTCTCCAACTATATTCTCATGTGTAATTACTAATTTGACCATAAAAATGGCAAGAAAATGTTCACTTCAAGGAGTTCTTGACCTTGCTCACGGAGTAGAATCAGCTCTGCACTTTGACTATTTAGTGACTCTATGGCGCAAGCTTCTTAGGATTTTATACTCTAAAAACATGTTCTCCAGCAATATTCTCATGTCTAATAACTAATTTGACCATAAAAATGGCAAGAAAATGCTCACTTCAAGGAGTTCTTGACCTGACTCATGGAGTAGAATCAGCTCTGCACTGTGTGTTTTTAGTGACTCTATGGCGCAAGCATCGTAGCAATTATATACTCTGAAAATATGTTCTCCAACTATATACTCATGTATAATAACTAATTTGACCATAAAAATGGTAAGAAAATGCTCACTTCAAGGAGTTCTTGACCTGGCTCACGGAGTAGAATCAGCTCTACACTGTGAGTTTTTAGTAACTCTATGGTGCAAGCTTCCTCGCATTTTTATACTTTGAAAACATGTTCTCCAACTATATTCTCCTGTCAAATATCTAATTTGACCATAAAAATGGCAAGAAAATGCTCACTTCAAGGAGTTCTTGACCTGGCTCACGGAGTAGAATCAGCTCTTCACTTTGACTTTTTAGTGACTCTATGGCGTAAGCTTCTTAGTATTTTTATACTCTGGAAACATGTTCTCCAACTATATTCTCATGTCTAATAACTAATTTGACCGTAAAAATGGCAAGAAAATGCTCACTTCAAGGAGATCATGACTGGCTCACGGGGTAGAATCCTACTATATTCTCTTGTCTAATAACTAAATTGACCATAAAAATGGCAAGAAAATGCTCACTTCAAGGAGTTCTTGACCTGGCTCATGGAGTAGAATCAGCTCCGCCCTTTGACTTTTTAGTGACTCTATGGCGCAAGCTTCCTTGCATTTTTATACTCTGAAAATATGTTCTCCAACTATATTCTCATGTCTAATAACTAATTTGATTATAAAAATGGCAAGAAAATGCTCACTTCAAGAATTTCTTGACCTGGCTCACGGAGTAGAATCAGCTATGCACTGTGAGTTTTTAGTGACTCTGTGGTGCAAGCTTCCTAGCATTTTTATACTTTGAAAACATGTTCTCCAACTATATTCTCCTGTCAAATATCTAATTTGACCATAAAAATGGCAAGAAAATGCTCATTTCAAGAAGTTATTGACCTGGCTCACGGAGTAGAATCAGCTCTGCACTGTGAGTTTTTAGTGACTCTATGGTGCAAGCTTCCTAGCATTTTTATACTCTAAAAACATGTTCTCCAACAATATTCTCATGTGTAATAACTAATTTTACCATAAAAATGGCAAGAAAATGCTCACTTCAAGGAGTTCTTGACCTGACTCATGGAGTAGAATCTGCTCTGCACTGTGTGTTTTTAGTGACTCTATGACGCAAGCTTCGTTGCAGTTATATACTCTAAAAACATGTTCTCCAACTATATGATCATGCATAATAACTAATTTGACTATAAAAATTGCAAGAAAATGCTCACCTCAAGGAGTACGTGACCTGGCTCATGGAGTAGAATCTGCTTTTCACTGTGCGTATTAGTGACTCCACGGTGCAAGCTTCCTAGCATTTTTATGCTCTGAAAACACGTTCTCCAACTATACACTCATGTATAATAACTAATTTGACCATAAAAATGGTAAGAAAATGCTCATTTCAAGGAGTTATTAACCTGGCTCACGGAGTAGAATCAACTATGCCCTTTGCATTTTAGTGACTCAATGATGCAAGCTTCCTAGCACTTTTATACTCTGAAAATATATTCTCATGTATAATAACTAATTTGACTATAAAAATGGCAAGAAAATGCTCACTTCAAGGAGTTCTTGACTTGGATTACGGAGTAGAATCAGCTCTGCACTTTGACTTTTTAGTGACTCTATGGCGGAAGCTTCCTAGCATTTTTATACTCTGAAAGCATGTTCTCCAACTATATTCTCATGTCTAATAACTAATTTAACCATAAAAATTGCAAGATAATTCTCACTTCAAGGAGTACGTGACCTGGCTCATGGAGTAGAATCTGCTCTTCACTGTGAGTTTTTAGTGACTCTACGGTGCAAGCTTCCTAGCATTTTTATACTCTGAAAATATGTTCTCCAACTATATACTCATGTATGATGACTAATTTGACCATAAAAATGGTAAGAAAATGCTCATTTCAAGGAGTTATTGACCTAGCTCACGGAGTAGAATCAGCTCTGCCCTTTGCTTTTTAGTGACTCAATGGCGCAAGCTTCCTAGCATTTTTATTCTCTGAAAATATATTCTCCAACTATATTCTCATGTCTAATAACTAATTTGACTATAAAAATGGCAAGAAAATGCTCACTTCAAGGAGTTTTTGACCTGGATTACGGAGTAGAATCAGCTCTGCACTTTGACTTTTTAGTGACTCTATGGCAGAAGCTTCCTAACATTTTTATACTCTGAAAACATGTTCTCCAACAATATTCTCATGTCTAATAGCTAATTTGACCATAAAAATGACAAGTAAATGTTCACTTCAAGTAGTTCTTGACCTTGCTCACGGAGTAGAATCAGCTCTGCACTTTGACTATTTAGTGACTCTATGGCACAAGCTTCTTAGCATTTAATACTCTGAAAACATGTTCTCCAGCAATATTCTCATGTGTAATAACTAATTTTACCATAAAAATGGCAAGAAAATGCTCACTTCAAGGAGTTCTTGACCTGACTCATGGAGTAGAATCAGCTCTGCACTGTGTGTTTTTAGTGACTCTATGACGCAAGCTTCGTTGCAGTTATATACTCTAAAAATATGTTCTCCAACTATATGCTCATGCATAATAACTAATTTGACTATAAAAATTGTAAGAAAATGCTCACTTCAAGGAGTACGTGACCTGGCTCATGGAGTAGAATCTGCTCTTCACTGTGCGTATTAGTGACTCCACGGTGCAAGCTTCCTAGCATTTTTATACTCTGAAAACACGTTCTCCAACTATATACTCATGTATAATAACTAATTTGACCATAAAAATGGTAAGAAAATGCTCACTTCAAGGAGTTATTAACCTGGCTCACGGAGTAGAATCAGCTCTGCCCTTTGCTTTTTAGTGACTCAATGACGTAAGCTTCTTAGCACTTTTATACTCTGAAAATATATTCTCCAACTATATTCTCATGTCTAATAACTAATTTGACCATGAAAATGGCAAGAAAATGCACACTTCAGGGAGTTCTTAACTTGACTCACAGAGTAGAATCAGCTCTGCACTGTGAGTTTTTAGTGACTCTATGGTGCAAGCTTCCTAGCATTTTATACTCTAAAAATATGTTCTCCAACTATATTCTCATGTTAAATAACTAATTTGACCTTAAAAATGGTAAGAAAAAGCTCATTTCAAGGAGTTATTGACCTAGCTCACGGAGTATAATCAGCTCTGCACTGTGAGTGTTTAGTGACTCTATGGTGCAAGCTTCCAAGCATTTTTATACTCTATAAACATGTTCTCCAACTATATTCTTATGTATAATAACTAATTTGACTATAAAATGGCAAGAAAATGCTCACTTCAAGGAGTTCTTGACCTGGATTACGGAGTAGAATCAGCTCTGCATTTTGACTTTTTAGTGACTTTATGGCGGAAGCTTCCTAGCATTTTTATACTCTGAAAACATGTTCTCCAACTATATTCTCATGTCTAAATACTCATGTATAAAAAAAAAA
The DNA here is from genome assembly GCA_023678885.1 of Pogostemon cablin. Lineage (NCBI taxonomy): Eukaryota > Viridiplantae > Streptophyta > Magnoliopsida > Lamiales > Lamiaceae > Pogostemon > Pogostemon cablin. Next base: position 41,846,114 of record CM042957.1, on the reverse strand, counting down.
GATGACTCTCTCCAAAATTTCTCTCTAGATTTTCTCTCTAACTCTCCATGGATTCACCGTTACCTCCCTTGGCTGGTGTATCGCCGCCGGTGATCTTGGACATCGCTGCCTTATGCATCCAGTTTCCTGGACTTACGGATTACTTGAAAGAATCGGAGGCCCCTATCCCTTCGACACAACATCAACCAGATCGTGATCGCTTGAAATGGGGTCATCATGATCAATCTGATCAATCCCATGTGCCAGACGTGCATCATCGTTCTGGATCATCACAGAAGGAACACTCTGATCATCAATCCCCTAAACGTGGATCCACAAATCCACCATCTTTTGCAGACAAACTTCGAAATGAATCGGAGACTGTTGCAAGTCGTATGAAGATGGCCATATGCAAAGGATCCTTCCCGGATCCCGTGGCGAGGCTGATTGAAAAATCAGGTGATAGCGTTACATTACATATTAACAAATCCTTCTATGATAGTAGGATTAAGTTATTTTCGCAATTTTTTATTGCTAGGATCCTCAACCCTAAAGGTGTAAAACCTATGAACCAGATGGAGGTCGAATGCTTCCTGAAGAAACTATGGGGTCTTTCAGATATGTTACTGATACCACTCGGACGTGGATATTACACAGTGATGTTAATGGATGATACGATCAAGGTTCAAATCCTCCGAAAAAGGGTATTTGAAGTTGGCGACGTACAAATTAGGGTTCAACAATGGACCCCAATTTTTAATCCCTACAAGGTTAAATCATCAATCGTCTCAACCTGGATCAGAATATATGAACTTCTGATGGAGCTTTGGCATGAGGAGGTGATTAGACATGTGGCCAGTGCAGTCGGATCTCCAATTCGAATTGATGATCGAACACTTGATGGATCAACGGGACACTTTGCTAGGGTATTGGTGGAGGTTGACCTGCTTGATGATCTGCCAAATGGAATGAACATCAACACTCCTAATTCTAATATTCGTATATCTTTTGGCTATGAAAACTTGCCTGAATATTGCAGGTCTTGTCATACTTTGGGGCATTCCACAGTGAATTGTTTAAAAAAGAAGAGCAGGAAGGGGCAGCGTAAGAACAAGCCACAAAAGGATGCCGAGGGGTTTGAAAAACCAAGAAAAACCTGGAAGGAAAAGGAGGCGGAGCAAGAGCCAGTTGTACAACACAATAGCTTTGAGCACTTGGTAAACGAAGAGGATAGTGAAGCATCTGATGAGGCTTCTGAAAATGAGCAAGATGTGAATCTATCGGGGGATGAACAGGGGCAGTCCGATAGCCCTTTCATAGAGGTGTCATGGGTAAAATAATAGTCTTATACGAAGGGGAGGTTGATCCTATGGGGACAGGAACATCAGCAAGCAAGCAGGTCATTGTGTATGATCCTAATGCTGAGATTAAGTATGATGCACATAGTGTTAAACACTTTGTGCGGGAGGAAGCACCAGTTACAAGATCACAGGCTCGACTCACTCAGGTAGACCCTAGGAGCTCTGTTGTTGCAAAGAATATGCAAAATACTGTAGGAAAAACCTACTCTCATATGAGCACCAAACCGCTGAAGCACGGTCGTAATTCAGGTCGTAAATGAAGATTTTATTTTGGAATATCAGGGGTATAGGGAATGATGCATCCCGAGCTGCCTTGAGAAACTTATGCATCAAACACCGCCCAATTTTGTTGGCCATTGCGGAGCCTAAAAGTTCCCTCTCCACAATTCCTCCTCATTACTGGAATCATTTAAACCTCTCTCTTGTTGGAACTAATGATAGGGAAGACATATGGATTTTCTGTAATTCTTCTTTTATCAATGGGGTGGTGATATTCTCTTCAAATCAAATAGTAATTGTTGATGTTGTTATCCAATCAGAAACTTTCAGGATTGGATTCATACATGCCCATAACTCCCATGTTAATTGAAGACAATTATGGTTGGATGCAACTGAGCACTTATCCTCTTGTGCAGCTCTTATGGGGGATTTTAATGCGACCCTTGGAACACATGAGCGTATGTTTCCTTTCAGTCATGATAATAGTAGTCAGTTGGAGTTTGGAGAATTTGTAAACCTCAATGACTTGCAAGATGTGCATTTGCATGGAGCACAATTCACATGGCTTTCTAGATCAGCAACTAGAGCTACTAGGGGATCTCGTATTGATAGAGTTTTGGTTACTGATAGATTTTTAGATTTTTGGGACTCCCTTCATCTTACCTCTTTGGCGAGACATTGTTCGGATCACACTCCGATATTATTGACATGTAGCTTGCAAGAAGCAATACCTAAGCCTTTCAGGTTTCAAAAAATGTGGCTCCTTGATACAAACTTCTACATACTGGCGGCAACTTCATGGACTTTACCTACATTCTCCCAAAATCCTATTGTGCTGTTCACTCTAAAACTCCGCAGACTCAAGGGTGATATCAAGGAGTGGAATTATTCACAATTTGGCAATATTTTTGATGATGTCTTCGACGCCATGAAGAATCTCAGTGATATACAACGGCGTATGGAGGAGGAAGGAGAAAATGAGGAGATCTTCTATGAAGAAATGGATGCACATTTCCTTCTCCATGAAAAATTGCAGAGGCAGCAGCAATACTACTCACAGAAGAACAGAACATCCTGGTTAAAGGATGGAGACCGCAACTCGGCTTTCTTCCACAAGATGAATAAAAGTAATAAAGCAAGAAGCAATATCCAATCGATGATGGTAGATGGATCTTTGACTGATGATAAAGGAATTATCTCCGAACATGTGATGGGATATTATGAATCACTTTTTGCTGAACCCCAGAACGTACCTGACTTTGAGGAGTTATGTTTCATTAATAGCTTCATGTCGGAGAGAGACAACAGGAGGCTCACTCAAATACCTACTGAGGAGGAAATCACAGTGGCCGTTTTTGCTCTTTCACCGGACAGTGCCCCAGGCCCCGATGGTTTTGGCGGAGCTTTTTTTCAACGATGCTGGAATATCATTAAGGCTGACCTCTGTAATGCAATCAGGTTCTTTTTCAGCTCTAATACTTTGCCGGGTGGGGTTAATTGTAATTTTATTACTCTTATTCCTAAAGTTACTGGTGCAAATAAAGTGGAGGATTTCAGACCTATTAATCTATGCAACTTTCTTTTCAAAGTCTTCACAAAAATACTATCTACAAGATTGGGGCCTCTCCTTCATAAACATCTTGGAGTTTATCAGTTTGGATTTATACCACAAAGAAACATTCACCATTGCATAGCTGTAGCATCTGAATGTTTTAACTGTCTTGATTCGTCAACATTGGGAAATATGGCTTTCAAAATTGATATTCGTAAGGCTTTTGATACCTTACGATGGGATTTCATCTTGGAGATTCTACGCCGCATGGGATTCTCGGAGACTTTTATCAATATGTTGAAAGGAATTTTTGCATCTGCAAAGGTATCAGTATTGATTAATGGGGCACCTCATGGTTTCTTTTTCTGTGGAAGAGGCGTACGTCAAGGAGATCCCCTCTCACCTCTTATATTCTGCATTGCAGAAGAAGCATTGGGCTTATGGATTCAACATTTCATGCATACTGGACGCATAAATAATGCCCGATCGGGAAGGAGTAACCCCTTTCCACCATACCTTTTCTACGCTGATGATATACTTCTATTTTGCAGGGGGGATGATCTTTTGATAGAGGGTATACATCATGTTCTTAGTCGTTATGCTGAATTATCATGGCAGGTTTATAATCCAAATAAATCAAAAGTTCAATATGGGAAGTTTGTTAAGCGCGCGATCAAGAGAAAGGTGAAGGATGTTTTGGGATTACAAGAGGGAGAGTACCCTTTTACATATCTTGGCGTTCCAATATTTAAGGGTACTCCAAAGAGGATATTTTTTTAGCAAGCTACTGATCATATAATTAGCAAATTCAGCAGGTGGAAGGGGGGATCTTTATCAATGGCTGGAAGAATATGTATGGTAAACTCAGTGATCATATCATCTACCATACACACTATTATGGTGTACAAATGGCCTGTACATCAGGTCAATAGAATTGAAGCTGCAAGTAGAAACTTTATTTGGAGTGGAGACCCCTTCAAGCAACACCACTTCACCATTGGTTGGAATAGAATCTGCTCGCCAACTACGGAGGGAGGATTAGGGGTACGTTCAATATGAGCAACTAATGAGGCTCTCCTCATGAAGTTAGCCTGGGATGTGTTGAGTGGGAACACTGCTCTGGCCTTCATTCAGCACAGATGGATGCAGGGATCCTATCCTAAGACATCTCATGTAGCTTCTTCAGTTCGTCCAGGATGCAAGGGTTATCTTTTCAAATTGGCAGAGGAGGATTTCTGGATTATTGGAGAAAATTCTCAAGTGAACTTTTGGTTGGACAATTGGATCGGCATGCCTATTGCAGACATTGTGGACATCCCTTTTGAATATAGGGGACATTATGAGAACAAGATCACAGATTATTTCTATGATGGCACATGGCATTTTACAGAAGATTTCATAATTGCTTTTCCTAATGTGATTGATAAAATTTTATCTATTGCCATATCTCCTAACTTGGTGGACTGCAGGAGGTGGATGCCATCACTTACAGGTGTGGTCACTTCAAAGATAGCATACATGCACATAAGACCTCAATTCATTGCTACTAATTGGGGCAGCTGGATATGGGCGCCTTTTATTACTCCCTGTAGGTCAGTGATAGTATGGAAAGCCATCAAGGGGGTTCTGACTACATGGGAAGTTCTCAGACATCGAGGTTCCAATGGGCCGTCAAGATGTTACCTATGCAAGGCAAATGAGGAGAGTTTGGATCACATTTTTATGAGTTGCCCGATATCAAAGCAAGTTTTGCAGTTTATTCTGAGAGGATTTAGTTTTGGGAATCAGATTCACGTGGATCAAAGCTTGGCAGAGTTTATCTTACAAGTAATGCAGATACAAGGGAGCAAGCAAGTCATTTCTCTATGGAGGTATACTATTGTCACATACATATGGATCATATGGTATACCCGCAACAATATGGTATATGGAGGATACACAGATGATTTGAGAGACAAGACAGTCACCACACTGGGCACGATAGCTATGATCAAGTCACTGATAAAGGAGCTCAATGGACAAAAAATTGGTAGCATGTTTAATACGGTGGAGGATTTGGGAGCTTTGCATTACTTTGACATTACTGGAGTGCCGAGGCAAGCTCCCCACATTATCTCAGTCCGATGGATGCCTCCAAAGCCAGGTTGGGTGAAGATTAACACTGATGGACACGCTGCCGGATCACCTGAGAGTATTGCTGGCAGTGGAGTTTATAGAAACAGCAGGGGTTTCTTCATGGGGGCTTTCACGACAGGTTTTGGCACAGGTTTTGCCTTTGAAGCGGAATTGGCAGCGGCGTTCCTAGCAATTGAAATTGCTTTTAATAAGGGATGGCATTCGTTATGGTTAGAAACAGACTCGATTATGGTTCAGCAGGTTATGCAAGCGGAAAAACCAACCCTTCCATGGAGGCTCATGGCCAAGTGGCAGGCAGCAAGAGACATTGTACTTCAAATTCGTTTCATGGTAACACATATCTACCGTGAAGGAAATTCTGCAGCGGATTCAATTGCAGCAAAGGGAGGGGATTTTGTTTGGATAGCAGAGGCAGGTGCAGCAATGAACACTATACTCTTCAAAGATATGAATCATAATTATTTTAGATTTAAATAGTTTTTTATACTTTTAATTGCTAGTCATCTTCTGATCTTGTAATTGTAATCTTTTATTTTTACATCTTAATAAAGGAACTATTGAACTATATTCTCATGTCTAATAACTAATTTGACCATAAAAATTGCAAGTAAATGTTCATTTCAAGTAGTTCTTGACCTTGCTCACGGAGTAGAATCAGCTCTGCACTTTGACTATTTAGTGACTCTATGGCACAAGCTTCTTAGCATTTAATACTCTGAAAACATGTTCTCCAGCAATATTCTCATGTGTAATAACTAATTTTACCATAAAAATGGCAAGAAAATGCTCACTTCAAGGAGTTCTTTAACTGACTCATGGAGTAGAATCAGCTCTGCACTGTGTGTTTTTAGTGACTCTATGACGCAAGCTTCGTTGCAGTTATATAATCTAAAAATATGTTCTCCAACTATATGCTCATGCATAATAACTAATTTGACTATAAAAATTGTAAGAAAATGCTCACTTCAAGGAGTACGTGACCTGACTCATGGAGTAGAATCTGCTCTTCACTGTGCGTATTAGTGACTCCACTGTGCAAGCTTCCTAGCATTTTTATACTCTGAAAACACGTTCTCCAACTATATACTCATGTATAATAACTAATTTGACCATAAAAATGGTAAGAAAATGCTCACTTCAAGGAGTTATTAACCTGGCTCACAGAGTAGAATCAGCTCTGCCCTTTGCTTTTTAGTGACTCAATGACGTAAGCTTCCTAGCACTTTTATACTCTGAAAAATATATTCTCCAACTATATTCTCATGTCTAATAACTAATTTGACCATGAAAATGGCAAGAAATTGCACACTTCAGGGAGTTCTTAACTTGACTCACAGAGTAGAATCAGCTCTGCACTGTGAGTTTTTAGTGACTCTATGGTGCAAGCTTCCTAGCATTTTATACTCTAAAAATATGTTCTCCAACTATATTCTCATGTTAAATAACTAATTTGACCTTAAAAATGGTAAGAAAAAGCTCATTTCAAGGAGTTATTGACCTAGCTCACGGAGTATAATCAGCTCTGCACTGTGAGTGTTTAGTGACTCTATGGTGCAAGCTTCCAAGCATTTTTATACTCTATAAACATGTTCTCCAACTATATTCTCATGTATAATAACTAATTTGACTATAAAATGGCAAGAAAATGCTCACTTCAAGGAGTTCTTAACCTGGATTACAGAGTAAAATCAGCTCTGCATTTTGACTTTTTAGTGACTTTATGGAGGAAGCTTCCTAGCATTTTTATACTCTGAAAACATGTTCTCCAACTATATTCTCATGTCAAATAACTAATTTGACCATAAAAATGGCAAGTAAATGTTCACTTCAAGTAGTTCTTGACCTTGCTCACGGAGTAGAATCAGCTCTGAACTTTGACTATTTAGTGACTCTATGGCACAGGCTTCTTAGCATTTAATACTCTGAAAACATGTTCTCCAGCAATATTCTCATGTGTAATAACTAATTTTACCATAAAAATGGCAAGAAAATGCTCACTTCAAGGAGTTCTTGACCTGACTCATGGAGTAGAATCAGCTCTGCACTGTGTGTTTTTAGTGACTCTATGACGCAAGCTTCGTTGCAGTTATATACTCTAAAAACATGTTCTCCAACTATATGATCATGCATAATAACTAATTTGACTATAAAAATTGCAAGAAAATGCTCACTTCAAGGAGTACGTGACCTGGCTCATGGAGTAGAATCTGCTTTTCACTGTGCGTATTAGTGACTCCACGGTGCAAGCTTCCTAGCATTTTTATACTCTGAAAACACATTCTCCAACTATATACTCATGTATAATAACTAATTTGACCATAAAAATGGTAAGAAAATGCTCATTTCAAGGAGTTATTAACATGGCTCACGGAGTAGAATCAGCTATGCCCTTTGCTTTTTAGTGACTCAATGACGCAAGCTTCCTAGCACTTTTATACTCTGAAAATATATTCTCCAACTATATTCTCATGTATAATAACTAATTTGACTATAAAAATGGCAAGAAAATGCTCACTTCAAGGAGTTCTTGACTTGGATTACGGAGTAGAATCAGCTCTGCACTTTGACTTTTTAGTGACTCTATGGCGGAAGCTTCCTAGCATTTTTATACTCTAAAAACATGTTCTCCAACTATATTCTCATGTCTAATAACTAATTTAACCATAAAAATTGCAAGATAATTCTCACTTCAAGGAGTAGGTGACCTGGCTCATGGAGTAGAATCTGCTCTTCACTGTGAGTTTTTAGTGACTCTACGGTGCAAGCTTCCTAGCATTTTTATACTCTGAAAATATGTTCTCAAACTATATACTCATGTATGATGACTAATTTAACCATAAAAATGGTAAGAAAATGCTCACTTCAAGGAGTTATTGACCTAGCTCACGGAGTAGAATCAGCTCTGCCCTTTGCTTTTTAGTGACTCAATGGCGCAAGCTTCCTAGCATTTTTATACTCCGAAAATATATTCTCCAACTATATTCTCATGTCTAATAACTAATTTGACTATAAAAATGGCAAGAAAATGCTCACTTCAAGGAGTTCTTGACCTGGATTACGGAGTAGAATCAGCTCTGCACTTTGACTTTTTAGTGACTCTATGGCGGAAGCTTCCTAGCATTTTTATACTCTAAAAACATGTTCTCCAACAATATTCTCATGTCTAATAACTAATTTGACCATAAAAATGGCAAGTAAACGTTCACTTCAAGTAGTTCTTGACCTTGCTCACGGAGTAGAATCAGCTCTGCACTTTGACTATTTAGTGACTCTATGGCACAAGCTTCTTAGCATTTAATACTCTGAAAACATGTTCTCCAGCAATATTCTCATGTGTAATAACTAATTTTACCATAAAAATGGCAAGAAAATGCTCACTTCAAGGAGTTCTTGACCTGACTCATGGAGTAGAATCAGCTCTGCACTGTGTGTTTTTAGTGACTCTATGACGCAAGCTTCGTTGCAGTTATATACTCTAAAAACATGTTCTCCAACTATATGATCATGCATAATAACTAATTTGACTATAAAAATTGCAAGAAAATGCTCACTTCAAGGAGTACGTGACCTGGCTCATGGAGTAGAATCTGCTTTTCACTGTGCGTATTAGTGACTCCACGGTGCAAGCTTCCTAGCATTTTTATACTCTGAAAATAAATTCTCCAACTATATACTAATGTATAATAACTAATTTGACCATAAAAATGGTAAGAAAATGCTCATTTCAAGGAGTTATTAACCTGGCTCACGGAGTAGAATCAGCTATGCCCTTTGCTTTTTAGTGACTCAATGACGCAAGCTTCCTAGCACTTTTATACTCTGAAAATATATTCTACAACTATATTCTCATGTATAATAACTAATTTGACTATAAAAATGGCAAGAAAATGCTCACTTCAAGGAGTTCTTGACTTGGCTAACGGAGTAGAATCAGCTCTGCACTTTGACTTTTTAGTGACTCTATGGCGTAAGCTTCCTAGCATTTTTATACTTTGAAAACATGTTCTCCAACTATATTCTCATGTCTAATAACTAATTTAACCATAAAAATTGCAAGATAATTCTCACTTCAAGGAGTAGGTGACCTGGCTCATGGAGTAGAATCTGCTCTTCACTGTGAGTTTTTAGTGACTTTACGGTGCAAGCTTCCTAGCATTTTTATACTCTGAAAATATGTTCTCCAACTATATACTCATGTATGATGACTAATTTAACCATAAAAATGGTAAGAAAATGCTCACTTCAAGGAGTTATTGACCTAGCTCACGGAGTAGAATCAGCTCTGCCCTTTGCTTTTTAGTGACTCAATGGCGCAAGCTTCCTAGCATTTTTATACTCCGAAAATATATTCTCCAACTATATTCTCATGTCTAATAACTAATTTGACTATAAAAATGGCAAGAAAATGCTCACTTCAAGGAGTTCTTGACCTGGATTACGGAGTAGAATCAGCTCTGCACTTTGACTTTTTAGTGACTCTATGGCGGAAGCTTCCTAGCATTTTTATACTCTAAAACCATGTTCTCCAACAATATTCTCATGTCTAATAACTAATTTGACCATAAAAATGGCAAGTAAATGTTCACTTCAAGTAGTTCTTGACCTTGCTCACGGAGTAGAATCAGCTCGGCACTTTGACTATTTAGTGACTCTATGGCACAAGCTTCTTAGCATTTAATACTCTGAAAATATGTTCTCCAGCAATATTCTCATGTGTAATAACTAATTTTACCATAAAAATGGCAAGAAAATGCTCACTTCAAGGAGTTCTTGACCTGACTCATGGAGTAGAATCAGCTCTGCACTGTGTGTTTTTAGTGACTCTATGACGCAAGCTTCGTTGCAGTTATATACTCTAAAAACATGTTCTCCAACTATATGCTCATGCATAATAACTAATTTGACTATAAAAACTGTAAGAAAATGCTCACTTCAAGGAGTACGTGACCTGGCTCATGGAGTAGAATCTGCTCTTCACTGTGCGTATTAGTGACTCCACGGTGCAAGCTTCCTAGCATTTTTATACTCTGAAAACACGTTCTCCAACTATATACTCATGTATAATAACTAATTTGACCATAAAAATGGTAAGAAAATGCTCACTTAAAGGAGTTATTAACCTGGCTCACGGAGTAGAATCAGCTCTGCCCTTTGCTTTTTAGTGACTCAATGACGTAAGCTTCCTAGCACTTTTATACTCTGAAAATATATTCTCCAACTATATTCTCATGTCTAATAACTAATTTGACCATGAAAATGGCAAGAAAATGCACACTTCAGGGAGTTCTTAACTTGACTCACAGAGTAGAATCAGCTCTGCACTGTGAGTTTTTAGTGACTCTATGGTGCAAGCTTCCTAGCATTTTATACTCTAAAAATATGTTCTCCAACTATATTCTCATGTTAAATAACTAATTTGACCTTAAAAATGGTAAGAAAAAGCTCATTTCAAGGAGTTATTGACCTAGCTCAAGGAGTATAATCAGCTCTGCACTGTGAGTGTTTAGTGACTCTATGGTGCAAGCTTCCAAGCATTTTTATACTCTATAAACATGTTCTACAGCTATATTCTCATGTATAATAACTAATTTGACTATAAAAATGGCAAGAAAATGCTCACTTCAAGGAGTTCTTAACCTGGATTACGGAGTAGAATCAGCTCTGCATTTTGACTTTTTAGTGACTTTATGGCGGAAGCTTCCTAGCATTTTTATACTCTGAAAACATGTTCTCCAACTATATTCTCATGTCTAATAACTAATTTGACCATAAAAATGGCAAGTAAATGTTCACTTCAAGTAGTTCTTGACCTTGCTCACGGAGTAGAATCAGCTCTGCACTTTGACTATTTAGTGAACTCTATGGCACAAGCTTCTTAGCATTTAATACTCTGAAAACATGTTCTCCAACAATATTCTCATGTGTAATAACTAATTTTACCATAAAAATGGCAAGAAAATGCTCACTTCAAGGAGTTCTTGACCTGACTCATGGATTAGAATCAGCTCTGCACAGTGTGTTTTTAGTGACTCTATGACGCAAGCTTCGTTGCAGTTATATACTCTAAAAACATGTTCTCCAACTATATTCTCATGTATAATAACTAATTTGACTATAAAAATTGCAAGAAAATGCTCACTTCAAGGAGTACATGACCTGGCTCATGGAGTAGAATCTGCTTTCCACTGTGCGTATTAGTGACTCCACGGTGCAAGCTTCCTAGCATTTTTATACTCTGAAAACACGTTCTCCAACTATATACTCATGTATAATAACTAATTTGACGATAAAAATGGTAAGAAAATACTCACTTCAAGGAGTTATTAACCTGGCTCACGGAATAGAATCAGCTCTGCCCTTTGCTTTTTAGTGACTCAATGACACAAGTTTCCTAGCACTTTTATACTCTGAAAATATATTCTCCAACTATATTCTCATGTATAATAACTAATTTGATTATAAAAATGGCAAGAAAATGCTCACTTCAAGGAGTTCTTGACTTGGATTACGGAGTAGAATCAGCTCTGCACTTTGACTTTTTAGTGAGTCTATGGCGGAAGCTTCCTAGCATTTTTATACTCTGAAAACATGTTCTCCAACTATATTCTCATGTCTAATAACTAATTTAACCATAAAAATTGCAAGATAATTCTCACTTCAAGGAGTACGTGACCTGGCTCATGGAGTAGAATCTGCTCTTCACTGTGAGTTTTTAGTGACTCTACGGTGCAAGCTTCCTAGCATTTTTATACTCTGAAAATATGTTCTCCAACTATATACTCATGTATGATGACTAATTTGACCATAAAAATGGTAAGAAAATGCTCACTTCAAGGAGTTATTGACCTGGCTAACGGAGTAGAATCAGCTCTTCCCTTTGCTTTTTAGTGACTCAATGGCGCAAGCTTCCTAGCATTTTTATACTCCGAAAATATATTCTCCAACAATATTATCATGTCTAATAACTAATTTGACCATAAAAATGGCAAGAAAATGCTCATTTCAAGGAGTTCTTAACTTGACTCACGGAGTAGAATCAGCTATGCACTTTGTCTTTTTAGTGACTCTATGGCGCAAGCTTCCTAGTATTTTTATACTCTGAAAACATGTTCTCCAAAAATATTATCATGTCTAATAAGTAAATTGACCATAAAAATGGCAAGAAAATGCTCACTTCAAGAAGTTCTTGACCTGGCTCACGGAGTAGAATCAGCTATGCACTGTGAGTTTTTAGTGACTCTATGGTGCAAGATTCCTAGGATTTTATACTCTGAAAACATATTCTCCAACTATATGATCATGCATAATAACTAATTTGACCATAAAAATGGCAAGAAAATGCTCACTTCAAGGAGTTCTTGACCTGGATCACGGGATAGAATCAGCTCAGCACTTTGACTTTTAGTGACTCTATGGCGGAAGCTTCCTAGCATTTTTATACTCTGAAAACAAGTTCTCCAACAATAATCTCATGTCTAATAATTAATTTGACCATAAAAATGGCAAGAAAATGCTCAATTTAAGGAGTTCTTGTCCTGGCTCACGGAGTAGAATCAGCTTTGCACTGTGTGTTTTTAGTGACTCTATGGTGAAAGCATCGTATCAATTATATACTATGAAAACATGTTCTCCAATTATATACTCACATATAATAACTAATTTGACCATAAAATGGTAAGAAAATGCTAACTTCAAGGAGTTCTTGGCCTGGCCCACAGAGTAGAATCAGCTTTGCCTGTGAGTTTTCAGTGACTCTATGGTGCAAGCTTCCTCGCATTTTTATACTCTAAAAACAGGTTCACCAACTATATTCTCTTGTCTAATAACTAAATTGACCATTAAAATGGTAAGAAAATACTCACTTCAAAGAGTTATTGACCTGACTCACGGAGTAGAATCAGCTCAGCCCTTTCTTTTTAGTGACTCAATGGCGCAAGCTTCCTAGTATTTTTATACTCTAAAAATATGTTCTCCAACTATATTCTCATGTCTATACTAATTTGACCATAAAAATGGCAAGAAAATGCTCACTTTAAGGAGTTCTTAACCTGACTCACGGAGTTGAATCAACTCTGCACTTTGACTTTTAGTGACTCTATGGCGCAAGCTTCCTAGCATTTTGATACTCTGAAAACATGTTCTCCAACAATATTCTCATGTCTAATAACTAATTTGACCATAAAAATGGCAAGTAAATGTTCACTTCAAGTAGTTCTTGACCTTGCTCACGAAGTAGAATCAGCTCTGCACTTTGACTATTTAGTGACTCTATGGCACAAGCTTCTTAGCAATTAATACTCTGAAAACATGTTCTCCAGCAATATTCTCATGTGTAATAACTAATTTTACCATAAAAATGGCAAGAAAATGCTCACTTCAAGGAGTTCTTGACCTGACTCATGGAGTAGAATCAGCTCTGCACTGTGTGTTTTTAGTGACTCTATGACGCAAGCTTTGTTGCAGTTATATACTCTAAAAACATGTTCTCCAACTATATGATCATGCATAATAACTAATTTGACTATAAAAATTGCAAGAAAATGCTCACTTCAAGGAGTACGTGACCTGGCTCATAGAGTAGAATCTGCTTTTCACTGTGCGTATTAGTGACTCCACGGTGCAAGCTTCCTAGCATTTTTATACTCTGAAAACACATTCTCCAACTATATACTCATGTATAATAACTAATTTGACCATAAAAATGGTAAGAAAATGCTCATTTCAAGGAGTTATTAACCTGGCTCACGGAGTAGAATCAGCTATGCCCTTTGCTTTTTAGTGACTCAATGACGCAAGCTTCCTAGCACTTTTATACTCTGAAAATATATTCTCCAACTATATTCTCATGTATAATAACTAATTTGACTATAAAAATGGCAAGAAAATGCTCACTTCAAGGAGTTCTTGACTTGGATTACGGAGTAGAATCAGCTCTGCACTTTGACTTTTTAGTGACTCTATGGCGGAAGCTTCCTAGCATTTTTATACTCTGAAAACATGTTCTCCAACTATATTCTCATGTCTAATAACTAATTTAACCATAAAAATTGCAAGATAATTCTCACTTCAAGGAGTAGGTGACCTGGCTCATGGAGTAGAATCTGCTCTTCACTGTGAGTTTTTAGTGACTCTACGGTGCAAGCTTCCTAGTATTTTTATACTCTGAAAATATGTTCTCCAACTATATACTCATGTAAGATGACTAATTTAACCATAAAAATGGTAAGAAAATGCTCACTTCAAGGAGTTATTGACCTAGCTCACGGAGTAGAATCAGCTCTGCCCTTTGCTTTTTAGTGACTCAATGGCGCAAGCTTCCTAGCATTTTTATACTCCGAAAATATATTCTCCAACTATATTCTCATGTCTAATAACTAATTTGACTATAAAAATGGCAAGAAAATGCTCACTTCAAGGAGTTCTTGACCTGGATTACGGAGTAGAATCAGCTCTACACTTTGACTTTTTTGTGACTCTATGGCGGAAGCTTCCTAACATTTTTATACTCTAAAAACATGTTCTCCAACAATATTCTCATGTCTAATAACTAATTTGACCATAAAAATGGCAAGTAAATGTTCACTTCAAGTAGTTCTTGACCTTGCTCACGGAGTAGAATCAGCTCTGCACTTTGACTATTTAGTGACTCTATAGCACAAGCTTCTTAGCATTTAATACTCTGAAAATATGTTCTCCAGCAATATTCTCATGTGTAATAACTAATTTTACCATAAAAATGGCAAGAAAATGCTCACTTCAAGGAGTTCTTGACCTGACTCATGGAGTAGAATCAGCTCTGCACTGTGTGTTTTTAGTGACTCTATGACGCAAGCTTCGTTGCAGTTATATACTCTAAAAACATGTTCTCCAACTATATGCTCATGCATATTAACTAATTTGACTATAAAAATTGTAAGAAAATGCTCACTTCAAGGAGTACGTGACCTGGCTCATGGAGTAGAATCTGCTCTTCACTGTTCGTATTAGTGACTCCACGGTGCAAGCTTCCTAGCATTTTTATACTCTGAAAACACGTTCTCCAACTATATACTCATGTATAATAACTAATTTGACCATAAAAATGGTAAGAAAATGCTCACTTAAAGGAGTTATTAACCTGGCTCACGGAGTAGAATCAGCTCTGCCCTTTGCTTTTTAGTGACTCAATGACATAAGCTTCCTAGCACTTTTATACTCTAAAAATATATTCTCCAACTATATTCTCATGTCTAATAACTAATTTGACCATGAAAATGGCAAGAAAATGCACACTTCAGGGAGTTCTTAACTTGACTCACAGAGTAGAATCAGCTCTGCACTGTGAGTTTTTAGTGACTCTATGGTGCAAGCTTCCTAGCATTTTATACTCTAAAAATATGTTCTCCAACTATATTCTCATGTTAAATAACTAATTTGACCTTAAAAATGGTAAGAAAAAGCTCATTTCAAGGAGTTATTGACCTAGCTCAAGGAGTATAATCAGCTCTGCACTGTGAGTGTTTAGTGACTCTATGGTGCAAGCTTCCAAGCATTTTTATACTCTATAAACATGTTCTACAACTATATTCTCATGTATAATAACTAATTTGACTATAAAAATGGCAAGAAAATGCTCACTTCAAGGAGTTCTTAACCTGGATTACGGAGTAGAATCAGCTCTGCATTTTGACTTTTTAGTGACTTTATGGCGGAAGCTTCCTAGCATTTTTATACTCTGAAAACATGTTCTCCAACTATATTCTCATGTCTAATAACTAATTTGACCATAAAAATGGCAAGTAAATGTTCACTTCAAGTAGTTCTTGACCTTGCTCACGGAGTAGAATCAGCTCTGCACTTTGACTATTTAGTGACTCTATGGCACAAGCTTCTTAGCATTTAATACTCTGAAAACATGTTCTCCAGCAATATTCTCATGTGTAATAACTAATTTTACCATAAAAATGGCAAGAAAATGCTCACTTCAAGGAGTTCTTGACCTGACTCATGGAGTAGAATCAGCTCTGCACTGTGTGTTTTTAGTGAATCTATGACGCAAGCTTCGTTGCAGTTATATACTCTAAAAACATGTTCTCCAACTATATGCTCATGCATATTAACTAATTTGACTATAAAAATTGTAAGAAAATGCTCACTTCAAGGAGTACGTGACCTGGCTCATGGAGTAGAATCTGCTCTTCACTGTTCGTATTAGTGACTCCACGGTGCAAGCTTCCTAGCATTTTTATACTCTGAAAACACGTTCTCCAACTATATACTCATGTATAATAACTAATTTGACCATAAAAATGGTAAGAAAATGCTCACTTAAAGGAGTTATTAACCTGGCTCACGGAGTAGAATCAGCTCTGCCCTTTGCTTTTTAGTGACTCAATGACGTAAGCTTCCTAGCACTTTTATACACTGAAAATATATTCTCCAACTATATTCTCATGTCTAATAACTAATTTGACCATGAAAATGGCAAGAAAATGCACATTTCAGGGAGTTCTTAACTTGACTCACAGAGTAGAATCAGCTCTGCACTGTGAGTTTTTAGTGACTCTATGGTGCAAGCTTCCTAGCATTTTATACTCTAAAAATATGTTCTCCAACTATATTCTCATGTTAAATAACTAATTTGACCTTAAAAATGGTAAGAAAAAGCTCATTTCAAGGAGTTATTGACCTAGCTCAAGGAGTATAATCAGCTCTGCACTGTGAGTGTTTAGTGACTCTATGGTGCAAGCTTCCAAGCATTTTTATACTCTATAAACATGTTCTACAACTATATTCTCATGTATAATAACTAATTTGACTATAAAAATGGCAAGAAAATGCTCACTTCAAGGAGTTCTTAACCAGGATTACGGAGTAGAATCAGCTCTGCATTTTGACTTTTTAGTGACTTTATGGCGGAAGCTTCCTAGCATTTTTATACTCTGAAAACATGTTCTCCAACTATATTCTCATGTCTAATAACTAATTTGACCATAAAAATGGCAAGTAAATGTTCACTTCAAGTAGTTCTTGACCTTGCTCACGGAGTAGAATCAGCTCTGCACTTTGACTATTTAGTGACTCTATGGCACAAGCTTCTTAGTATTTAATACTCTGAAAACATGTTCTCCAGCAATATTCTCATGTGTAATAACTAATTTCACCGTAAAAATGGCAAGAAAATGCTCACTTCAAGGAGTTCTTGACCTGACTCATGGAGTAGAATCAGCTCTGCACAGTGTGTTTTTAGTGACTCTATGACGCAAGCTTTGTTGCAGTTATATACTCTAAAAACATGTTCTCCAACTATATTCTCATGTATAATAACTAATTTGACTATAAAAATTGCAAGAAAATGCTCACTTCAAGGAGTACGTGACCTGGCTCATGGAGTAGAATCTGCTTTTCACTGTGCGTATTAGTGACTCCACGGTGCAAGCTTCCTAGCATTTTTATACTCTGAAAACACGTTCTCCAACTATATACTCATGTATAATAACTAATTTGACCATAAAAATGGTAAGAAAATGCTAACTTCAAGGAGTTATTAACCTGGCTCACGGAATAGAATCAGCTCTGCCCTTTGCTTTTTAGTGACTCAATGACACAAGTTTCCTAGCATTTTTATACTCTGAAAATATATTCTCCAACTATATTCTCATGTATAATAACTAATTTGACTATAAAAATGGCAAGAAAATGCTCACTTCAAGGAGTTCTTGACTTGGATTACGGAGTAGAATCAGCTCTGCACTTTGACTTTTTAGTGAGTCTATGGCGGAAGCTTCCTAGCATTTTTATACTCTGAAAACATGTTCTCCAACTATATTCTCATGTCTAATAACTAATTTAACCATAAAAATTGCAAGATAATTCTCACTTCAAGGAGTACGTGACCTGGCTCATGGAGTAGAATCTGCTCTTCACTGTGAGTTTTTAGTGACTCTACGGTGCAAGCTTCCTAGCATTTTTATACTCTGAAAATATGTTCTCCAACTATATACTCATGTATGATGACTAATTTGACCATAAAAATGGTAAGAAAATGCTCACTTCAAGGAGTTATTGACCTGGCTAACGGAGAAGAATCAGCTCTGCCCTTTGCTTTTTAGTGACTCAATGGCGCAAGCTTCCTAGCATTTTTATACTCCGAAAATATATTCTCCAACTATATTATCATGTCTAATAACTAATTTGACCATAAAAATAGCAAGAAAATGCTCATTTCAAGGAGTTCTTAACTTGACTCACGGAGTAGAATCAGCTATGCACTTTGTCTTTTTAGTGACTCTATGGCGCAAGCTTCCTAGTATTTTTATACTCTGAAAACATGTTCTCCAAAAATATTATCATGTCTAATAATTAAATTGACCATAAAAATGGTAAGAAAATGCTCACTTCAAGAAGTTCTTGACCTGGCTCACGGAGTAGAATCAGCTATGCACTGTGAGTTTTTAGTGACTCTATGGTGCAAGATTCCTAGGATTTTATACTCTGAAAACATATTCCCCAACTATATTCTCATGTCAAGTAACTAATTTGACCATAAAAATGGCAAGAAAATGCTCACTTCAAGGAGTTCTTGACCTGGATCACGGAGTAGAATCAGCTCAGCACTTTGACTTTTTAGTGACTCTATGGCGGAAGCTTCCTAGCATTTTTATACTCTGAAAACAAGTTCTCCAACAATAATCTCATGTCTAATAACTAATTTGACCATAAAAATGGCAAGAAAATGCTCAATTTAAGGAGTTCTTGTCCTGGCTCACGGAGTAGAATCAGCTTTGCACTGTGTGTTTTTAGTGACTCTATGGTGAAAGCATCGTATCAATTATATACTATGAAAACATGTTCTCCAATTATATACTCACATATAATAACTAATTTGACCATAAAATGGTAAGAAAATGCTAACTTCAAGGAGTTCTTGGCCTGGCTCACGGAGTAGAATCAGCTTCGCCTGTGAGTTTTCAGTGACTCTATGGTGCAAGCTTCCTCGCATTTTTATACTCTAAAAACATGTTCACCAACTATATTCTCTTGTCTAATAACTAAATTGACCATTAAAATGGTAAGAAAATACTCACTTCAAAGAGTTATTGACCTGACTCACGGAGTAGAATCTGCTCAGCCCTTTCTTTTTTAGTGACTCAATGGCGCAAGCTTCCTAGTATTTTTATACTCTAAAAATATGTTCTCCAACTATATTCTCATGTCTATACTAATTTAACCATAAAAATGGCAAGAAAATGCTCACTTCAAGGAGTTCTTAACCTGACTCACGGAGTTGAATCAACTCTGCACTTTGACTTTTAGTGACTCTATGGCGCAAGCTTCCTAGCATTTTGATACTCTAAAAACATGTTCTCCAACAATATTCTCATGTCTAATAACTAATTTGACCATAAAAATGGCAAGTAAATGTTCACTTCAAGTAGTTCTTGACCTTGCTCACGAAGTAGAATCAGCTCTGCACTTTGACTATTTAGTGACTCTATGGCACAAACTTCTTAGCATTTAATACTCTGAAAACATGTTCTCCAGCAATATTCTCATGTGTAATAACTAATTTTACCATAAAAATGGCAAGAAAATGCTCACTTCAAGGAGTTCTTGACCTGACTCATGGAGTAGAATCAGCTCTGCACTGTGTGTTTTTAGTGACTCTATGACACAAGCTTCGTTGCAGTTATATACTCTAAAAACATGTTCTCCAACTATATGATCATGCATAATAACTAATTTGACTATAAAAATTGCAATAAAATGCTCACTTCAAGGAGTACGTGACCTGGCTCATAGAGTAGAATCTGCTTTTCACTGTGCGTATTAGTGACTCCACGGTGCAAGCTTCCTAGCATTTTTATACTCTGAAAACACATTCTCCAACTATATACTCATGTATAATAACTAATTTGACCATAAAAATGGTAAGAAAATGCTCATTTCAAGGAGTTATTAACATGGCTCACGGAGTAGAATCAGCTATGCCCTTTGCTTTTTTGTGACTCAATGACGCAAGCTTCCTAGCACTTTTATACTCTGAAAATATATTCTCCAACTATATTCTCATGTATAATAACTAATTTGACTATAAAAATGGCAAGAAAATGCTCACTTCAAGGAGTTCTTGACTTGGATTACGGAGTAGAATCAGCTCTGCACTTTGACTTTTTAGTGACTCTATGGCGGAAGCTTCCTAGCATTTTTATACTCTGAAAACATGTTCTC
Organism: Pogostemon cablin; assembly: GCA_023678885.1. NCBI lineage: Eukaryota > Viridiplantae > Streptophyta > Magnoliopsida > Lamiales > Lamiaceae > Pogostemon > Pogostemon cablin. The sequence goes on along the minus strand of CM042957.1, from coordinate 41,825,657 downwards.
CAACTATATTCTCATGTCTAATAACTAATTTAACCATAAAAATTGTAAGATAATTCTCACTTCAAGGAGTAGGTGACCTGGCTCATGGAGTAGAATCTGCTCTTCACTGTGAGTTTTTAGTGACTCTACGGTGCAAGCTTCCTAGCATTTTTATACTCTGAAAATATGTTCTCCAACTATATACTCATGTATGATGACTAATTTAACCATAAAAATGGTAAGAAAATGCTCACTTCAAGGAGTTATTGACCTAGCTCACGGAGTAGAATCAGCTCTGCCCTTTGCTTTTTAGTGACTCAATGGCGCAAGCTTCCTAGCATTTTTATACTCCGAAAATATATTCTCCAACTATATTCTCATGTCTAATAACTAATTTGACTATAAAAATGGCAAGAAAATGCTCACTTCAAGGAGTTCTTGACCTGGATTACGGAGTAGAATCAGCTCTACACTTTGACTTTTTAGTGACTCTATGGCGGAAGCTTCCTAGCATTTTTATACTCTAAAAACATGTTCTCCAACAATATTCTCATGTCTAATAACTAATTTGACCATAAAAATGGCAAGTAAATGTTCACTTCAAGTAGTTCTTGACCTTGCTCACGGAGTAGAATCAGCTCTGCACTTTGACTATTTAGTGACTCTATAGCACAAGCTTCTTAGCATTTAATACTCTGAAAATATGTTCTCCAGCAATATTCTCATGTGTAATAACTAATTTTACCATAAAAATGGCAAGAAAATGCTCACTTCAAGGAGTTCTTGACCTGACTCATGGAGTAGAATCAGCTCTGCACTGTGTGTTTTTAGTGACTCTATGACGCAAGCTTCGTTGCAGTTATATACTCTAAAAACATGTTCTCCAACTATATGCTCATGCATAATAACTAATTTGACTATAAAAATTGTAAGAAAATGCTCACTTCAAGGAGTACGTGACCTGGCTCATGGAGTAGAATCTGCTCTTCACTGTGCGTATTAGTGACTCCACGGTGCAAGCTTCCTAGCATTTTTATACTCTGAAAACACGTTCTCCAACTATATACTCATGTATAATAACTAATTTGACCATAAAAATGGTAAGAAAATGCTCACTTAAAGGAGTTATTAACCTGGCTCACGGAGTAGAATCAGCTCTGCCCTTTGCTTTTTAGTGACTCATTGACGTAAGCTTCCTAGCACTTTTATACTCTGAAAATATATTCTCCAACTATATTCTCATGTCTAATAACTAATTTGACCATGAAAATGGCAAGAAAATACACACTTCAGGGAGTTCTTAACTTGACTCACAGAGTAGAATCAGCTCTGCACTGTGAGTTTTTAGTGACTCTATGGTGCAAGCTTCCTAGCATTTTATACTCTAAAAATATGTTCTCCAACTATATTCTCATGTTAAATAACTAATTTGACCTTAAAAATGGTAAGAAAAAGCTCATTTCAAGGAGTTATTGACCTAGCTCAAGGAGTATAATCAGCTCTGCACTGTGAGTGTTTAGTGACTCTATGGTGCAAGCTTCCAAGCATTTTTATACTCTATAAACATGTTCTACAACTATATTCTCATGTATAATAACTAATTTGACTATAAAAATGGCAAGAAAATGCTCACTTCAAGGAGTTCTTAACCTGGATTACGGAGTAGAATCAGCTCTGCATTTTGACTTTTTAGTGACTTTATGGCGGAAGCTTCCTAGCATTTTTATACTCTGAAAACATGTTCTCCAACTATATTCTCATGTCTAATAACTAATTTGACCATAAAAATGGCAAGTAAATGTTCACTTCAAGTAGTTCTTGACCTTGCTCACGGAGTAGAATCAGCTCTGCACTTTGACTATTTAGTGACTCTATGGCACAAGCTTCTTAGCATTTAATACTCTGAAAACATGTTCTCCAGCAATATTCTCATGTGTAATAACTAATTTTACCATAAAAATGGCAAGAAAATGCTCACTTCAAGGAGTTCTTGACCTGACTCATGGAGTAGAATCAGCTCTGCACAGTGTGTTTTTAGTGACTCTATGACGCAAGCTTTGTTGCAGTTATATACTCTAAAAACATGTTCTCCAACTATATTCTCATGTATAATAACTAATTTGACTATAAAAATTGCAAGAAAATGCTCACTTCAAGGAGTACGTGACCTGGCTCATGGAGTAGAATCTGCTTTTCACTGTGCGTATTAGTGACTCCACGGTGCAAGCTTCCTAGCATTTTTATACTCTGAAAACACGTTCTCCAACTATATACTCATGTATAATAACTAATTTGACCATAAAAATGGTAAGAAAATGCTCATTTCAAGGAGTTATTAACCTGGCTCACGGAATAGAATCATCTCTGCCCTTTGCTTTTTAGTGACTCAATGACACAAGTTTCCTAGCATTTTTATACTCTGAAAATATATTCTCCAACTATATTCTCATGTATAATAACTAATTTGACTATAAAAATGGCAAGAAAATGCTCACTTCAAGGAGTTCTTGACTTGGATTACGGAGTAGAATCAGCTCTGCACTTTGACTTTTTAGTGAGTCTATGGCGGAAGCTTCCTAGCATTTTTATACTCTGAAAACATGTTCTCCAACTATATTCTCATGTCTAATAACTAATTTAACCATAAAAATTGCAAGATAATTCTCACTTCAAGGAGTACGTGACCTGGCTCATGGAGTAGAATCTGCTCTTCACTGTGAGTTTTTAGTGACTCTACGGTGCAAGCTTCCTAGCATTTTTATACTCTGAAAATATGTTCTCCAACTATATACTCATGTATGATGACTAATTTGACCATAAAAATGGTAAGAAAATGCTCACTTCAAGGAGTTATTGACCTGGCTAACGGAGAAGAATCAGCTCTGCCCTTTGCTTTTTAGTGACTCAATGGCGCAAGCTTCCTAGCATTTTTATACTCCGAAAATATATTCTCCAACTATATTATCATGTCTAATAACTAATTTGACCATAAAAATGGCAAGAAAATGCTCATTTCAAGGAGTTCTTAACTTGACTCACGGAGTAGAATCAGCTATGCACTTTGTCTTTTTAGTGACTCTATGGCGCAAGCTTCCTAGTATTTTTATACTCTGAAAACATGTTCTCCAAAAATATTATCATGTCTAATAATTAAATTGACCATAAAAATGGCAAGAAAATGCTCACTTCAAGAAGTTCTTGACCTGGCTCACGGAGTAGAATCAGCTATGCACTGTGAGTTTTTAGTGACTCTATGGTGCAAGATTCCTAGGATTTTATACTCTGAAAACATATTCTCCAACTATATTCTCATGTCAAGTAACTAATTTGACCATAAAAATGGCAAGAAAATGCTCACTTCAAGGAGTTCTTGACCTGGATCACGGAGTAGAATCAGCTCAGCACTTTGACTTTTTAGTGACTCTATGGCGGAGGCTTCCTAGCATTTTTATACTCTGAAAACAAGTTCTCCAACAATAATCTCATGTCTAATAACTAATTTGACCATAAAAATGGCAAGAAAATGCTCAATTTAAGGAGTTCTTGTCCTGGCTCACGGAGTAGAATCAGCTTTGCACTGTGTGTTTTTAGTGACTCTATGGTGAAAGCATCGTATCAATTATATACTATGAAAACATGTTCTCCAATTATATACTCACATATAATAACTAATTTGACCATAAAATGGTAAGAAAATGCTAACTTCAAGGAGTTCTTGGCCTGGCTCACGGAGTAGAATCAGCTTTGCCTGTGAGTTTTCAGTGACTCTATGGTGCAAGCTTCCTCGCATTTTTATACTCTAAAAACATGTTCACCAACTATATTCTCTTGTCTAATAACTAAATTGACCATTAAAATGGTAAGAAAATACTCACTTCAAAGAGTTATTGACCTGACTCACGGAGTAGAATCTGCTCAGCCCTTTCTTTTTAGTGACTCAATGGCGCAAGCTTCCTAGTATTTTTATACTCTAAAAATATGTTCTCCAACTATATTCTCATGTCTATACTAATTTGACCATAAAAATGGCAAGAAAATGCTCACTTCAAGGAGTTCTTAACCTGACTCACGGAGTTGAATCAACTCTGCACTTTGACTTTTAGTGACTCTATGGCGCAAGCTTCCTAGCATTTTGATACTCTGAAAACATGTTCTCCAACAATATTCTCATGTCTAATAACTAATTTGTCCATAAAAATGGCAAGTAAATGTTCACTTCAAGTAGTTCTTGACCTTGCTCACGAAGTAGAATCAGCTCTGCACTTTGACTATTTAGTGACTCTATGGCACAAGCTTCTTAGCATTTAATACTCTGAAAACATGTTCTCCAGCAATATTCTCATGTGTAATAACTAATTTTACCATAAAAATGGCAAGAAAATGCTCACTTCAAGGAGTTCTTGACCTGACTCATGGAGTAGAATCAGCTCTGCACTGTGTGTTTTTAGTGACTCTATGACGCAAGCTTCGTTGCAGTTATATACTCTAAAAACATGTTCTCCAACTATATGATCATGCGTAATAACTAATTTGACTATAAAAATTGCAAGAAAATGCTCACTTCAAGGAGTACGTGACCTGGCTCATAGAGTAGAATCTGCTTTTCACTGTGCGTATTAGTGACTCCACGGTGCAAGCTTCCTAGCATTTTTATACTCTGAAAACACATTCTCCAACTATATACTCATGTATAATAACTAATTTGACCATAAAAATGGTAAGAAAATGCTCATTTCAAGGAGTTATTAACCTAGCTCACGGAGTAGAATCAGCTATGCCCTTTGCTTTTTAGTGACTCAATGACGCAAGCTTCCTAGCACTTTTATACTCTGAAAATATATTCTCCAACTATATTCTCATGTATAATAACTAATTTGACTATAAAAATGGCAAGAAAATGCTCACTTCAAGGAGTTCTTGACTTGGATTACGGAGTAGAATCAGCTCTGCACTTTGACTTTTTAGTGACTCTATGGCGGAAGCTTCCTAGCATTTTTATACTCTGAAAACATGTTCTCCAACTACATTCTCATGTCTAATAACTAATTTAACCATAAAAATTGCAAGAAAAAGCTCACTTCAAGGGGTACGTGCCCTGGCTCATGGAGTAGAATCTGCTCTTCACTGTGAGTTTTTAGCGATTCTACGGTGCAAGCTTCGTAGCATTTTTATACTCTGAAAACACATTCTCCAACTATATACTCATGTATAATGACTAATTTGACCATAAAAATGGTAAGAAAATGCTCACTTCAAGGAGTTATTAACCTGGCTCACGGAGTAGAATAAGCTCTGCCCTTTGCTTTTTAGTGACTCAATGACGCAAGCTTCCTAGCACTTTTATACTCTGAAAATATATTCTCCAACTATATTCTCATGTCTAGTAACTAATTTGACCATAAAAATGGCAAGAAAATGCTCACTTCAGGGAGTTCTTAACTTGACTCACAAAGTAGAATCAGCTCTGCACTGTGACTTTTTACTGACTCTATGGTGCAAGCTTCCTAGCATTTTATACTCTGAAAACATGTTCTCCAACTATATTCTCATGTCAAGTAACTAACTTGACCATAAAAATGGCCAGAAAAAGCTCATTTCAAGGAGTTATTGACCTGGCTCACGGAGTAAAATCAGCTCTACACTGTGAGTGTTTAGTGACTCTATGGTGCAAGCTTCCTATCATTTTTATACTCTGAAAACATGTTTTCCAACTATATTCTCATGTTTAATAACTAATTTGACCATAAAAATGGCAAGAAAATGCTCAATTCAAGGAGTTCTTGTCCTGGCTCACGGAGTAGAATCAGCTCTGCACTGTGAGTTTTTAGTGACTCTATGGTGCAACCTTTCGAGCATTTTATAGTCTGAAAATGTGTTCTCCAACTATATTCTCATGTCAAATAACTAATTTGACCATAAAAATGGCAAGAAAAAGCTCATTTCAAGGAGTTATTGACCTGGCTCATGGAGTAGAATCAGCTTTGCACTTTGAGTGTTTAGTGACTCCATGGTACAATCTTCCTAGCATTTTTATACTCTAAAAACATGTTCTCCAACTATATTCTCTTGTATAATAACTAATTTACTATAAAAATAGCAAGAAAATGCTCACTTCTATGAGTTCTTGACCTGGATCACGGAGTAGAATCAGCTCTGCACTTTGACTTTTTAGTGACTCTATGGCGGAAGCTTCCTAGCATTTTTATACTCTGAAAACATGTTCTCCAACTACATTCTCATGTCTAATAACTAATTTAACCATAAAAATTGCAAGAAAAAGCTCACTTCAAGGGGTACGTGCCCTGGCTCATGGAGTAGAATCTGCTCTTCACTGTGAGTTTTTAGCGATTCTACGGTGCAAGCTTCGTAGCATTTTTATACTCTGAAAACACATTCTCCAACTATATACTCATGTATAATGACTAATTTGACCATAAAAATGGTAAGAAAATGCTCACTTCAAGGAGTTATTAACCTGGCTCACGGAGTAGAATAAGCTCTGCCCTTTGCTTTTTAGTGACTCAATGACGCAAGCTTCCTAGCACTTTTATACTCTGAAAATATATTCTCCAACTATATTCTCATGTCTAGTAACTAATTTGACCATAAAAATGGCAAGAAAATGCTCACTTCAGGGAGTTCTTAACTTGACTCACAAAGTAGAATCAGCTCTGCACTGTGACTTTTTACTGACTCTATGGTGCAAGCTTCCTAGCATTTTATACTCTGAAAACATGTTCTCCAACTATATTCTCATGTCAAGTAACTAACTTGACCATAAAAATGGCCAGAAAAAGCTCATTTCAAGGAGTTATTGACCTGGCTCACGGAGTAAAATCAGCTCTACACTGTGAGTGTTTAGTGACTCTATGGTGCAAGCTTCCTATCATTTTTATACTCTGAAAACATGTTTTCCAACTATATTCTCATGTTTAATAACTAATTTGACCATAAAAATGGCAAGAAAATGCTCAATTCAAGGAGTTCTTGTCCTGGCTCACGGAGTAGAATCAGCTCTGCACTGTGAGTTTTTAGTGACTCTATGGTGCAACCTTTCGAGCATTTTATAGTCTGAAAATGTGTTCTCCAACTATATTCTCATGTCAAATAACTAATTTGACCATAAAAATGGCAAGAAAAAGCTCATTTCAAGGAGTTATTGACCTGGCTCATGGAGTAGAATCAGCTTTGCACTTTGAGTGTTTAGTGACTCCATGGTACAATCTTCCTAGCATTTTTATACTCTAAAAACATGTTCTCCAACTATATTCTCTTGTATAATAACTAATTTACTATAAAAATAGCAAGAAAATGCTCACTTCTATGAGTTCTTGACCTGGATCACGGAGTAGAATCAGCTCTGCACTTTGACTTTTTAGTGACTCTATGGCGGAAGCTTCCTAGCATTTTTATACTCTGAAAACATGTTCTCCAACTACATTCTCATGTCTAATAACTAATTTAACCATAAAAATTGCAAGAAAAAGCTCACTTCAAGGGGTACGTGCCCTGGCTCATGGAGTAGAATCTGCTCTTCACTGTGAGTTTTTAGCGATTCTACGGTGCAAGCTTCGTAGCATTTTTATACTCTGAAAACACATTCTCCAACTATATACTCATGTATAATGACTAATTTGACCATAAAAATGGTAAGAAAATGCTCACTTCAAGGAGTTATTGACCTGGATCACGGAGTATAATCAGCTCTGCCCTTTGTTTTTTAGTGACTCAATGGCGCAAGCTTCCTAGCATTTTTATACTCTGAAAATATATTCTCCAACTATATTCTCATGTCTAATAACTAATTTGACCATAAAAATGGCAAGAAAATGCTCACTTCAAGGAGTTCTTAACTTGACTCACGGAGTAGAATCAGCTCTGCACTTTGTCTTTTTAGTGACTCTATGGCGCATGCTTCCTAGCATTTTTATACTCTGAAAACATGTTCTCCAACAATATTCTAATGTCTAATAACTAATTTGACCATAAAAATGGCAAGAAAATGCTCATTTCAAGGAGTTCTTGTCCTGGCTCACGGAGTAGAATCAGCTCTGCACTGTGTGTTTTTAGTGACTCAATGGTTCATGCTTCCTTGCATTTTTATACACTAAAAACATATTCTCCGACTATATTCTCATGTTTAATAACAAAATTGACCATAAAAATGGCAAGAAAATGCTCACTTCAAGAAGTTCTTGACCTGGCCCACGGAGTAGAATCAGCTCTGCACTGTGAGTTTTTAGTGACTCTATGGTGCAATCTTCCTAGGATTTTATACTCTGAAAACATGTTCTCCAACTATATTCTCATGTCAAATAACTAATTTGACCATAAAAATGGCCAGAAAAAGCTCATTTCAAGGAGTTATTGACCAGGCTCACGAAGTAGAATCAGCTCTGCACTGTGAGTGTTTAGTGACTCTATGGTGGAAGCTTCCTAGCATTTTTATACTCTAAAAACATGTTCTCCAACTATATTCTCATGTATAATAACTAATTTGACTATAAAAATTGCAAGAAAATGTTCACTTCAAGGAGTTCTTGACCTGGATCACAGAGTAGAATCAACTCTGCACTTTGACTTTTTAGTGACTCTATGGCAGAAGCTTCCTAGCATTTTTATACTCTGAAAACATGTTCTCCAACTATATTCTCATGTCTAATAACTAATTTAATCATAAAAATTGCAAGGAAATGATCACTTCAAGGAGTATGTGACCTGGCTCATGGAGTAGAATCTGCTCTTCACTGTGAGTTTTTAGTGACTCTACGGTGCAAGCTTCCTAGCATTTTTATACTCTGAAAACACGTTCTCCAACTATATACTCATGTATAATGACTAATTTGACCATAAAATGGTAAGAAAATGCTCACTTCAAGGAGTTATTGACCTAGTTCATGGAGTAGAATCAGCTCTGCCCTTTGCTTTTTAGTGACTCAATGGCGCAAGCTTCCTAGCATTTTTATACTCTGAAAATATATTCTCCAACTATATTCTCATGTCTAATAACTAATTTGACCATAAAAATGGTAAGAATATGCTCACTTCAAGGAGTTCTTAACCTAAGTCACGGAGTAGAATCAGCTCTGCACTTTGTCTTTTTAGTGACTCTATGGCGCAAGCTTTCTAGCATTTTTATACTCTAAAAACATGTTCTCCAACAATATTCTCATGTCTAATAACTAATTTGACCATAAAAATGGCAAGAAAATGCTCACTTCAAGGAGCTCTTGTCCTGGCTCACGGAGTAGAATCAGCTCTACACTGTGTGTTTTTAGTGACTCTATGGCGCAAGCATCGTAGAAATTATATACTCTGAAAACATGTTCTCCAACTATATACTCACGTATAATAACTAATTTGACTATAAAAATGGTAAGAAAATGCTCACTTCAAGGAGTTCTTAACCTGGCTCACGGAGTATAATCAGCTCTGCAATATGTGTTTTTAGTGGCGCAAGCATCGTAGCAATTATATACTATGAAAACATGTTCTCCAACAATATACTCATGTGTAATAACTAATTTGACCATAAAAATGGTAAGAAAATGCTAACTTCAAGGAGTTCTTGACCTGGCTCACGGAGTAGAATCAGCTCTGCCTGTGGGTTTTTAGTGACTCTATGGTGCAAGCTTCCTCGCATTTTTATACTCTGAAAACATGTTCTCCAACTATATACTCACGTATAATAACTAATTTGACTATAAAAATGGTAAGAAAATGATCACTTCAAGGAGTTCTTGACCTGGCTCACGGAATAGAATCAGCTCTGCACTATGTATTTTTAATGACTCTATGGCGCAAGCATCGTATCAATTATATACTCTGAAAACATGTTCTCCAACTATATACTAACGTATAATAGCTAATTTGACCATAAAAATGGTAAGAAAATGCTAACTTCAAGGAGTTCTTGACCTGGCTCACGGAGTTGAATCAGCTCTGCCTGTGAGTTTTTAGTGACTCTATGGTGCAAGCTTCCTCGCATTTTTATACTCTTAAAACATGTTCTCCAACTATATTCTCTTGTCTAATAACTAAACTAACCATAAAAATGCAAGAAAATGCTCACTTCAAGAAATTCTTGACCTGGCTCACGGAGTAGAATCAGCTCTGCCTTTGAGTTTTTAGTGACACTATGGTGCAAACTTCCTCGCATTTTTATACTCTAAAAACATATTCTCCAACTATATTCTCATGTATAATAACTAATTTGACAATAAAAATGGCAAGAAAATGCTCACCTCAAGGAGTTCTTGACCTGGATCACGGAGTAGAATCAGCTCTGCACTTTGACTTTTTAGTGACTCTATGGCAGAAGATTCCTATCATTTTTATGCTCTGAAAACATGTTCTCCAACTATATGCTCATGCATAATAACTAATTTGACTATAACAATTGCAAGAAAATGCTCACTTCAAGGAGTACGTGACCTGGCTCATGGAGTAGAATATGTTCTTCACTGTGAGTTTTTAGTGACTCTACGGTGCAAGCTTCCTAGCATTTTTATACTCTGAAAATAAGTTCTCCAACTATATACTCATGTATAATAACTAATTTGACCATAAAAACGGTAAGAAAATGCTCACTTCAAGGAGTTATTGACCTGGCTCACGGAGTAGAATCAGCTCTGCCCTTTGCTTTTTTGTGATTAATGGCGCAAGATTCCTAGTATTTTTATACTCTGAAAATATGTTCTCCAACTATATTCTCATGTCTAATAACTTATTTGACCATAAAAATGGCAAGAAAATGCTCAATTCAAGGAGTTCTTAACCTTACTCACGGAGTAGAATCAGCTCTGCACTTTGTCTTCTTAGTGACTCTATGGCGCAAGCTTCCTAGCATTTTTATACTCTGAAAACATGTTCTCCAACAATATTCTCATGTCTAATAACTAATTTGACCATAAAAATGGCAAGAAAATGCTCAATTCAAGGAGTTCTTAACCTGACTCACAGAGTAGAATCAGCTCTGCACTTTGTCTTTTTAGTGACTCTGTGGCGCAAGCTTCTTAGCATTTTTATACTCTGAAAACATGTTCTCCCACAATATTCTCATGTCTAATAACTAATTTGACCATAAAAACGGTAAGAAAATGCAAACTTCAAGGAGTTCTTGACCTGGCTCACGGAGTTGAATCAGCTCTGCCTGTGAGTTTTTAGTGACTCTATGGTGCAGGCTTCCTCGCATTTTTATACTCTAAAAACATGTTCTCCAACTATATTCTCTTGTCTAATAACTAAACTAACCATAAAAATGCAAGAAAATGCTCACTTCAAGAAATTCTTGACCTGGCTCACGGAGTAGAATCAGCTCTGCCTTTGAGTTTTTAGTGACACTATGGTGCAAGCTTCCTCGCATTTTTATACTCTAGAAACATATTCTCCAATTATATTCTCTTGTCTAATAACTAAATTGACCATAAAAATGGCAAGAAAAGGCTCACTTTAAGAAGTTCTTGACCTGGCTCACGGAGTAGAATCAGCTCTGCGCAGTGAGTTTTTAGTGACTCTATGGTGCAAGTTTCCTAGCATTTTTATACTCTAAAAACATGTTCTCCAACTATATTCTCATGTATAACAACTAATTTGACTATAAAAATGGCAAGAAAATGCTCACCTCAAGGAGTTCTTGACCTGGATCACGGAGTATAATAAGCTCTACACTGTGTGTTTTTAGTGACTCTATGGCGCAAGCATCGTACCAATTATATACTCTGAAACATGCTCTCCAACTATATACTCACGTATAATAACTAATTTGACTATAAAATGGTAAGAAAATGCTCACTTCAAGGAGTTCTTGACCTGGCTCACGGAGTAGAATCAGCTCTACACTATGTGTTTTTAGTGGCGCAAGCATCGTAGCAATTATATATTCTGAAAACATGTTCTCTAACTATATACTCACGTATAATAACTAATTTGACTATAAAAATGGTAAGAAAATGCTCACTTCAAGGAGTTCTTGACCTGGATCACGGAGTAGAATCAGCTCTGCACTTTGACTTTTTAGTGACTCTATGGCAGAAGCTTCCTAGCATTTTTATACTCTGGAAACATGTTCTACAACTATATGCTCATGCATAATAACTAATTTGACTATAAAAATTGCAAGAAAATGCTCTTTTCAAGGAGTACGTGACCTGGCTCATGGAGTAGAATATGTTCTTCACTGTGAGTTTTTAGTGACTCTACGATGCAAGCTTCCTAGCATTTTTATAATTTGTAAATACATTCTCCAACTATATACTCATGTATAATAACTAATTTGACCATAAAAATGGTAAGAAAATGCTCACTTCAAGGAGTTATTGACCTGGCTCACGGAGTAGAATCAGCTCTGCCCTTTGCTTTTTTATGATTAATGGCGCAAGATTTCTAGTATTTTTATACTCTGAAAATATGTTCTCCAACTATATTCTCATGTCTAATAACTTATTTGACCATAAAAATGGCAAGAAAATGCTCAATTCAAGGAGTTCTTAACCTTACTCACGGAGTAGAATCAGCTGTGCACTTTGTCTTTTTAGTGACTCTATGGCGCAAGCTTCCTAGCATTTTTATACTCTGAAAACATGTTCTCCAACAATATTCTCATGTCTAATAACTAATTTGACCGTAAAAATGGCAAGAAAATGCTCACTTCAAGGAGTTCTTGTCCTGGCTCACGAAGTAGAATCTGCTCTGCTCTGTGTGTTTTTAGTGACTCTATGGCGCAAGCATCGTAGCAATTATATACTCTGAAAACATGTTCTCCAACTATATAATCACGTATAATAACTAATTTGACTATAAAAATGGTAAGAAAATGCTCACTCCAGGGAGTTCTTGACCTGGCTCACGGAGTAGAATCAACTCTGCACTATGTATTTTTAATGACTCTACGGCGCAAGCATCGTATTAATTATATACTCCGAAAACATGTTCTCCAACTATATACTAACGTATAATAAATAATTTGACCATAAAAACGGTAAGAAAATGCTAACTTCAAGGAGTTCTTGACATGCCTCACGGAGTTGAATCAATTCTGCCTGTGAATTTTTAGTGACTCTATGGTGCAGGCTTCCTTGCATTTTTATACTCTAAAAACATGTTCTCCAACTATATTCTCTTGTCTAATAACTAAACTGACCATAAAAATGGCAAGAAAATGCTCACTTCAAGAAGTTCTTGACCTGGCCCACGGAGTAGAATCAGCTCTGCACTGTGAGTTTTTAGTGACTCTATGGTGCAATCTTCCTAGGATTTTATACTCTGAAAACATGTTCTCCAACTATATTCACATGTCAAATAACTAATTTGACCATAAAAATGGCCAGAAAAAGCTCATTTCAAGGAGTTATTGACCAGGCTCACGAAGTAGAATCAGCTCTGCACTGTGAGTGTTTAGTGACTCTATGGTGGAAGCTTCCTAGCATTTTTATACTCTAAAAACATGTTCTCCAACTATATTCTCATGTATAATAACTAATTTGACTATAAAAATTGCAAGAAAATGTTCACTTCAAGGAGTTCTTGACCTGGATCACAGAGTAGAATCAACTCTGCACTTTGACTTTTTAGTGACTCTATGGCAGAAGCTTCCTAGCATTTTTATACTCTGAAAACATGTTCTCCAACTATATTCTCATGTCTAATAACTAATTTAATCATAAAAATTGCAAGGAAATGATCACTTCAAGGAGTATGTGACCTGGCTCATGGAGTAGAATCTGCTCTTCACAGTGAGTTTTTAGTGACTCTACGGTGCAAGCTTCCTAGCATTTTTATACTCTGAAAACACGTTCTCCAACTATATACTCATGTATAATGACTAATTTGACCATAAAATGGTAAGAAAATGCTCACTTCAAGGAGTTATTGACCTAGTTCACGGAGTAGAATCAGCTCTGCCCTTTGCTTTTTAGTGACTCAATGGCGCAAGCTTCCTAGCATTTTTATACTCTGAAAATATATTCTCCAACTATATTCTCATGTGTAATAACTAATTTGACCATAAAAATGGTAAGAATATGCTCACTTCAAGGAGTTCTTAACCTAAGTCACGGAGTAGAATCAGCTCTTCACTTTGTCTTTTTAGTGACTCTATGGCGCAAGCTTTCTAGCATTTTTATACTCTAAAAACATGTTCTCCAACAATATTCTCATGTCTAATAACTAATTTGACCATAAAAATGGCAAGAAAATGCTCACTTCAAGGAGTTCTTGTCCTGGCTCACGGAGTAGAATCAGCTCTACACTGTGTGTTTTTAGTGACTCTATGGCGCAAGCATCGTAGAAATTATATACTCTGAAAACATGTTCTCCAACTATATACTCACGTATAATAACTATTTTGACTATAAAAATGGTAAGAAAATGCTCACTTCAAGGAGTTCTTAACCTGGCTCACGGAGTATAATCAGCTCTGCAATAAGTGTTTTTAGTGGCGCAATCATCGTAGCAATTATATACTATGAAAACATGTTCTCCAACAATATACTCACGTGTAATAACTAATTTGACCATAAAAATGGTAAGAAAATGCTAACTTCAAGGAGTTCTTGACCTGGCTCACGGAGTAGAATCAACTCTGCCTGTGGGTTTTTAGTGACTCTATGGTGCAAGCTTCCTCGCATTTTTATACTCTGAAAACATGTTCTCCAACTATATACTCACGTATAATAACTAATTTGACTATAAAAATGGTAAGAAAATGCTCACTTCAAGGAGTTCTTGACCTGGCTCACGGAATAGAATCAGCTCTGCACTATGTATTTTAATGACTCTATGGCGCAAGCATCGTATCAATTATATACTCTGAAAACATGTTCTCCAACTATATACTAACGTATAATAACTAATTTGACCATAAAAATGGTAAGAAAATGCTAACTTCAAGGAGTTCTTGACCTGGCTCACGGAGTTGAATCAGCTCTGCCTGTGAGCTTTTAGTGACTCTATGGTGCAAGCTTCCTCGCATTTTTATACTCTAAAAAAATGTTCTCCAACTATATTCTCTTGTCTAATAACTAAACTAACCATAAAAATGGCAAGAAAATGCTCACCTCAAGGAGTTCTTGACCTGGATCACGGAGTAGAATCAGCTCTGCACTTTGACTTTTTAGTGACTCTATGGCAGAAGATTCCTATCATTTTTATACTCTGAAAACATGTTCTCCAACTATATGCTCATGCATAATAACTAATTTGACTATAACAATTGCAAGAAAATGCTCACTTCAAGGAGTACGTGACCTGGCTCATGGAGTAGAATCTGTTCTTCACTGTGAGTTTTTAGTGACTCTACGGTGCAAGCTTCCTAGCATTTTTATACTCTGAAAATAAGTTCTCCAACTATATACTCATGTATAATAACTAATTTGACCATAAAAACGGTAAGAAAATGCTCACTTCAAGGAGTTATTGACCTGGCTCACGGAGTAGAATCAGCTCTGCCCTTTGCTTTTTTGTGATTAATGGCACAAGATTCCTAGTATTTTTATACTCTGAAAATATGTTCTCCAACTATATTCTCATGTCTAATAACTTATTTGACCATAAAAATGGCAAGAAAATGCTCAATTCAAGGAGTTCTTAACCTTACTCACGGAGTAGAATCAGCTCTGCATTTTGTCTTCTTAGTGACTCTATGGCGCAAGCTTCCTAGCATTTTTATATTCTGAAAACATGTTCTCCAACAATATTCTCATGTCTAATAACTAATTTGACCATAAAAATGGCAAGAAAATGCTCAATTCAAGGAGTTCTTAACCTGACTCACAGAGTAGAATCAGCTCTGCACTTTGTCTTTTTAGTGACTCTGTGGCGCAAGCTTCTTAGCATTTTTATACTCTGAAAACATGTTCTCCAACAATATTCTCATGTCTAATAACTAATTTGACCATAAAAATGGCAAGAAAATGCTCACTTCAAGGTGCTCTTGTCCTGGCTCACGGAGTAGAATCAGCTCTGCACTGTGTGTTTTCAGTGACTCTATGGCGCAAGCATCGTAGCAATTATATACTCTGAAAACATGTTCTCCAACTATATACTAACGTATAATAACTAATTTGACCATAAAAACGGTAAGAAAATGCTAACTTCAAGGAGTTCTTGACCTGGCTCACGGAGTTGAATCAGCTCTGCCTGTGAGTTTTTAGTGACTCTATGGTGCAGGCTTCCTCGCATTTTTATACTCTAAAAACATGTTCTCCAACTATATTCTCTTTTCTAATAACTAAACTAACCATAAAAATGCAAGAAAATGCTCACTTCAAGAAATTCTTGACCTGGCTCACGGAGTAGAATCAGCTCTGCCTTTGAGTTTTTAGTGACACTATGGTGCAAGCTTCCTCGCATTTTTATACTCTAGAAACATATTCTCCAACTATATTCTCTTGTCTAATAACTAAATTGACCATAAAAATGGCAAGAAAATGCTCACTTTAAGAAGTTCTTGACCTGGCTCACGGAGTAGAATCAGCTCTGCGCAGTTAGTTTTTAGTGACTCTATGGTGCAAGTTTCCTAGCATTTTTATACTCTAAAAACATTTTCTCCAACTATATTCTCATGTATAACAACTAATTTGACTATAAAAATGGCATGAAAATGCTCACCTCAAGGAGTTCTTGACCTGGATCACGGAGTATAATAAGCTCTACACTGTGTGTTTTTAGTGGCTCTATGGCGCAAGCATCGTACCAATTATATACTCTGAAACATGCTCTCCAACTATATACTCACGTATAATAACTAATTTGACTATAAAATGGTAAGAAAATGCTCACTTCAAGGAGTTCTTGACCTGGCTCACGGAGTAGAATCAGCTCTACACTATGTGTTTTTAGTGGCGCAAGCATCGTAGCAATTATATATTCTGAAAACATGTTCTCTAACTATATACTCACGTATAATAACTAATTTGACTATAAAAATGGTAAGAAAATGCTCACTTCAAGGAGTTCTTGACCTGGATCACGGAGTAGAATCAGCTCTGCACTTTGACTTTTTAGTGACTCTATGGCAGAAGCTTCCTAGCATTTTTATACTCTGGAAACATGTTCTACAACTATATGCTCATGCATAATAACTAATTTGACTATAAAAATTGCAAGAAAATGCTCTTTTCAAGGAGTACGTGACCTGGCTCATGGAGTAGAATATGTTCTTCACTGTGAGTTTTTAGTGACTCTACGATGCAAGCTTCCTAGCATTTTTATAATCTGTAAATACATTCTCCAACTATATACTCATGTATAATAACTAATTTGACCATAAAAATGATAAGAAAATGCTCACTTCAAGGAGTTATTGACCTGGCTCACGGAGTAGAATCAGCTCTGCCCTTTGCTTTTTTATGATTAATGGCACAAGATTCCTAGTATTTTTATACTCTGAAAATATGTTCTCCAACTATATTCTCATGTCTAATAACTTATTTGACCATAAAAATGGCAAGAAAATTCTCAATTCAAGGAGTTCTTAACCTTACTCACGGAGTAGAATCAGCTGTGCACTTTGTCTTTTTAGTGACTCTATGGCGCAAGCTTCCTAGCATTTTTATACTCTGAAAACATGTTCTCCAACAATATTCTCATGTCTAATAACTAATTTGACTGTAAAAATGGCAAGAAAATGCTCACTTCAAGGAGTTCTTGTCCTGGCTCACGAAGTAGAATCTGCTCTGCTCTGTGTGTTTTTAGTGACTCTATGGCGCAAGCATCGTAGCAATTATATACTCTGAAAACATGTTCTCCAACTATATAATCACGTATAATAACTAATTTGACTATAAAAATGGTAAGAAAATGCTCACTCCACGGAGTTCTTGACCTGGCTCACGGAGTAGAATCAACTCTGCACTATGTATTTTTAATGACTCTACGGCGCAAGCATCGTATTAATTATATACTCCGAAAACATGTTCTCCAACTATATACTAACGTATAATAAATAATTTGACCATAAAAACGGTAAGAAAATGCTAACTTCAAGGAGTTCTTGACATGCCTCACGGAGTTTAATCAGTTCTGCCTGCGAGTTTTTAGTGACTCTATGGTGCAGGCTTCCTTGCATTTTTATACTCTAAAAACATGTTCTCCAACTATATTCTCTTGTCTAATAACTAAACTGACCATAAAAATGGCAAGAAAATGCTCACTTCAAGAAATTCTTGACCTGGCTCACGGAGTAGAATCAGCTCTGCGCAGTGAGTTTTTAGTGACTCTATGGTGCAAGTTTCCTAGCATTTTTATACTCTAAAAACATGTTCTCCAACTATATTCTCATGTATAACAACTAATTTGACTATAAAAATGGCAAGAAAATGCTCACCTCAAGGAGTTCTTGACCTGGATCACGGAGTATAATAAGCTCTACACTGTGTGTTTTTAGTGGCTCTATGGCGCAAGCATCGTACCAATTATATACTCTGAAACATGCTCTCCAACTATATACTCATGTATAATAACTAATTTGACTATAAAATGGTAAGAAAATGCTCACTTCAAGGAGTTCTTGACCTGGCTCACGGAGTAGAATCAGCTCTACACTATGTGTTTTTAGTGGCGCAAGCATCGTAGCAATTATATATTCTGAAAATATGTTCTCTAACTATATACTCACGTATAATAACTAATTTGACTATAAAAATGGTAAGAAAATGCTCACTTCAAGGAGTTCTTGACCTGGATCACGGAGTAGAATCAGCTCTGCACTTTGACTTTTTAGTGACTCTATGGCAGAAGCTTCCTAGCATTTTTATACTCTGGAAACATGTTCTACAACTATATGCTCATGCATAATAACTAATTTGACTATAAAAATTGCAAGAAAATGCTCTTTTCAAGGAGTACGTGACCTGGCTCATGGAGTAGAATATGTTCTTCACTGTGAGTTTTTAGTGACTCTACGATGCAAGCTTCCTAGCATTTTTATAAACTGTAAATACATTCTCCAACTATATACTCATGTATAATAACTAATTTGACCATAAAAATGATAAGAAAATGCTCACTTCAAGGAGTTATTGACCTGGCTCACGGAGTAGAATCAGCTCTGCCCTTTGCTTTTTTATGATTAATGGCGCAAGATTCCTAGTATTTTTATACTCTGAAAATATGTTCTCCAACTATATTCTCATGTCTAATAACTTATTTGACCATAAAAATGGCAAGAAAATTCTCAATTCAAGGAGTTCTTAACCTTACTCACGGAGTAGAATCAGCTGTGCACTTTGTCTTTTTAGTGACTCTATGGCGCAAGCTTCCTAGCATTTTTATACTCTGAAAACATGTTCTCCAACAATATTCTCATGTCTAATAACTAATTTGACTGTAAAAATGGCAAGAAAATGCTCACTTCAAGGAGTTCTTGTCCTGGCTCACGAAGTAGAATCTGCTCTGCTCTGTGTGTTTTTAGTGACTCTATGGCGCAAGCATCGTAGCTATTATATACTCTGAAAACATGTTCTCCAACTATATAATCACGTATAATAACTAATTTGACTATAAAAATGGTAATAAAATGCTCACTCCAAGGAGTTCTTGACCTGGCTCACGGAGTAGAATCAACTCTGCACTATGTATTTTTAATGACTCTACGGCGCAATCATCGTATTAATTATATACTCCGAAAACATGTTCTCCAACTATATACTAACGTATAATAAATAATTTGACCATAAAAACGGTAAGAAAATGCTAACTTCAAGGAGTTCTTGACATGCCTCACGGAGTTTAATCAGTTCTGCCTGTGAGTTTTTAGTGACTCTATGGTGCAGGCTTCCTTGCATTTTTATACTCTAAAAACATGTTCTCCAACTATATTCTCTTGTCTAATAACTAAACTGACCATAAAAATGGCAAGAAAATGCTCACTTCAAGTATTTCTTGACCTGGCTCACGGAGTAGAATCAGCTCTGCCTTTGAGTTTTTAGTGACTCTATGGTGCAAGCTTCCTCGCATTTTTATACTCTAGAAACATATTCTCCAACTATATTCTCTTGTCTAATAACTAAATTGACCATAAAAATGGCAAGAAAATGCTCACTTTAAGAAGTTCTTGACCTGGCTCACGGAGTAGAATCAGCTCTGCGCAGTGAGTTTTTAGTGACTCTATGGTGCAAGTTTCCTAGCATTTTTATACTCTAAAAACATGTTCTCCTACTATATTCTCATGTATAACAACTAATTTGACTATAAAAATGGCAAGAAAATGCTCACCTCAAGGAGTTCTTGACCTGGATCACGGAGTATAATAAGCTCTACACTGTGTGTTTTTAGTGACTCTATGGCGCAAGCATCGTACCAATTATATACTCTGAAAACATGTTCTCCAACTATATACTCACGTATAATAACTAATTTGACTATAAAATGGTAAGAAAATGCTCACTTCAAGGAGTTCTTGACCTGGCTCACGGAGTAGAATCAGCTCTACACTATGTGTTTTTAGTGGCGCAAGCATCGTAGCAATTATATATTCTGAAAACATGTTCTCTAACTATATACTCACGTATAATAACTAATTTGACTATAAAAATGGTAAGAAAATGCTCACTTCAAGGAGTTCTTGACCTGGATCACGGAGTAGAATCAGCTCTGCACTTTGACTTTTTAGTGACTCTATGGCAGAAGCTTCGTAGCATTTTTATACTCTGGAAACATGTTCTACAACTATATGCTCATGCATAATAACTAATTTGACTATAAAAATTGCAAGAAAATGCTCTTTTCAAGGAGTACGTGACCTGGCTCATGGAGTAGAATATGTTCTTCACTGTGAGTTTTTAGTGACTCTACGATGCAAGCTTCCTAGCATTTTTATAATCTGTAAATACATTCTCCAACTATATACTCATGTATAATAACTAATTTGACCATAAAAATGATAAGAAAATGCTCACTTCAAGGAGTTATTGACCTGGCTCACGGAGTAGAATCAGCTCTGCCCTTTGCTTTTTTATGATTAATGGCGCAAGATTCCTAGTATTTTTATACTCTGAAAATATGTTCTCCAACTATATTCTCATGTCTAATAACTTATTTGACCATAAAAATGGCAAGAAAATTCTCAATTCAAGGAGTTCTTTACCTTACTCACGGAGTAGAATCAGCTGTGCACTTTGTCTTTTTAGTGACTCTATGGCGCAAGCTTCCTAGCATTTTTATACTCTGAAAACATGTTCTCCAACAATATTCTCATGTCTAATAACTAATTTGACTGTAAAAATGGCAAGAAAATGCTCACTTCAAGGAGTTCTTGTCCTGGCTCACGAAGTAGAATCTGCTCTGCTCTGTGTGTTTTTAGTGACTCTATGGCGCAAGCATCGTAGCAATTATATACTCTGAAAACATGTTCTCCAACTATATAATCACGTATAATAACTAATTTGACTATAAAAATGGTAAGAAAATGCTCACTCCAAGGAGTTCTTGACCTGGCTCACGGAGTAGAATCAACTCTGCACTATGTATTTTTAATGACTCTACGGCGCAAGCATCGTATTAATTATATACTCCAAAAACATGTTCTCCAACTATATACTAACGTATAATAAATAATTTGACCATAAAAACGGTAAGAAATTGCTAACTTCAAGGAGTTCTTGACATGCCTCACGGAGTTTAATCAGTTCTGCCTGTGAGTTTTTAGTGACTCTATGGTGCAGGCTTCCTTGCATTTTTATACTCTAAAAACATGTTCTCCAACTATATTCTCTTGTCTAATAACTAAACTGACCATAAAAATGGCAAGAAAATGCTCACTTCAAGAAATTCTTGACCTGGCTCACGGAGTAGAATCAGCTCTGCCTTTGAGTTTTTAGTGACTCTATGGTGCAAGCTTCCTCGCATTTTTATACTCTAGAAACATATTCTCCAACTATATTCTCTTGTCTAATAACTAAATTGACCATAAAAATGGCAAGAAAATGCTCACTTTAAGAAGTTCTTGACCTGGCTCACGGAGTAGAATCAGCTCTGCGCAGTGAGTTTTTAGTGACTCTATGGTGCAAGTTTCCTAGCATTTTTATACTCTAAAAACATGTTCTCCAACTATATTCTCATGTATAACAACTAATTTGACTATAAAAATGGCAAGAAAATGCTCACCTCAAGGAGTTCTTGACCTGGATCACGGAGTATAATAAGCTCTACACTGTGTGTTTTTAGTGACTCTATGGCGCAAGCATCGTACCAATTATATACTCTGAAAACATGTTCTCCAACTATATACTCACGTATAATAACTAATTTGACTATAAAATGGTAAGAAAATGCTCACTTCAAGGAGTTCTTGACCTGGCTCACGGAGTAGAATCAGCTCTACACTATGTGTTTTTAGTGGCGCAAGCATCGTAGCAATTATATATTCTGAAAACATGTTCTCTAACTATATACTCACGTATAATAACTAATTTGACTATAAAAATGGTAAGAAAATGCTCACTTCAAGGAGTTCTTGACCTGGATCACGGAGTAGAATCAGCTCTGCACTTTGACTTTTTAGTGACTCTATGGCAGAAGCTTCGTAGCATTTTTATACTCTGGAAACATGTTCTACAACTATATGCTCATGCATAATAACTAATTTGACTATAAAAATTGCAAGAAAATGCTCTTTTCAAGGAGTACGTGACCTGGCTCATGGAGTAGAATATGTTCTTCACTGTGAGTTTTTAGTGACTCTACGATGCAAGCTTCCTAGCATTTTTATAATCTGTAAATACATTCTCCAACTATATACTCATGTATAATAACTAATTTGACCATAAAAATGATAAGAAAATGCTCACTTCAAGGAGTTATTGACCTGGCTCATGGAGTAGAATCAGCTCTGCCCTTTGCTTTTTTATGATTAATGGCGCAAGATTCCTAGTATTTTTATACTCTGAAAATATGTTCTCCAACTATATTCTCATGTCTAATAACTTATTTGACCATAAAAATGGCAAGAAAATTCTCAATTCAAGGAGTTCTTAACCTTACTCACGGAGTAGAATCAGCTGTGCACTTTGTCTTTTTAGTGACTCTATGGCGCAAGCTTCCTAGCATTTTTATACTCTGAAAACATGTTCTCCAACAATATTCTCATGTCTAATAACTAATTTGACTGTAAAAATGGCAAGAAAATGCTCACTTCAAGGAGTTCTTGTCCTGGCTCACGAAGTAGAATCTGCTCTGCTCTGTGTGTTTTTAGTGACTCTATGGCGCAAGCATCGTAGCAATTATATACTCTGAAAACATGTTCTCCAACTATATAATCACGTATAATAACTAATTTGACTATAAAAATGGTAAGAAAATGCTCACTCCAAGGAGTTCTTGACCTGGCTCACGGAGTAGAATCAACTCTGCACTATGTATTTTTAATGACTCTACGGCGCAAGCATCGTATTAATTATATACTCCAAAAACATGTTCTCCAACTATATACTAACGTATAATAAATAATTTGACCATAAAAACGGTAAGAAACTGCTAACTTCAAGGAGTTCTTGACATGCCTCACGGAGTTTAATCAGTTCTGCCTGTGAGTTTTTAGTGACTCTATGGTGCAGGCTTCCTTGCATTTTTATACTCTAAAAACATGTTCTCCAACTATATTCTCTTGTCTAATAACTAAACTGACCATAAAAATGGCAAAAAAATGCTCACTTCAAGAAATTCTTGACCTGTCTCACGGAGTAGAATCAGCTCTGCCTTTGAGTTTTTAGTGACTCTATGGTGCAAGCTTCCTCGCATTTTTATACTCTAGAAACATATTCTCCAACTATATTCTCTTGTCTAATAACTAAATTGACCATAAAAATGGCAAGAAAATGCTCACTTTAAGAAGTTCTTGACCTGGCTCACGGAGTAGAATCAGCTCTGCGCAGTGAGTTTTTAGTGACTCTATGGTGCAAGTTTCCTAGCATTTTTATACTCTAAAAACATGTTCTCCAACTATATTCTCATGTATAACAACTAATTTGACTATAAAAATGGCAAGAAAATGCTCACCTCAAGGAGTTCTTGACCTGGATCACGGAGTATAATAAGCTCTACACTGTGTGTTTTTAGTGACTCTATGGCGCAAGCATCGTACCAATTATATACTCTGAAAACATGTTCTCCAACTATATACTCACGTATAATAACTAATTTGACTATAAAATGGTAAGAAAATGCTCACTTCAAGGAGTTCTTGACCTGGCTCACGGAGTAGAATCAGCTCTACACTATGTGTTTTTAGTGGCGCAAGCATCGTAGCAATTATATATTCTGAAAACATGTTCTCTAACTATATACTCACGTATAATAACTAATTTGACTATAAAAATGGTAAGAAAATGCTCACTTCAAGGAGTTCTTGACCTGGATCACGGAGTAGAATCAGCTCTGCACTTTGACTTTTTAGTGACTCTATGGCAGAAGCTTCGTAGCATTTTTATACTCTGGAAACATGTTCTACAACTATATGCTCATGCATAATAACTAATTTGACTATAAAAATTGCAAGAAAATGCTCTTTTCAAGGAGTACGTGACCTGGCTCATGGAGTAGAATATGTTCTTCACTGTGAGTTTTTAGTGACTCTACGATGCAAGCTTCCTAGCATTTTTATAATCTGTAAATACATTCTCCAACTATATACTCATGTATAATAACTAATTTGACCATAAAAATGATAAGAAAATGCTCACTTCAAGGAGTTATTGACCTGGCTCACGGAGTAGAATCAGCTCTGCCCTTTGCTTTTTTATGATTAATGGCGCAAGATTCCTGTTATTTTTATACTCTGAAAATATGTTCTCCAACTATATTCTCATGTCTAATAACTTATTTGACCATAAAAATGGCAAGAAAATTCTCAATTCAAGGAGTTCTTAACCTTACTCACGGAGTAGAATCAGCTATGCACTTTGTCTTTTTAGTGACTCTATGGCGCAAGCTTCCTAGCATTTTTATACTCTGAAAACATGTTCTCCAACAATATTCTCATGTCTAATAACTAATTTGACTGTAAAAATGGCAAGAAAATGCTCACTTCAAGGAGTTCTTGTCCTGGCTCACGAAGTAGAATCTGCTCTGCTCTGTGTGTTTTTAGTGACTCTATGGCGCAAGCATCGTAGCAATTATATACTCTGAAAACATGTTCTCCAACTATATAATCACGTATAATAACTAATTTGACTATAAAAATGGTAAGAAAATGCTCACTCCAAGGAGTTCTTGACCTGGCTCACGGAGTAGAATCAACTCTGCACTATGTATTTTTAATGACTCTACGGCGCAAGCATCGTATTAATTATATACTCCAAAAACATGTTCTCCAACTATATACTAACGTATAATAAATAATTTGACCATAAAAACGGTAAGAAATTGCTAACTTCAAGGAGTTCTTGACATGCCTCACGGAGTTTAATCAGTTCTGCCTGTGAGTTTTTAGTGACTCTATGGTGCAGGCTTCCTTGCATTTTTATACTCTAAAAACATGTTCTCCAACTATATTCTCTTGTCTAATAACTAAACTGACCATAAAAATGGCAAGAAAATGCTCACTTCAAGAAATTCTTGACCTGGCTCACGGAGTAGAATCAGCTCTGCCTTTGAGTTTTTAGTGACTCTATGGTGCAAGCTTCCTCGCATTTTTATACTCTAGAAACATATTCTCCAACTATATTCCCTTGTCTAATAACTAAATTGACCATAAAAATGGCAAGAAAATGCTCACTTTAAGAAGTTCTTGACCTGGCTCACGGAGTAGAATCAGCTCTGCGCAGTGAGTTTTTAGTGACTCTATGGTGCAAGTTTCCTAGCATTTTTATACTCTAAAAACATGTTCTCCAACTATATTCTCATGTATAACAACTAATTTGACTATAAAAATGGCAAGAAAATGCTCACCTCAAGGAGTTCTTGACCTGGATCACGGAGTATAATAAGCTCTACACTGTGTGTTTTTAGTGACTCTATGGCGCAAGCATCGTACCAATTATATACTCTGAAAACATGTTCTCCAACTATATACTCACGTATAATAACTAATTTGACTATAAAATGGTAAGAAAATGCTCACTTCAAGGAGTTCTTGACCTAGCTCATGGAGTAGAATCAGCTCTACACTATGTGTTTTTAGTGGCGCAAGCATCGTAGCAATTATATATTCTGAAAACATGTTCTCTAACTATATACTCACGTATAATAACTAATTTGACTATAAAAATGGTAAGAAAATGCTCACTTCAAGGAGTTCTTGACCTGGATCACGGAGTAGAATCAGCTCTGCACTTTGACTTTTTAGTGACTCTATGGCAGAAGCTTCCTAGCATATTTATACTCTGGAAACATGTTCTACAACTATATGCTCATGCATAATAACTAATTTGACTATAAAAATTGCAAGAAAATGCTCTTTTCAAGGAGTACGTGACCTGGCTCATGGAGTAGAATATGTTCTTCACTGTGAGTTTTTAGTGACTCTACAGTGTAAGCTTCCTAGCATTTTTATACTCTGAAAATACGTTCTCCAACTATATACTCATGTATAATAACTAATTTGACAATAAAAATGGTAAGAAAATGATCACTTCAAGGAGTTATTGACCTGGCTCAGAGAGTAGAATCTGCTCTGCCCTTTGCTTTTTTGTGACTCAATGGCGCAGGATTCCTAGCATTTTTATACTCTGAAAATATGTTCTCCAACTATATTCTCATGTCTAATAACTAATTTGACTATAAAAATGGCAAGAAAATGCTCAATTCAAGGAGTTCTTAACCTGACTCACAGAGTAGAATCAGCTCTGCACTTTGTCTTTTTAGTGACTCTATGGCGCAAGCTTCCTAGCATTTTTATACTCTGAAAACAAGTTCTCCAACAATATTCTCATGTCTAATAACTAATTTGACCATAAAAATGGTAAGAAAATGCTCACTTCAAGGTGCTCTTGTCCTGGCTCACGGAGTAGAATCAGCTCTGCACTATGTGTTTTCAGTGACTCTATGGCGCAAACATCGTAGCAATTATATACTCTGAAAACATGTTATCCAACTATATACTCACGTATAATAACTAATTTGACCATAAAAATGGTAAGAAAATGCTCACTTCAAGGAGTTATTGACCTGTCTCACGGAGTAGAATCAGCTATGCACTATGTATTTTTAATGACTCTATGGCGCAAGCATCGTATCAATTATATACTCTGAAAACATGTTCTCCAACTATATACTAACGTATAATAACTAATTTGACCATAAAAACGGTAAGAAAATGCTAACTTCAAGGAGTTCTTGACCTGGCTCACGGAGTTGAATCAGCTCTGCCTGTGAGTTTTTAGTGACTCTATTGTGCAGGCTTCCTCGCATTTTTATACTCTAAAAACATTTTCTCCAACTATATTCTCTTGTCTAATAACTAAAATGACCATAAAAATGGCAAAAAAATGCTCACTTCAAGAAATTCTTGACCTGGCTCATGGAGTAGAATCAACTCTGCCTTTGAGTTTATAGTGACTCTATGGTGCAAGCTTCCTAGCATTTTTATACTCTGAAAATATGTTCTCTGACTATATACTCATGTATAATAACTAATTTGACCATAAAATGGTAAGAAAATGCTCACTTCAAGGAGTTATTGACCTGGCTCACGGAGTAGAATCAGCTCTGCCCTTTGCTTTTTTGTGACTCAATGGCGCAAGATTCCTAGTATTTTTATACTCTGAAAATATGTTCTCCAACTATATTCTCATGTCTAATAACTAATTTGACTATAAAAATGGCAAGAAAATGCTCAATTCAAGGAGTTCTTAACCTGACTCACAGAGTAGAATCAGCTTTGCACTTTGTCTTTTTAGTGACTCTGTAGCGCAAGCCTCTTAGCATTTTTATACTCTGAAAATATGTTCTCCAACAATATTCTCATGTCTAATAACTAATTTGACCATAAAAATGGCAAGAAAATGCTCACTTCAAGGTGCTCTTGTCCTGGCTCACGGAGTAGAATCAGCTCTGCACTGTGTGTTTTCAGTGACTCTATGGCGCAAGCATCGTAGCAATTATATACTCTGAAAACATGTTCTTCAACTATATACTAACGTATAATAACTAATTTGACCATAAAAACGGTAAGAAAATGCTAACTTCAAGGAGTTCTTGACCTGCCTCACGGAGTTGAATCAGCTCTGCCTGTGAGTTTTTAGTGACTCTATGGTGCAGGCTTCCTCGCATTTTTATACTCTAAAAACATGTTCTCCAACTATATTCTCTTGTCTAATAACTAAACTAACCATAAAAATGCAAGAAAATGCTCACTTCAAGAAATTCTTGACCTGGCTCACGGAGTAGAATCAGCTCTGCCTTTGAGTTTTTAGTGACACTATGGTGCAAGCTTCCTCGCATTTTTATACTCTAAAAACATATTCTCCAACTATATTCTCTTGTCTAATAACTAAATTGACCATAAAAATGGCAAGAATATGCTCACTTTAAGAAGTTCTTGACTTGGCTCATGGAGTAGAATCAGCTCTGCGCAGTGAGTTTTTAGTGACTCTATGGTGCAAGCTTCCTAGCATTTTTATACTCTAAAAACATGTTCTCCAACTATATTCTCATGTATAATAACTAATTTGACAATAAAAATGGCAAGAAAATGCTCACCTCAAGGAGTTCTTGACCTGGATCACGGAGTAGAATCAGCTCTGCACTTTGACTTTTTAGTGACTCTATGGCAGAAGCTTCCTAGCATTTTTATACTCTGAAAACATGTTCTCCAACTATATGCTCATGCATAATAACTAATTTGACTATAAAAATTGCAAGAAAATGCTCACTTCAAGGAGTACGTGACCTGGCTCATGGAGTAGAATATGTTCTTCACTGTGAGTTTTTAGTGACTCTACGGTGCAAGCTTTCTAGCATTTTTATAATCTGTAAATACGTTCTCCAACTATATACTCATGTATAATAACTAATTTGACCATAAAAATGGTAAGAAAATGCTCACTTCAAGGAGTTATTGACCTGGCTCACGGAGTAGAATCAGCTATGCCCTTTGCATTTTTATGATTAATGGCGCAAGATTCCTAGTATTTTTATACTCTGAAAATATGTTCTCCAACTATATTCTCATGTCTAATAACTTATTTGACCATAAAAATGGCAAGAAAATGCTCAATTCAAGGAGTTCTTAACCTTACTCAAGGAGTAGAATCAGCTGTGCACTTTGTCTTTTTAGTGACTCTATGGCACAAGCTTCCTAGCATTTTTATACTCTGAAAACATGTTCTCCAACAATATTCTCATGTCAAATAACTAATTTGACCGTAAAAATGGCAAGAAAATGCTCACTTCAAGGAGTTCTTGTCCTGGCTCACGAAGTAGAATCTGCTCTGCTCTGTGTGTTTTTAGTGACTCTATGGCGCAAGCATCGTAGCAATTATATACTCTGAAAACATGTTCTCCAACTATATAATCACGTATAATAACTAATTTGACTATAAAAATGGTAAGAAAATGCTCACTCCAAGGAGTTCTTGACCTAGCTCACGGAGTAGAATCAACTCTGCACTATGTATTTTTAATGACTCTACGGCGCAAGCATCGTATTAATTATATACTCTAAAAACATGTTCTCCAACTATATACTAACGTATAATAAATAATTTGACCATAAAAACGGTAAGAAAATGCTAACTTCAAGGAGTTCTTGACATGCCTCACGGAGTTGAATCAGTTCTGCCTGTGAGTTTTTAGTGACTCTATGGTGCAGGCATCCTTGCATTTTTATACTCTAAAAACATGTTTTCCAACTATATTCTCTTGTCTAATAACTAAACTGACCATAAAAATGGCAAGAAAATGCTCACTTCAAGAAATTCTTGACCTGGCTCACGGAGTAGAATCAGCTCTGCCTTTGAGTTTTTAGTGACTCTATGGTGCAAGCTTCCTCGCATTTTTATACTCTAGAAACATATTCTCCAACTATATTCTCTTGTCTAATTACTAAATTGACCATAAAATTGGCAAGAAAATGCTCACTTTAAGAAATTCTTGACCTGGCTCACGGAGTAGAATCAGCTCTGCGCAGTGAGTTTTTAGTGACTCTATGGTGCAAGTTTCCTAGCATTTTTATACTCTAAAAACATGTTCTCCAACTATATTCTCATGTATAACAACTAATTTGACTATAAAAATGGCAAGAAAATGCTCACCTCAAGGAGTTCTTGACCTGGATCACGGAGTATAATAAGCTCTACACTGTGTGTTTTTAGTGACTCTATGGCGCAAGCATCGTACCAATTATATACTCTGAAAACATGCTCTCCAACTATACACTCACGTATAATAACTAATTTGACCATAAAATGGTAAGAAAATGCTCACTTCAAGGAGTTCTTGACCTGGCTCACGGAGTAGAATCAGCTCTACACTATGTGTTTTTAGTGGCGCAAGCATCGTAGCAATTATATATTTTGAAAACATGTTCTCTAACTATATACTCACGTATAATAACTAATTTGACTATAAAAATGGAAAGAAAATGCTCACTTCAAGGAGTTCTTGACCTGGATCACGGAGTAGAATCAACTCTGCACTTTGACTTTTTAGTGACTCTATGGCAGAAGCTTCCTAGCATTTTTATACGCTGGAAACATGTTCTACAACTATATGCTCATGCATAATAACTAATTTGACTATAAAAATTGCAAGAAAATGCTCTTTTCAATGAGTACGTGACCTGGCTCATGGAGTAGAATATGTTCTTCGCTGTGAGTTTTTAGTGACTCTATAGTGTAAGATTCCTAGCATTTTTATACTCTGAAAATACGTTCTCCAACTATATACTCATGTATAATAACTAATTTGATAATAAAAATGGTAAGAAAATGCTCACTTCAAGGAGTTATTGACCTGGCTCACAGAGTAGAATCAACTCTGCCCTTTGCTTTTTTGTGACTCAATGGCGCAGGATTCCTAGCATTTTTATACTCTGAAAATATGTTCTCCAACTATATTCTCATGTCTAATAACTAATTTGACTATAAAAATGGCAAGAAAATGCTCAATTCAAGGAGTTCTTAACCTGACTCACAGAGTAGAATCAGCTCTGCACTTTGTCTTTTTAGTGACTTTATGGCGCAAGCTTCCTAGCATTTTTATACTCTGAAAACATGTTCTCCAACAATATTCTCATGTCTAATAACTAATTTGACCATAAAAATGGCAAGAAAATGCTCACTTCAAGGTGCTCTTGTCCTGGCTCACGGAGTAGAATCAGCTCTACACTATGTGTTTTCAGTGACTCTATGGCGCAAGCATCGTAGCAATTATATACTCTTAAAACATGTTATCCAACTATATACTCACATATAATAACTAATTTGCTCACGGAGTAGAATCAGCTCTGCACTATGTGTTTTCAGTGACTCTATGGCGCAAGCATCGTAGCAATTATATACTCTGAAAACATGTTATCCAACTATATACTCACATATTATAACTAATTTGACTATAAAAATGGTAAGAAAATGCTCACTTCAAGGAGTTATTGACCTGTCTCACGGAGTAGAATCAGCTATGCACTATGTATTTTTAATGACTCTATGGCGCAAGAATCGTATCAATTATATACTCTGAAAACATGTTCTCCAACTATATACTAACGTATAATAACTAATTTGACCATAAAAACGGTAAGAAAATGCTAACTTCAAGGAGTTCTTGACCTGGCTCACGGAGTTGAATCAGCTCTGTCTGTGAGTTTTTAGTGACTCTATTGTGCAGGCTTCCTCGCATTTTTATACTCTAAAAACATTTTCTCCAACTATATTCTCTCGTCTAATAACTAAAATGACCATAAAAATGGCAAGAAAATGCTCACTTCAAGAAATTCTTGACCTGGCTCACGGAGTAGAATCAACTCTGCCTTTGAGTTTATAGTGACTCTATGGTGCAAGCTTCCTAGCATTTTTATACTCTGAAAATACGTTCTCCGACTATATACTCATGTATAATAACTAATTTGACCATAAAATGGAAAGAAAATGCTCACTTCAAGGAGTTATTGACCTGGCTCACGGAGTAGAATCAGCTCTGCCCTTTGCTTTTTTGTGACTCAATGGCGTAAGATTCCTAGCATTTTTATACTCTGAAAATATGTTCTCCAACTATATTCTCATGTCTAATAACTAATTTGACTATAAAAATGGCAAGAAAATGCTAAATTCAAGGAGTTCTTAACCTGGCTCACGGAGTAGAATCAGCTCTGCACTTTGTCTTTTTAGTGACTCTATGGCGCAAGCTTCCTAGCATTTTTATACTCTGAAAACATGTTCTCCAACAATATTCTCATGTCTAAAAACTAATTTGACCAAAAAATGGCAAGAAAATGTTCACTTCAAGGAGTTCTTGTCCTGGCTCACGAAGTAGAATCTGCTCTGCACTGTGTGTTTTTAGTGACTCTATGGCGCAAGCATCGTAGCAATTATATACTCTGAGAGCATGTTCTCCAACTATATACTCACGTATAATAACTAATTTGACTATAAAAATGGTAAGAAAATGCTCACTTCAAGGAGTTCTTGACCTGGCTCACGGAGTAGAATCAGCTCTGCACTATGTATTTTTAATGACTCTATGGCGCAAGCATCGTATCAATTATATACTCTGAAAAAATGTTCTCCAACTATATACTAACGTATAATAACTAATTTGACCATAAAAATGGTAAGAAAATGCTAACTTCAAGGAGTTCTTGACATGGCTCACGGAGTTGAATCAGCTCTGCCTGTGAGTTTTTAGTGACTCTATTGTGCAGGCTTCCTCGCATTTTTATACTCTAAAAACATGTTCTCCAACTATATTCTCTTGTCTAATAACTAAAATGACCATAAAAATGGCAAGAAAATGCTCACTTCAAGAAATTCTTGACCTGGCTCACGGAGTAGAATCAGCTCTGCCTTTGAGTTTTTAGTGACTCCATGGTGCAAGCTTCCTAGCATTTTTATACTCTGAAAATACGTTCTCCGACTATATACTCATGTATAATAACTAATTTGACCATAAAATGGTAAGAAAATGCTCACTTCAAGGAGTTATTGACCTGGCTCACGGAGTAGAATCAACTCTGCCCTTTGCTTTTTTGTGACTCAATGGCGTAAGATTCCTAGCATTTTTATACTCTTGAAATATGTTCTCCAACTATATTCTCATTTATAATAACTTATTTGACCATGAAAATGGCAAGAAAATGCTCAATTCAAGGAGTTCTTAACCTGACTCACATAGTAGAATCAGCTCTGCACTTTGTCTTTTTAGTGACTCTATGGCGCAAGCTTCTTAGCATTTTATACTCTGAAAACATGTTCTCCAACAATATTCTCATGTCTAATAACTAATTTGACCATAAAAATGGCAAGAAAATGCTCACTTCAAGGTGCTCTTGTCCTGGCTCATGTAGTAGAATCAACTCTGCACTGTGTGTTTTCAGTGACTCTATGGCGCAAGCATCGTAGCAATTATATTCTCGGAAAACATGTTCTCCAACTATATACTCACGTATAATAACTAATTTGACTATAAAAATGGTACGAAAATGCTCACTTCAAGGAGTTCTTGACCTGGCTCATGGAGTAGAATCAGCTCTGCACTATGTATTTTTAATGACTCTATGGCGCAAGCATCATATCAATTATATACTCTGAAAACATGTTCTCCAACTATATACTAACGTATAATAACTAATTTGACCATAAAAACAGTAAGAAAATGCTAACTTCAAGGAGTTCTTGACCTGGATCACGGAGTTGAATCAGCTCTGCCTGTGAGTTTTTAGTGACTCTATTGTGCAGGCTTCCTCACATTTTTATACTCTAAAAACATTTTCTCCAACTATATTCTCTTGTCTAATAACTAAAATGACCATAAAAATGGCAAGAAAATGCTCACTTCAAGAAATTCTTGACCTGGCTCACGGAGTAGAATCAGCTCTACCTTTGAGTTTTTAGTGACTCTATGGTGCAAGCTTCCTAGCATTTTTATACTCTGAAAATACGTTCTCCGACTATATACTCATGTATAATAACTAATTTGACCATAAAATGGTAAGAAAATGCTCACTTCAAGGAGTTATTGACCTGGCTCACGGAGTAGAATCAACTCTGCCCTTTGCTTTTTTGTGACTCAATGGCGTAAGATTCCTAGCATTTTTATACTCTTGAAATATGTTCTCCAACTATATTCTCATTTATAATAACTTATTTGACCATGAAAATGGTAAGAAAATGCTCAATTCAAGGAGTTCTTAACCTGACTCACAGAGTAGAATCAGCTCTGCACTTTGTCTTTTTAGTGACTCTATGGCGCAAGCTTCTTAGCATTTTTATACTCTGAAAACATGTTCTCCAACAATATTCTCATGTCTAATAACTAATTTGACCATAAAAATGGCAAGAAAATGCTCACTTCAAGGTGCTCTTGTCCTGGCTCATGTAGTAGAATCAACTCTGTACTGTGTGTTTTCAGTGACTCTATGGCGCAAGCATCGTAGCAATTATATACTCGGAAAACATGTTCTCCAACTATATACTCACGTATAATAACAAATTTGATTATAAAAATGGTACGAAAATGCTCACTTCAAGGAGTTCTTGACCTGGCTCACGGAGTAGAATCAGCTCTGCACTATGTATTTTTAATGACTCTATGGCGCAAGCATCATATCAATTATATACTCTGAAAACATGTTCTCCAACTATATACTAACGTATAATAACTAATTTGACCATAAAAACGGTAAGAAAATGCTAACTTCAAGGAGTTCTTGACCTGGATCACGGAGTTGAATCAGCTCTGCCTGTGAGTTTTTAGTGACTCTATTGTGCAGGCTTCCTCGCATTTTTATACTCTAAAAACATTTTCTCCAACTATATTCTCTTGTCTAATAACTAAAATGACCATAAAAATGGCAAGAAAATGCTCACTTCAAGAAATTCTTGACCTGGCTCACGGAGTAGAATCAGCTCTGCCTTTGAGTTTTTAGTGACTCTATGGTGCAAGCTTCCTAGCATTTTTATACTCTGAAAATACGTTCTCCGACTATATACTCATGTATAATAACTAATTTGACCATAAAATGGTAAGAAAATGCTCACTTCAAGGAGTTATTGACCTGGCTCACGGAGTAGAATCAGCTCTGCCCTTTGCTTTTTTGTGACTCAATGGCGTAAGATTCCTAGCATTTTTATACTCTGAAAATATATTTTCCAACTATATTCTCATTTATAATAACTTATTTGACCTTAAAAATGGCATGAAAATGCTCAATTCAAGGAGTTCTTAACCTTACTCAAGGAGT
Organism: Pogostemon cablin; assembly: GCA_023678885.1. Taxonomy (NCBI): domain Eukaryota; kingdom Viridiplantae; phylum Streptophyta; class Magnoliopsida; order Lamiales; family Lamiaceae; genus Pogostemon; species Pogostemon cablin. The sequence goes on along the minus strand of CM042957.1, from coordinate 41,790,346 downwards.
AGAATCAGCTCTGCACTTTGCCTTTTTAGTGACTCTATGGCAAGCTTCCTAGCATTTTTATACTCTGAAAACATGTTCTCCAACAATATTCTCATGTCTAATAACTAATTTGACCAAAAAATGGCAAGAAAATGTTCACTTCAAGGAGTTCTTGTCCTGGCTCACGAAGTAGAATCAGCTCTGCACTGTGTGTTTTTAGTGACTCTATGGCGCAAGCATCGTAGCAATTATATACTCTGAGAGCATGTTCTCCAACTATATACTCACGTATAATAACTAATTTGACCATAAAAATGGTAAGAAAATGCTCACTTCAAGGTGCTCTTGTCCTGGCTCACGTAGTAGAATCAACTCTGCACTGTGTGTTTTCAGTGACCCTATGGCGCAAGCATCGTAGCAATTATATACTCGGAAAACATGTTCTCCAACTATATACTCACGTATAATAACTAATTTGACTATAAAAATGGTAAGAAAATGCTCACTTCAAGGAGTTCTTGACCTGGCTCACGGAGTAGAATCAGCTCTGCACTATGTATTTTTAATGACTCTATGGCGCAAGCATCATATCAATTATATACTCTGAAAACATGTTCTCCAACTATATACTAACGTATAATAACTAATTTGACCAAAAAAACGGTAAGAAAATGCTAACTTCAAGGAGTTCTTGACCTGGATCACGGAGTTGAATCAGCTCTGCCTGTGAGTTTTAGTGACTCTATTGTGCAGGCTTCCTCGCATTTTTATACTCTAAAAACATTTTCTCCAATTATATTATCTTGTCTAATAACTAAAATAACCATAAAAATGGCAAGAAAATGCTCACTTCGAGAAATTCTTGACCTGGCTTACGGAGTAGAATCAGCTCTGCCTTTGAGTTTTTAGTGACTCTATGGTGAAAGCTTCCTAGCATTTTTATACTCTGAAAATACGTTCTCCGACTATATACTCATGTATAATAACTAATTTGACCATAAAATGGTAAGAAAATGCTCACTTCAAGGAGTTATTGACCTGGCTCACGGAGTAGAATCAGCTCTGCCCTTTGCTTTTTTGTGACTCAATGGCGCAAGATTCCTAGCATTTTTATACTCTGAAAATATATTCTCCAACTATATTCTCATTTATAATAACTTATTTGACCATAAAAATGGCATGAAAATGCTCAATTCAAGGAGTTCTTAACATTACTCATGGAGTAGAATCAGCTCTGCACTTTGTCTTTTTAGTGACTCTATGGCGCAAGCTTCCTAGCATTTTTATACTCTGAAAACATGTTCTCCAACAATATTCTCATGTCTAATAACTAATTTGACCAAAAAATGGCAAGAAAATGTTTACTTCAAGGAGTTCTTGTCCTGGCTCACGAAGTAGAATCAGCTCTGCACTGTGTGTTTTTAGTGACTCTATGGCGCAAGCATCGTAGCAATTATATACTCTGAGAGCATGTTCTCCAACTATATACTCACGTATAATAACTAATTTGACTATAAAAATGGTAAGAAAATGCTCACTTCAAGGAGTTCTTGACCTGGCTCACGGAGTAGAATCAGCTCTGCACTATGTATTTTTAATGACTCTATGGCGCAAGCATCGTAGCTAACTTCAAGGAGTTCTTGACCTGGCTCACGGAGTTGAATCAGCTATGCCTGTTAGTTTTTAGTGACTCTATTGTGCAGGCTTCCTCGCATTTTTATACTCTAAAAACATGTTCTCCAACTATATTCTCTTGTCTAATAACTAAAATGACTATAAAAATGGCAAGAAAATGCTCACTTCAAGAAATTTTCGACCTGGCTCACGGAGTAGAATCAGCTCTGCCTTTGAGTTTTTAGTGACTCTATGGTGCAAGCTTCCTAGTATTTTTATACTCTGAAAATACGTTCTCCGACTATATACTCATGTATAATAACTAATTTGACCATAAAATGGTAAGAAAATGCTCACTTCAAGGAGTTATTGACCTGGCTCACGGAGTAGAATCAGCTCTGCCCTTTGCTTTTTTGTGACTCAATGGCGTAAGATTCCTAGCATTTTTATACTCTGAAAATATGTTCTCCAACTATATTCTCATTTATAATAACTTATTTGACCATAAAAATGGCATGAAAATGCTCAATTCAAGGAGTTCTTAACCTTACTCACGGAGTAGAATCAGCTCTGCACTTTGTCTTTTTAGTGACTCTATGGCGCAAGCTTCCTAGCATTTTTACACTCTGAAAACATGTTCTTCAACAATATGCTCATGTCTAATAACTAATTTGACCAAAAAATGGCAAGAAAATGCTCACTTCAAGGAGTTCTTGTCCTGGCTCACGAAGTAGAATCAGCTCTGCAATGTGTGTTTTTAGTGACTCTATGGCGCAAGCATCGTAGCAATTATATACTCTGAAAACATGTTCTCCAACTATATTCTCACGTATAATAACTAATTTGACTATAAAAATGGTAAGAAAATGCTCACTTCAAGGAGTTCTTGACCTGGCTCACGGAGTAGAATCAGCTCTGCACTATGTATTTTTAATGACTCTATGGCGCAAGCATCATATCAATTATATACTCTGAAAACATGTTCTCCAACTATATACTAACGTATAATAACTAATTTGACCATAAAAACGGTAAGAAAATGCTAACTTCAAGGAGTTCTTGACCTGGATCACGGAGTTGAATCAGCTCTGCCTGTGAGTTTCTAGTGACTCTATTGTGCAGGCTTCCTCGCATTTTTATACTCTAAAAACATTTTCTCCAACTATATTATCTTGTCTAATAACTAAAATGACTGTAAAAATTGCAAGAAAATGCTCACTTCGAGAAATTCTTGACCTGGCTTACGGAGTAGAATCAGCTCTGCCTTTGAGTTTTTAGTGACTCTATGGTGAAAGCTTCCTATTATTTTTATACTCTGAAAATACGTTCTCCGACTATATACTCATGTATAATAACTAATTTGACCATAAAATGGTAAGAAAATGCTCACTTCAAGGAGTTATTGACCTGGCTCACGGAGTAGAATCAGCTCTGCCCTTTGCTTTTTTGTGACTCAATGGCGCAAGATTCCTAGCATTTTTATACTCTGAAAATATATTCTCCAACTATATTCTCATTTATAATAACTTATTTGACCATAAAAATGGCATGAAAATGCTCAATTCAAGGAGTTCTTAACCTTACTCATGGAGTAGAATCAGCTCTGCACTTTGTTTTTTTAGTGACTCTATGGCGCAAGCTTCCTAGCATTTTTATACTCTGAAAACATGTTCTCCAACAATATTCTCATGTCTAATAACTAATTTGACCAAAAAATGGCAAGAAAATGTTCACTTCAAGGAGTTCTTGTCCTGGCTCACGAAGTAGAATCAGCTCTGCACTGTGTGTTTTTAGTGACTCTATGGCGCAAGCATCGTAGCAATTATATACTCTGAGAGCATGTTCTCCAACTATATACTCACGTATAATAACTAATTTGACTATAAAAATGGTAAGAAATTGCTCACTTCAAGGAGTTCTTGACCTGGCTCACGGAGTAGAATCAGCTCTGCACTATGTATTTTTAATGATTCTATGGCGCAAGCATCGTATCAATTATATACTCTGAAAACATGTTCTCTAACTATATACTAACGTATAATAACTAATTTGACCATAAAAATGGTAAGAAAATGCTAACTTCAAGGAGTTCTTGACCTGGCTCACGGAGTTGAATCAGCTCTGCCTGTGAGTTTTTAGTGACTCTGTTGTGCAGGCTTCCTCGCATTTTTATACTCTAAAAACATGTTCTCCAACTATATTCTCTTGTCTAATAACTAAAATGACCATAAAAATGGCAAGAAAATGCTCATTTCAAGAAATTTTCGACCTGGCTCACGGAGTAGAATCAGCTCTGCCTTTGAGTTTTTAGTGACTCTATGGTGCAAGCTTCCTAGTATTTTTATACTCTGAAAATACGTTCTCCGACTATATACTCATGTATAATAACTAATTTGACCATAAAATGGTAAGAAAATGCTCACTTCAAGAGTTATTGACCTGGCTCACGGAGTAGAATCAGCTCTGCCCTTTGCTTTTTTGTGACTCAATGGCGTAAGATTCCTAGCATTTTTATACTCTGAAAATATGTTCTCCAACTATATTCTCATTTATAATAACTTATTTTACCAAAAAATGGCAAGAAAATGCTCACTTCAAGGAGTTCTTGTCCTGGCTCACGAAGTAGAATCAGCTCTGCAATGTGTGTTTTTAGTGACTCTATGGCGCAAGCATCGTAGCAATTATTGTTGGATTGTATACTAAAAGTCTAGCTTTAGTATGAACAATGTCATAACAATATTTGAAATGAGAATCATTGATCAAATGATTGCATCTTATAATTTATTTTATATGCATGATGCAATAGTCCATTTACTTTATACTGTAGATAATATGTTGTGCGAAAACACGCGGAAGATCATATTATCGGTTTCCTTATAAAGTATAAACAGATGCTCATAACCGAGATAGACGGGGACTCTCTATAAGTATAGTTGTAGTGTGGTTTGGTATTAGCTTGTCTTGGCTATATAATCACATTAGTGCACTTGTGTGTATTGAGTAGGACCGCTTGAGATCGTTCGTCTTATACTGACTATATAGTAGAACTTGATCTCTGTTATTATGGAAGTTCGTGCTCTTAATCCCTATACAATAACCTCGACACGTAGGACAGTATGTATTTCTTTGATTCATCAATGGGTGAGATTTATAAGTATTAAATCAACAAACTCGGTGAGTTGGGAAGTAGTGCTGTATCTATGGTGTTCTGTTGATTGTAGAAGGAATCCATGTCCGTCATAGGTTGATGATGTCCCCTTGAGGAGCTCATAAGGTTTATCATGTAAATCTTGCAAGTGGATTAATTTCCGGCATGATAATAAGGTTGAGTGGTACTACTCTCGGATGAGATATTAATTAATTTGAGTTGTCAGTAACTTAATTAATTAATGGACATTGAATATCTTAAACATGGGGAGACTATCGGGCTTATAATAAGAAGGAGCCCAGAACATAATTTTGGGATTGGACGGGTAGTGCAGTAATAATATTTTAGTGGACTATATTATTATTATTGTATTTAATTAAAAGCTTTGGGCTAAGCTTGGTTAATTAAATTCAATTGAGGCCCAGCCCAATTTCTCCTCCTGGTCCCTGCTGTAGCCCAATATATAAGTGAACTCAGCTTCCTGGAACCCTAAGATTATTCCTGCGCCTCTTTTGGTGAGAGAAGGGAAGAGAAGCAGATTGAGAGATCCTGCAGACTGTTGCCCACACAACAACAGGATCACACTTGGGACATACAGTAGAAGATCAGAGGTAGTTCTCTGCAGTTCATCCTCTACACCAACCTAGAAGTACGGTAAACGGTTTAATTGCTTCCGCTGCTTATTGTTTACCTGTTTTACTAACGATCACGTTTGAACCACACGATCCAATTGCCCAACAATTGGTATCAGAGCGTTGGTTTCGTGGTGAAACGTGTGACGTTAGATTGGGTTTGTTTGTGATTATATGATTAATTGTTTTAATCTGGATATAATCGCATTTTTTTTATGAGCCATTCATGAGTACGAATGGACTGTATGTGTTATTTCCTTGGTGTTTCTCCATGTATGTGATGTGTGTTTTTTTTGTGGATTGTCAACACACTCAATACTACTTGATACGCATCTGACATCACACACACATAACCCTGAACATGAGCGACGGATGTAAAAGAATGTTGGCGTGAACTGCTGAGAGCAGTCATCAATGGTGTGGGCGTGAACTGGATGTTCGGAGCGCGTCTGCTGCAACGTCCAGGCGAGTCGCTCATTCTAGTCGTGTCGGAATCAATCGATGATGGCGGCGCTGGAAAGGGGCAGCAACCAAGGTGGTGATTGATTAGACGGCGGCGATGGCATTACTGACCGCGACGATGCTGAGTTCTGCTATCGACGATGGGAGGAGGCTGGCACGACGATGAGGAAAAGCCAGATCTGGATAGCCACCGTTGGATCTGGATCGGTTCCGGCTGGGCAGTTCGACGCAGATCCAGTCGGATAGGAGAAGATCGTCGTAGATCCGATGGGGCTGAAGGCGGGTCCTGGCGGCGCACATCGTGACCTCGCGGGTCAATCCACTCGCCGATGCAGATTGCCGCGATGTGGGTTTTTCCCGATCGTCGGCGGGCAGATGGTAGGATGCACGGCGGATCGCTGATGGCCCGATCGTCTTTGGTCTTTCCCGAACGGCGGCTGGCAGAGAGGATGGTAGCAGGCAGCGACGCGGCAGCGCTGATCAAATTGCATCGAAGCTACGTCGGGCGTGCTGCTGGAGGCGGCTATAGTCGGCAAGTAGCGGCCACCAGGTCACGTCGGGGATGGCTGACGGGATGACTGCCGGAGAAGCGGGGCCATGGTCGCACCGGTAGTTCTTTCGGTGGATGCCGGTGTCTTCTCCGGGTGTGTTGAACGCGTGTGGCTGGAAGGATCTAGGGCAGCAGCTGATGTGGGCTTCTGATTGGGCCTAGGTTGCAGGGCTTAATTTTCCTTAGGCTGCACAGTTTTTTTTTTGTGGGCCTTGTCTTGTTATGGGCCCAATTTTAATTGTTTGTGCTATTTTGATTGGGCCTTGCAGGATAGGTTCCTTGTTTGCTGGGCCTATGTCATTTAGATGTTATGGGTTGGCAGGTTTGATGGGCCTATTATGTTTTCAAGTGGGCCCAATACAGTAATAAATATAAGGCTGCCCAATTTTTAATTTGGTTTTGGGCTATTGGGCCCAATTTTAATTAAATGGATAATGGGCTGCTGGGTTATATTTACTGCTGGATTTAATTAATTGTGGGGTTAATGTTGGGCCAGGTTAAATATTGGGCTTGACCTTTATGCTGATATTGTCAAGATAAATGGGCTTAATTATTTTAATAATGGGCTGCTCATTTTATGCTAATTATCTTTGGGTCAGCTGGGCCTATTTAATTGACCCAACATTCTATGCAATTAATTAATGTTATATAACTGATTAATTGATTTAATTGTCAATTATTGTTGTATATGTGATAGGCATGCTCTATGTGATTTACTTATTTAAAAATTGCTGTTAATAGAAGCATGTCTAGAATGTATATTTTATTTCTGAATATTATATACATGTTAAAACCCTCGGTATTAAATAACTAAGTGGGAGAGGGGATTGGTAATAAATTCCCGCGGCCTCCATTATTGGTTTGTAAGTGATGTGAGTAAACTTGCGTGTTGGCATAGGCCTTCCTCCCTAACGGATGAGTTTATTCACGGATCACTGGTACAGACTTCATAAATAATTATTGTTTGTAATGTGGCACATAAACTTGCGTGTTGGCATAGGCCTTCCTCCCTAACGGATGAGTTTGTGTGCGGTACACTGGTACAAACTTATAATTGATGATTGTAGGAAGCTACCCGAGCGCGTGTGTACTTCTCCAACTGTAAGGCACATAAGCTCGCGCAGTGGACTTGGGATCAAATAATGGTGTACACTTAGGTGTAAATAATTAGTATCCTCCCCAATGGAGTCACTGCTATTATTTGCATGGCTAAAGAGTAACCGACTATTAATTATTTTGTCATAAAGTAAGGTTGACAAATGAAATTAATGGGTAAAACCTTCTCTTGTAAATGTTCGGGTTTGTAAACGTCCACACTAACGTGGCTTGCAGACTCACGGTGCTTGAGATGTCGGTGAATTTTATTTTATATTGTTTTGAGGGAAACAATATAAAAGGATAAAATTCGAAGTTTTGATCAGTAAATTTAATCGTGATTCTCTGTATTTCGAATAGTTTTAGTCTCACTAATTGTTAACTAAAAGAAATTATATTTACTTGTCCAAATTAACTGATTAGAAAAGAATCTTAATTTTGAAATTTACTGCTTAAGAAAATACATGTGTTCTCTCAAAGGACGGCTCATGATGCCTATTAAAGTCTTTAGTGAAGAGATGAGAGGATCATAGAAATATGATGATCTCATGTAACTCTTCAGATACTTGAGTAATTTAAAAGGTTCAAGATCATGATAGAATTTGATGAATGAATTGGAAAAGCTTGGAGTATAAATTGAAAGGGAAACCTAGATCAATTTTATTCTCCATGTTTAGCCTTGATGTTTTGAGAAAGTTCTACCTGAAATACTAGAGGATGTATATGGTGGGAGACTTCTGACAAAACATGTGGCAAAGGAAAGCCATTTTCATCATAAAGTGAACAAGTTTAATATCTTATTTACTAATGGCTTAAACATGATTAGTGATGGCATCTACTGACACGAAGTGTGTAGATACTGGAATCACTAAATGTTTATCACTTAGTAAGGATAAGATTGTTATAACATGGGTAAAACTACAAAGGTAGTGGCTATTGCAGTGGGAGTTGTTTATTTATCTCATGATAAGAATAAACGATTGATTATGAGAAATTGTCTTTACGTACGTATCATAGAAAGAATTTGATTTCAGTTTCTATGCATTAACGGATGGACACTTCATTTCATTTAAATGACATGGTCATAGTAATGAGGAATGAGGCTATAATCCGTTAAAGTACGTTGGTGGATAATAAGTATACTCTTGAATCATGTACATCCCACAGATGCAATAAATTGTAATTAAATAATGCATCTTCTAATATGAGTAAGAGAAAGGAACCTTCGGAGATGAACTAAACATACATTTGGCATCTAAGACTAATTCATTTTACTTAAGTAGGATTCAAAAGTTGATAGCCGATAGACCGTAAGGTTTATCTGAAGTGGAAACTATCGGACTTGCGAGTCTTGCTTGGAAGTAAAAATGATTAACTGCCTTTTCAAGGCTGTGGGGTGTAGAGCCAAAGATATATATGTTGAAATTAGTTCATTCTGATTCAAGCGGACCTAATATTATCCAGGCGAGAGGTGGTTAAGAATATTCGAAGATTATTCTAGATACCAATATATTTATTTGATGCACTGCATGTCTAAGTTCTTGGATTAATTCAAGAATTGAAAGGCTGGTACAGTGAAGCATCATGGAAAATATATTAAGTCATTACGATTTAATCATGATGGCGAACACATCTCGGGATAGTTAGGAACTAATAATCAGAAGTTGAGATTAAATCTCAAGTTGACTACACCGGGCATGCCCCAGCTGAATGGTGTGGTGGATAGAAGGTATAAGGCTCTTATGGTTATGATTAGATAGATGATGAATTATTTGGAATAATTAAATTCATTTTATGGATATGCCCTAGATACAGTAATTCGTGGAACGTTTGTCTGTATATGGGATATCCTAGAAAAATGGAGGGTGATTTGTTTAGTCCAAAAGATCGAAGGATAATTGTTAACTCAATAACTAGATTTTTGGAAAAGGACTATGTAATAAATCACAAACCCTTGTATGAGTTGCTCTAAAGGAAGTGAGAGGAAAACACTAAGTATAAGTACCAAGTGTACAAGAGGATATACCACAAGGTAAACTGCAACGCGTGTCACGTCTGATACACAATTACCTGTAGTACTTTATCATAGTGGGAGGGTTGTTTGACAACCCATAAAATACATGTTTTGGGAGAGTCGTGAGACTTGATCCCTAGTGAACATGGTATTGTCCCACGGATACGACGTAGCACTGCAAGATGAAAATGCGGAATCTTAGTAAGTTGCATTGAATGTTGAAATAGAATCTACGGATTCTAAATTAAAGTCTGGAGCTTATACGATCACTAAAATGGTGTAAAAGCCATTGCAGTGGTCATACGAAATAAAAGAAGATCATACGGAAAGGTGAAAACCTTGGAAGCAAAGCTTGTTGCGAAAATGTGTACTCAGAAAGAAATGGTTCGATTATGAGGAAACATTTTCGCTGGTAGCTATGCTAATATTGATCCGGATTCTTTTATTTGTTGCTGCTCATATTTAACTATGAGGAACAGCAAATAGATGTCAAGACAGCTTTCCTGATTGGAAGTCTTGAGGAAAACATCTATGTGAAGCAACCAGAGTAATTCATTGCAAAGTGCTAATAGCATTTTGATAGTAAGCTTAAAACTATCCAGCGATGGACTAAAGCAAGCTTTGAGATTATGAAGCATCTGTTTTGATTAGGTAATCCAGTGGCATGGATTTGAATCAATGAGCGGATGAATCTTATGTGTTGTAAAGAGTGACGAAAAACGTGGTGGTGTTTCTTGTACTATACGTAGATGGTATCTTGCTCATTGGAGACAATGAAAGAGTATTATCGGGCGTAAGGGTACGGTTAATAAAGCGGTAGAGATGAAGGACTTAAGAAAGGCAAAATACATCCTTTTGATCACGGTAATACGGATCACAAGAAAGGATGTTATGCTTATCTCAAGTTTCATAAATGATACAGTCCATACTCGTTTAGCATGTGAATTTATCTTAGTGAATATGTCTATGAGACACAAAAAGAAGATAAAGTAGATGAAAGCAGTTCCTTATACTTCGGCAGATAAGGAAGCTTAATCTAAGGAATGCTATGAACGAGGTTGGATATCTGTTTTGCTAAACGCATGAACAGAAGGTATCAATGTAACCCGGAACAAGAATGATGAACTGTAGTAAGACATATATAAAGTGCCTGAGAAGGACTGGAAATTATATGTGGACTTACTGGACAGATTCACTGCTTCTTGTGGGTTACGTAGATTCGGATTTTTTAGTCAGATTGGACGGTAGTAAATTCTCCTCAAAGGTTATGTGTTTAACTTTAGGAAGTAGAGTCATAATGTGGAGGAGTATTATATAGAAATATATTTTAGACTCCGGACTCCATCATGGAAAGATGATAAATTGGAGCCTATAAGGCAGCCAAATATCTATATGACTCTAGAAACTTCAAGATGGACTTCGAAGTGTTTCTAAGTTTGCCCATGGATATCACAATTTATATTGATGATATTGGTGCAGTTGCAAACTTGAAGGAATCACGAGTCCATAAGGCAATTAAACACATGGAGCGTGAGTACCACCTGCTATGAGAAATCGTATGATGAGGGGAAGGTTGTTGTCGCCTAGTGTTGGATTGTATACTAAAAGTCTAGCTTTAGTATGAACAATGTCATAACAATATTTGAAATGAGAATCATTGATCAAATGATTGCATCTTATAATTTATTTTATATGCATGATGCAATAGTCCATTTACTTTATACTGTAGATAATATGTTGTGCGACAACACGCGGAAGATCATATTATCGGTTTCCTTATAAAGTATAAACAGATGCTCACAACTGAGATAGACGGGGACTCTCTATCGGTATGGTTGTAGTGTGGTTTGGAATTAGCTTATCTTGGCTATAGAATCACATTAGTGCACTTGTGTGTATTGAGCAGGACCGCCTGAGATCGTTCGACTTATACTGACTTATAGAAGAACTTGATCTCTGTTATTATGGAAGTCCGTGCTCTTAATCCCTATACAATAACCTCGACACGTAGGGCAGTATGTATTTCTTTGATTCATCAATGGGTGAGATTTATTAGTATTAAATCAACAAACTCGGTGAGTTGGGAAGTAGTGCTGTATCTATGGTGTGCTGTTGATTGTAGAAGGAATCCATGTCCGTCATAGGTTGATGATGTCCCCTTGAGAAGCTCATAAGGTTTATCATGTAAATCTTGCAAGTGGATTAATTTCCGGCATGATAATAAGGTTGAGTGGTACTACTCTCGGATGAGATATTAATTAATTTGAGTTGTCAGTAACTTAATTAATTAATGGACATTGAATATCTTAAACATGGGGAGACTATCGGGCTCATAATAAGAATGAGCCCAGAACATAATTTTTGGGATTGGACGGGTAGTGCAATAATAATATTTTAGTGGACTATATTATTATTATTGGATTTAATTAAAAGCTTTGGGCTAAGCTTGGTTAATTAAGTTCAATTGAGGCCCAGCCCAATTTCTCCTCCTGGTCCCTGCTGTAGCCCAATATATATAGTCATCTCAGCTTCTGGAAACCTAACTTCCTGCGCCTCTTTTGACGTGAGTTAGAGAGAAGTAGATTGAGAGAACTCTGGGGATTGTTGACCACCCAACACCAGAGTTGACTTGGGACATACAGCAGAAGATCAAGAGGTGTTCTTCTGCAGCGATTCAGACTCTACATCAACCCTGAAGTACGGTAAATATTTTATTGCTTCCGCTGATTTGTTTACCTGTTAATCCTAACGGATCATGTTGAACCGCACGATCCAATTGCCAACAATTGGTATCAGAGCGTTGGTTTCGTGGTGAAAACGTGATTCATTAGTTTTTTGTGATTAATTGATTATATGATTTAATCTGAATTTATCACATGTTTGAGACAATCTGACCATGTGTGTTTTTGTGTTTATGAGTACAATATGGTATATCACATGTTTCTTTGTGAGTGAGAATACAGTTAATTTTTTTTCATTAATTGTATACACTGTACACTGTACACATACACACTGGTGGATGACGACGGCGGTGACGGCGGCGCGTGGACGTCGACGGCTGACCGGCGGCGCGTGGACATTCGACTTCGTGGCGAGACAAAATCGAGCCAATCTACGGCGGCTTCTGGTCGTGTCAGAGACTATTCCTGGCCCAGTCAGTAGGGTTCTGAGCGTGTCCCTGGCGTTTACGATCGAGCCAGAAGATGCTTTCGGTCGGATTGGAGAAGATCGGCTGTCAGCAGATGGACATGGGTGAGTCTTGGCGATGGCTGATGACTGACGGCTGACGGTGCGGATCCGGTTGGCTGTCGACGGCGACTTCTGGGTGCAAGGGTCTGCTGGTGTCGGTGGATCCCGTTCGACGGTGTGCTGGGCTGTGGCGGCCTTGGACGGCGCGATCCGTAGCGGATCCCATCCGATGGGCTGACGGCATTCATGCCGAGAGCAGCGGTCACCGGAATGAGACGGATCGTGACGATGCAGATTGGCGGCGAACCCTCGAACGGAGCCGGTGTGGCAGATCCCAGTCGGATGCGCTGGCAATGCCGTGTCAGATGGCCGCTGCTGGGAGATCCTGCACAGCCGGCGGCGAGGGCGCCCGCAGCAGTTCGTCGGCGGTAGCGGCGATGGCTCTGCTCGACGGCAGTGCTGATGGAAGTTCACGGCGGGATTAACTGGTCGTGGCAGAAGGGTTGACGGCGCGACTCCGATGGCTGATGGCTCGACCGCCGACAGCAGCGACACCAGGTCGTGCCGATATTAGGCGGCGGTGGCGGCGGCGGCGCTTGATAGCGCCGGTGTTCTCTGCGTTTGAGGGCAGTGGGCGGCTGGGGCTTTTAGGGCAGCAGCCTGAAGAATGGGCTTTGGGCTCAATTCTTTTTGTTTTGGGCTGTTGTGTGTGGGCTGTCTCCACAACTGGGCTTTATTTTAATTTGGTTTTGGGCTAAAAGGCCCAATTTTAATTAAAATAGTTATAAGAGGCTGCTCATTTTAATTATTTGGTTTTGGGCTATTGGCCCAATTTTAATTTTAATGGATATGGGCTGCTGGACCTTAATTACTTAATTTTAATTAATTGTGGGTAATGGACCAAGCATAATTAATTAATTATATTAATGGACTAATTGTGCTAGTGGGCTTGGTGGACTTAATTTGATTTTGGGCTAAGATTATGGGCCATGGATAATGGGCTTGATTAATTATTTAATCTGCTGCTCATTTTGTGCTAATTTGTTGCTCTTGGGCCCAAATTAATTGATCCACTATTTATACAATTAATTATGATATATGACTGAGTTAATTGTTTTAACTTGACAATTAATTGTTATATATGAAAGGCATGTTCTATGTGATTTATTTATTTAAATTGCTGTTAATAGAAGCATGTCTAAGTTGTATATTTTATTTATGAAATATTATATGCATGTTTAAAACCCTCGGTGTTAAATAACTAAGTGGGAGAGGGGATTGGTAATAAATTCCCGCGGCCTCCATTATTGGTTTGTAAGTGATGTGAGTAAACTTGCGTGTTGGCATAGGCCTTCCTCCCTAACGGATGAGTTTGTGTGCGGTACACTGGTACAAACTTATAATTGATGATTGTAGGAAGCTACCCGAGCGCGTGTGTACTTCTCCAACTGTAAGGCACATAAGCTCGCGCAGTGGACTTGGGATCAAATAATGGTGTACACTTAGGTGTAAATAATTAGTATCCTCTCCAATGGAGTCACTGCTATTATTTGCATGGCTAAAGAGTAACCGACTATTAATTATTTTGTCATAAAGTTAGGTTGACAAATGAAATTAATGGGTAAAACCTTCTCTTGTAAATGTTCGGGTTTGTAAACGTCCACACTAACGTGGCTTGCAGACTCACGGTGCTTGAGATGTCGGTGAATTTTATTTTATATTGTTTTGAGGGAAACAATATAAAAGGATAAAATTCGAAGTTTTGATCAGTAAATTTAATCGTGATTCTCTGTATTTCGAATAGTTTTAGTCTCACTAATTGTTAACTAAAAGAAATTATATTTACTTGTCCAAATTAACTGATAAGAAAAGAATCTTAATTTTGAAATTTACTGCTTAAGAAAATACATATGTTCTCGTTGTGGACGGCTCATGATGCCTATTAAAGTCTTTAGTGAAGAGATGAGAGGATCATAGAAATATGATGAACTCATGTAACTCTTCAGATACTTGAGTAATTTTAAAGGCGCAAGATCATGATAGAATTTGATGAATGAATTGGAAAAGCTTGGAGTATAAATTGAAAGGGAAACCTAGATCAATTTTATTCTCCATGTTTAGCCTTGATGTTTTGAGAAAGTTCTACCTGAAATACGAGAGATTGTATATGGTAGGAAACTTCTAACAAAACATATGGCAAAAGAAAGCCAATTTTCATCATAATGTGAACAAGTTTAATATCTTATTTACTAATGGTTTAAACATGATTGGTGATGGCATCTACTGACACGAAGTATGTAGATACTGGAATCACAAATGTTTATCGCTGAGTAAGGATAAGATTGTTAATAACATGGGTAAAACTACAAAGGTAGTGACTAATGCAGTGGGAGTTGTTTATTTATCTCATGATAAGAATAAACGATTGATTATGAGAAATTGTCTTTACGTACATTTCATGGAAAGAATTTGATTTCAGTTTCTATGCATTAACGGATGAATACTTCATTTCATTTAAATGACATGGTCATAGTGATGAGGAATGAGGCTATAATCCGTTAAAGTACGTTGATAGATAATAAGTAAACTCTTGAATCATGCACATCTCACAGATGCAATAAATTGTAATTAAATAATGCATCTTCTAATATAAGTAAGAGAAAGGAACCTTCGGAAATGAACTAAACATATATTTGGCGTCTAAGATTAATTCATTTTACTTGAGTAGGATTCAAAAGTTGATAGCCGATAGACCGTAAGGTTTATCTGAAGTGGAAACTATCGGACTTGTGAGTCTTACTTGGAAGTAAAAATGATTAACTGCCTTTTCAAGGCTTTGGGGTATAGAGCCAAAGATATATATGTTGGAATTAGTTCATTCTGATTCAAGCGGACCTAATATTATCCAGGCAAGAGGTGGTTAAGAATATTCGAAGATTATTCTGGATACCAATATATTTATTTGATGCACTGCATGTCTAAGTTCTTGGATTAATTCAAGAATTGAAAGGCTGGTACAGTGAAGCGTCATGGAAAATATATTACGTCATTACGATTTAATCATGATGGCGAATACCTCAAGGGATAGTTAGGAGCTATTAATCAGAAGTAGAGATTAAATCTCAAGTAGACTACACCGGGCTTGCCCCAGCTGAATGGTGTGGTGGGTAGAAGGTATAAGGCTCTTATGGTTATGATTAGATAGATGATGAATTATTTGGAATAATTAAATTCGTTTTATGGATATGCCCTAGATACAGTAATTTGTGAAACGTTTGTCTGTATATGGGATATCCTAGAAAAATGGAGGGTGATTTATTTAGTCCAAAAGATCGAAGGGTAATTGTTAACTCAATAACTAGATTCTTGGAAAAAGGACTATGTAATAAATCACAAGCCCATGTATAAGTTGTTCTAAAGGAAGTGAGAGGAAAACACTAAGTATAAGTACCAAGTGTACAAGAGGATATACCACAAGGTAAACTGCATCGCGTGTCACGTCTGATACACAATTACGTGTAGTGCCTTGTCGTAGTGGGAGGGTTGTTTGACAACCCAAATGATATATGTTTTGGGAGAGTCGTAAGACTTGATCCCTAGTGAACATGGTATTGTCCCACGGATACGACGTAGCACTACAACTTGAAAATGCGGAATCTTAGTAAGT
Source organism: Pogostemon cablin (assembly GCA_023678885.1). Lineage (NCBI taxonomy): Eukaryota > Viridiplantae > Streptophyta > Magnoliopsida > Lamiales > Lamiaceae > Pogostemon > Pogostemon cablin. The sequence goes on along the minus strand of CM042957.1, from coordinate 41,773,996 downwards.
TGCAATGAATATTGAAATAGAATCTACGGATTCTAAATAAAGTCTGGAGCTTGAAGGATCACTAAAATGGTGTAAAAGCCAATGCAAGTGGTCATAGGAAATAAAAGAGGATCATACGGAAAGGTGAAAACCTTGGAAGCAAAGCTTGTTGCGAATAAGTGTACTCAGAAAGAAATGGTTCGATTATGAGGGAACATATTCGCTGGTAGCTATGCTTAAGTTGACCCAGATTCTTTTATTTATTGCTGCTCACATTGAATTATGAGGAACAGCAAATATAGATGTCAAGACAGCTTTCCTGAATGGAAGTCATGAGGAAAACATCTATGTGAAGCAACCAGAGTGATTCATTGCAAAGTACTAATAGCATTTTGATAGTAAGCTTAAAACTGTCCAGCGATGGACTAAAGCAAGTTTTGAGATCGTGAAGCATCTGTTTTGATTAGGTAATCCAGTGGCATGGATTTAAATCAACGAGCGGATGTGTCTTGTGTGTTGTAAAGAGTGACGGAAACGTGGTGGTGTTTCTTGTACTATACGTAGATAGTATCTTGCTCATTGGAGACAATGAAAGAGTATTATCGGGCGTATGGGTATGGTTAATAAAGCGGTAGAGATGAAGGTCTTAAGAAAGGCAAAATATATTCTTTTGATCACGGTAATACGGATCACAAGAAAGGATGTTATGCTTATCTCAAGTTTCATAAAATGATACACTCCATACTCGTTTAGCATGTGAATTTATCTTAGTGAATGTGTCTATGAGACACAAAAAGAAGATAAAGTAGATGAAAGCAGTTCCTTATACTTCGACATATAAGGAAGCTTAATCTAAGGAATGCTATGAACGAAGTTGGATATCTGTTTTGCTAAATGCAAGAACAGTGGGTATCAACGTAACCCAAAACAAGAATGATGAACTGTGGTAAGATATATATGAAGTGCCTGAGAAGGACTGGTTATCATATATACACTTACTGGACAGATTCACTGCTTCTTGTGGATTACGTAGATTTGGATTTTTAGTCAGATTGGACGGCAGTAAATTCTCCTCAAAGGTTATGTGTTTAATTTTAGGAAGTAGAGTCATATTGTGGAGGAGTGTTATATAGAAATATATTTCAGACTCCGGACTCCATCATGGAAAGATGATAAATTGGAGCCTATGAGGCAACCAAAGTATCTATGACTCTAGAGACTTCATGATGGACTTTGAAGTGGTTCTAAGTTTGCCCAAGGTAATCACAATTTACATTGATGATATTGGTGCAGTTGCAAACTTGAAAAAATCACAAGTCTATAAGGCAATTAAACACATGGAGCGCGAGTACCACCTGTTACGAGAAATCGTATGATGAGGGGAAGGTTGTTGTCGCCTAGATTGCATCGGATGATGACCTAGTAAATCCATTTACAAGGACCTTAAGGCGAGAGCTTTTAATGGTCGTGTAGTGGGAGTAGGAATCAGATGTATGGCAGAAGACATGACAGCATAGTCTTTTAGTATAAGTGGGAGATTGTTGGATTGTATACTAAAAGTCTAGCTTTAGTATGAACAATGTCATAACAATATTTGAAATGAGAATCATTGATCAAATGATTGCATCTTATAATTTATTTTATATGCATGATGCAATAGTCCATTTACTTTATACTGTAGATAATATGTTGTGCGACAACACGCGGAAGATCATATTATCGGTTTCCTTATAAAGTATAAACAGATGCTCACAACTGAGATAGACGGGGACTCTCTATCGGTATGGTTGTAGTGTGGTTTGGAATTAGCTTGTCTTGGCTATAGAATCACATTAGTGCACTTGTGTGTATTGAGCAGGACCGCCTGAGATCGTTCGACTTATACTGACTTATAGAAGAACTTGATCTCTGTTATTATGGAAGTCCGTGCTCTTAATCCCTATACAATAACCTCGACACGTAGGGCAGTATGTATTTCTTTGATTCATCAATGGGTGAGATTTATTAGTATTAAATCAACAAACTCGGTGAGTTGGGAAGTAGTGCTGTATCTATGGTGTGCTGTTGATTGTAGAAGGAATCCATGTCCGTCATAGGTTGATGATGTCCCCTTGAGAAGCTCATAAGGTTTATCATGTAAATCTTGCAAGTGGATTAATTTCCGGCATGATAATAAGGTTGAGTGGTACTACTCTCGGATGAGATATTAATTAATTTGAGTTGTCAGTAACTTAATTAATTAATGGACATTGAATATCTTAAACATGGGGAGACTATCGGGCTCATAATAAGAAGGAGCCCAGAACATAATTTTGGGATTGGACGGGTAGTGCAGTAATAATATTTTAGTGGACTATATTATTATTATTGGATTTAATTAAAAGCTTTGGGCTAAGCTTGGTTAATTAAATTCAATTGAGGCCCAGCCCAATTTCTCCTCCTGGTCCCTGCTGTAGCCCAATATATAAGTGAACTCAGCTTCCTGGAACCCTAAGATTATTCCTGCGCCTCTTTTGGTGAGAGAAGGGAAGAGAAGCAGATTGAGAGATCCTGCAGACTGTTGCCCACACAACAGCAGGATCACACTTGGGACATACAGTAGAAGATCAGAGGTAGTTCTCTGCAGTTCATCCTCTACACCAACCCAGAAGTACGGTAAACGGTTTAATTGCTTCCGCTGCTTATTGTTTACCTGTTTTACTAACGATCACGTTTGAACCACACGATCCAATTGCCCAACAATTATATACTCTGAAAACATGTTCTCCAACTATATACTCACGTATAATAACTAATTTGACTATAAAAATGGTAAGAAAATGCTCACTTCAAGGAGTTCTTGACCTGGCTCACAGAGTAGAATCAGCTCTGCCTGTGAGGTTTTAGTGACTCTATTGTGCAGGCTTCCTCGCATTTTTATACTCTAAAAACATGTTCTCCAACTATATTCTCTTGTCTAATAACTAAAATGACCATAAAAATGGCAAGAAAATGCTCACTTCAAGAAATTCTTGACCTGGCTCACAGAGTAGAATCAGCTCTGCCTTTGAGTTTTTAGTGACTCTATGGTGCAAGCTTCTAGCATTTTTATACTCTGAAAATACGTTCTCCGACTATATACTCATGTATAATAACTAATTTGACTATAAAAATGGTAAGAAAATGCTCACTTCAAGGAGTTCTTGACCTGGCTCACGGAGTAGAATCAGCTCTGCACTATGTATTTTTAATGACTCTATGGCGCAAGCATCGTATCAATTATATACTCTGAAAACATGTTCTTCTACTATATACTAACATATAATAACTAATTTGACCATAAAAATGGTAAGAAAATGTTAACTTCAAGGAGTTCTTCACCTGGCTAACGTAGTTGAATCAGCTCTGCCTGTGAGTTTTTAGTGACTCTATGGTGCAGGCTTCCTTGCATTTTTATACTCTAAAAACATGTTCTCCAACTATATTCTCTTGTCTAATAACTAAACTAACCATAAAAATGGCAAGAAAATGCTCACTTCAAGAAATTCTTGACCTGGCTCACGGAGTAGAATCAGTTCTGCCATTGAGTTTTTAGTGACTCTATGGTGAAAGCTTCCTCGCATTTTTATACTCTAAAAACATATTCTCCAACTATATTCTATTGTCTAATAACTAAATTGACCATAAAAATGACAAGAAAATGCTCACTTTAAGAAGTTCTTGACCTGGCTGACGGAGTAGAATCAGCTCTGCGCTGTGAGTTTTTAGTGACTCTATGGTGCAAGCTTCCTAGCATTTTTATACTCTAAAAACATGTTCTCCAACTATATTCTCATGTATAATAACTAATTTGACTATAAAAATGACAAGAAAATGCTTTCCTCAAAGAGTTCTTGACCTGGATCACGGAGTAGAATCGGCTTTCACTGTGTGTTTTTAGTGACTCTATGGAGCAAGCATTGTAGCAATTATATACTCTGAAAACATGTTCTCCAACTATATACTCACGTATAATAACTAATTTGACTATAAAAATGGTAAGAAAATGCTCACTTCAAGGAGTTCTTGACCTGGCTCACGGAGTAGAATCAGCTCTACACTATGTGTTTTTAGTGGCGCAAGCATCGTAGCAATTATATACTCTGAAAACATGTTCTCTAACTATATACTCACGTATAATAACTAATTTGACCATAAAAACGGTAAGAAAATGCTAACTTCAAGGAGTTCTTGACTTGGATCACGGAGTTGAATCAGCTCTGCCTGTGAGTTTTTAGTGACTCTATTGTGCAGGCTTCCTCGCATTTTTATACTCTAAAAACATTTTCTTCAACTATATTATCTTGTCTAATAACTAAAATGACCATAAAAATGGCAAGAAAATGCTCACTTCGAGAAATTCTTGACCTGGCTTACGGAGTAGAATCAGCTCTGCCTTTGAGTTTTTAGTGACTCTATGGTGAAAGCTTCCTAGCATTTTTATACTCTGAAAATACGTTCTCCGACTATATACTCATGTATAATAACTAATTTGACCATAAAATGGTAAGAAAATGCTCACTTCAAGGAGTTATTGACCTGGCTCACGGAGTAGAATCAGCTTTGCCCTTTGCTTTTTTGTGACTCAATGGCGCAAGATTCCTAGCATTTTTATACTCTGAAAATATATTCTCCAACTATATTCTCATTTATAATAACTTATTTGACCATAAAAATGGCATGAAAATGCTCAATTCAAGGAGTTCTTAACCTTACTCATGGAGTAGAATCAGCTCTGCACTTTGTCTTTTTAGTGACTCTATGGCGCAAGCTTCCTAGCATTTTTATGCTCTGAAAACATGTTCTCCAACAATATTCTCATGTCTAATAACTAATTTGACCAAAAAATGGCAAGAAAATGTTCACTTCAAGGAGTTCTTGTCCTGGCTCACGAAGTAGAATCAGTTCTGCACTGTGTGTTTTTAGTGACTCTATGGCGCAAGCATCGTAGCAATTATATACTCTGAGAGCATGTTCTCCAACTTTATACTCACGTATAATAACTAATTTGACTATAAAAATGGTAAGAAAATGCTCACTTCAAGGAGTTCTTGACCTGGCTCACGGAGTAGAATCAGCTCTGCACTATGTATTTTTAATGACTCTATGGCGCAAGCATCGTATCAATTATATACTTTGAAAACATGTTCTCTAACTATATACTAACGTATAATAACTAATTTGACCATAAAAATGGTAAGAAAATGCTAACTTCAAGGAGTTCTTGACCTGGCTCACGGAGTTGAATCAGCTCTGCCTGTGAGTTTTTAGTGACTCTATTGTGCAGGCTTCCTCGCATTTTTATACTCTAAAAACATGTTCTCCAACTATATTCTCTTGTCTAATAACTAAAATGACCATAAAAATGGCAAGAAAATGCTCACTTCAAGAAATTCTTGACCTGGCTCACGGAGTAGAATCAGCTCTGCCTTTGAGTTTTTAGTGACTCTATGGTGCAAGCTTCCTAGCATTTTTATACTCTGAAAATAAGTTCTCCGACTATATACTCATGTATAATAACTAATTTGACTATAAAAATGGTAAGAAAATGCTCACTTCAAGGAGTTCTTGACCTGGCTCACGGAGTAGAATCAGCTCTGCACTATGTATTTTTAATGACTCTATGGCGCAAGCATCATATCAATTATATACTCTGAAAACATGTTCTTCTACTATATACTAACATATAATAACTAATTTGACCATAAAAATGGTAAGAAAATGTTAACTTCAAGGGGTTCTTCACCTGGCTCACGTAGTTGAATCAGCTCTGCCTGTGAGTTTTTAGTGACTCTATGGTGCAGGCTTCCTTGCATTTTTATACTCTAAAAACATGTTCTCCGACTATATTCTCTTGTCTAATAACTAAACTAACCATAAAAATGGCAAGAAAATGCTCACTTCAAGAAATTCTTGACCTGGCTCACAGAGTATAATCAGCTCTGCCTTTGAGTTTTTAGTGACTCTATGGTGCAAGCTTCTAGCATTTTTATACTCTGAAAATACGTTCTCCGACTATATACTCATGTATAATAACTAATTTGACTATAAAAATGGTAAGAAAATGCTCACTTCAAGGAGTTCTTGACCTGGCTCACGGAGTAGAATCAGCTCTGCACTATGTATTTTTAATGACTCTATGGCGCAAGCATCGTATCAATTATATACTCTGAAAACATGTTCTTCTACTATATACTAACATATAATAACTAATTTGACCATAAAAACGGTAAGAAAATGTTAACTTCAAGGGGTTCTTCACCTGGCTCACGTAGTTGAATCAGCTCTGCCTGTGAGTTTTTAGTGACTCTATGGTGCAGGCTTCCTTGCATTTTTATACTCTAAAAACATGTTCTCCAACTATATTCTCTTGTCTAATAACTAAACTAACCATAAAAATGGCAAGAAAATGCTCACTTCAAGAAATTCTTGACCTGGCTCACGGAGTAGAATCAGTTCTGCCATTGAGTTTTTAGTGACTCTATGGTGAAAGCTTCCTCGCATTTTTATACTCTAAAAACATATTCTCCAACTATATTCTCTTGTCTAATAACTAAATTGACCATAAAAATGGCAAGAAAATGCTCACTATAAGAAGTTCTTGACCTGGCTCACGGAGTAGAATCAGGTCTGCGCTGTGAGTTTTTAGAGACTCTATGGTGCAAGCTTCCTAGCATTTTTATACTCTAAAAACATGTTCTCCAACTATATTCTCATGTATAATAACTAATTTGACTATAAAAATGACAAGAAAATGCTCACCTCAAAGAGTTCTTGACCTGGATCACGGAGTAGAATCAGCTCTACACTGTGTGTTTTTAGTGACTCTATGGCGCAAGCATTGTAGCAATTATATACTCTGAAAACATGTTCTCCAACTATATACTCACGTATAATAACTAATTTGACTATAAAAATGGTAAGAAAATGCTCACTTCAAGGAGTTCTTGACCTGGCTCACGGAGTAGAATCAGCTCTACACTATGTGTTTTTAGTGGCGCAAGCATCGTAGTAATTATATACTCTGAAAACATGTTCTCTAACTATATAATCACGTATAATAACTAATTTGACTATAAAGATGGTAAGAAAATGCTCACTTCAAGGAGTTTTTGACCTGGATCACGGAGTATAATCAGCTCTGTACTTTGACTTTTTAGTGACTCTATGGCAGAATCTTCCTAGCATTTTTATACTCTGGAAACATGTTCTCCAACTATATGCTCATGCATAATAACTAATTTGACTATAAAAATTGCAAGAAAATGCTCTTTTCAAGGAGTACGTGACCTGGCTCATGGAGTAGAATATGTTCTTCACTGTGAGTTTTGAGTGACTCTACAGTGTAAGCTTCCTAGTATTTTTATACTCTGAAAATACGTTCTCCAACTATATACTCATGTATAATAACTAATTTGACCATAAAAATGGTAAGAAAATGCTCACTTCAAGGAGTTATTGACCTGGCTCACGGAGCAGAATCAGCTCTGCCATTTGCTTTTTTGTGACTCAATGGCGCAAGATTCCTAGCATTTTTATACTCTGAAAATATGTTCTCCAACTATATTCTCATGTCTAATAACTAATTTGACTATAAGAATGGCAAGAAAATGCTCAATTCAAGGAGTTCTTAACATGACTCACATAGTAGAATCAGCTCTGCACTTTGTCTTTTTAGTGACTCTATGGCACAAGCTTCCTAGCATTTTAATACTCTGAAAACATGTTCTCCAACAATATTCTCATGTCTAATAACTAATTTGACCTTAAAAATGGCAAGAAAATGCTCACTTCAAGGTGCTCTTGTCCTGGCTCACGGAGTAGAATCAGCTCTGCACTATGTGTTTTCAGGGACTCTGTGGCGCAAGCATCGTAGCAATTATATACTCTGAAAACATGTTCTCCAACTATATACTCACGTATAATAACTAATTTGACTATAAAAATAGTAAGAAAATGCTCACTTCAAGGAGTTCTTGACCTGGCTCACGGAGTAAAATCAGCTCTGCACTATGTATTTTTATTGACTATGGCGCAAGCATCGTATCAATTATATACTCTGAAAACATGTTCTCCAACTATATAATAACGTATAATAACTAATTTGACCATAAAAACGGTAAGAAAATGCTAACTTCAAGGAGTTCTTGACCTGGCTCACGGAGTTGAATCAGCTCTGCCTGTGAATTTTTAGTGACTCTATTGTGTAGGCTTCCTCGCATTTTTATACTCTAAAAACATGTTCTCCAACTATATTCTCTTGTCTAATAAATAAAATGACCATAAAAATGGCAAGAAAATGCTCACTTCAAGAAATTCTTGACCTGGCTCACGGAGTAGAATCAGCTCTGCCTTTGAGTTTTTAGTGGCTCTATGGTGCAAGCTTCCTAGCATTTTTATGCTCTGAAAATACGTTCTCCAACTATATACTCATGTATAATAACTAATTTGACTATAAAATGGTAAGAAAATGCTCACTTCAAGGAGTTATTGACCTGGCTCACGGAGTAGAATCAGCTCTGCCTTTTGCTTTTTTGTGACTCAATGGCGCAAGCATCGTAGCATTTTTATACTCTGAAAATATGTTCTCCAACTATATTCTCAGTTCTAATAACTTATTTGACCATAAAAATGGCAAGAAAATGCTCAATTCAAGGAGTTCTTAACCTTACTCACGGAGTAGAATCAGTTCTGCACTTTGTCTTTTTAGTGACTCTATGGCGCAAGCTTCCTAGCATTTTTATACTCTGAAAACATGTTCTCCAACAATATTCTCATGTCTAATAACTAATTTGACCAAAAAATGGCAAGAAAATGCTCACTTCAAGGAGTTCTTGTCTTGGCTCACGAAGTAAAATCAGCTCTGCACTGTGTGTTTTTAGTGACTCTATGGCGCAAGCATCGTGGCAATTATATACTCTGAAAACATGTTCTCCAACTATATACTTACGTATAATAACTAATTTGACTAATAAAATGGTAAGAAAATGCTCACTTCAAGGAGTTCTTGACCTGGCTCACGTAGTAGAATCAGCTCTGCACTATGTATTTTTAATGACTCTATGGCGCAAGCATCGTATCAATTATATACTCTTAAAACATGTTCTCCTACTATATACAAACATATAATAACTAATTTGACCATAAAAACGGTAAGAAAATGTTAACTTCAAGGAGTTCTTGACCTGGCTCACGGAGTTGAATCAGCTCTGCCTGTGAGTTTTTAGTGACTCTATGGTGCAGGCTTCCTCGCATTTTTATACTCTAAAAACATGTTCTCCAACTATATTCTCTTTTCTAATAACTAAACTGACCATAAAAATGGCAAGAAAATGCTCACTTTAAGAAATTCTTGACATGGCTCACGGAGTAGAATCAGCTCTGCCATTGAGTTTTTAGTGACTCTATGGTGTAAGCTTCCTCGCATTTTTATACTCTAAAAACATATTCTCCAACTATATTCTCTTGTCTAATAACTAAATTGACCATAAAAATGGCAAGAAATTGCTCACTTTAAGAAGTTCTTGACCTGGCTCATGGAGTAGAATCAGCTCTGCGCTGTGAGTTTTTAGTGACTCTATGGTGCAAGCTTCCTAGCATTTTTATACTCTAAAAACATGTTCTCCATCTATATTCTCATATATAATAACTAATTTGACAATAAAAATGACAAGAAAATGCTCACCTCAAAGAGTTCTTGACCTGGATCACGGAGTAGAATCAGCTCTACACTGTGTGTTTTTAGTGACTCTATGGCGCAAGCATTGTAGCAATTATATACTCTGAAAACATGTTCTCCAACTATATACTCACGTATAATAACTAATTTGACTATAAAAATGGTAAGAAAATGCTCACTTCAAGGAGTTCTTGACCTGGCTCACGGAGTAGAATCAGCTCTGCACTATGTATTTTTAATTACTCTATGGCGCAAGCATCGTATCAATTATATACTCTGAAAACATGTTCTACAACTATATACTAACGTATAATAACTAATTTGATCATAAAAACGGTAAGAAAATGCTAACTTCAAGGAGTTCTTGACCTAGCTCACGGAGTTGAATCAGCTCTGCCTGTGAGTTTTTAGTGACTCTATTGTGCAGGCTTCTTCGCATTTTTATACTCTAAAAACATGTTCTCCAACTATATTCTCTTGTCTAATAACTAAACTGACCATAAAAATGGCAAGAAAAAGCTCACTTCAAGAAATTCTTGACCTGGCTCACGGAGTTGAATTAGCTCTGCCTTTGAGTTTTTAGTGACTCTATGGTGCAAGCTTCCTCGCATTTTTATACTCTAAAAACATATTCTCTAACTATATTCTCTTGTCTAATAACTAAATTGACCATAAAAATGGCAAGAAAATGCTCACTTTAAGAAGTTCTTGACCTGGCTCATGGAATAGAATCAGCTCTGCGCTGTGAGTTTTTAGTGACTCTATGGTGCAAGCTTCCTAGCATTTTTATACTCTAAAAACATGTTCTCCAACTATATTCTTATATATAATAACTAATTTGACTATAAAAATGACAAGAAAATGCTCACCTCAAAGAGTTCTTGACCTGGATCACGGAGTAGAATCAGCTCTACACTGTGTGTTTTTAGTGACTCTATGGCGCAAGCATCGTAGCAATTATATACTCTGAAAACATGTTCTCCAACTATATACTCACGTATAATAACTAATTTGACTATAAAAAGGGTAAGAAAACGCTCACTTCAAGGAGTTCTTGACCTGGCTCACGGAGTAGAATCAGCTCGCACTATGTATTTTTAATGACTCTATGGCGCAAGCATCGTATCAATTATATACTCTGAAAACATGTTCTCCTACTATATACTAACATATAATAACTAATTTGACCATAAAAACGGTAAGAAAATGTTAACTTCAAGGAGTTCTTGACCTGGCTCACGGAGTTGAATCAGCTCTGCACTGTGTGTTTTTAGTGACTCTATGGCGCAAGCATCGTAGCAATTATATACTCTGAAAACATGTTCTCCAACTATATACTCACGTATAATAACTAATTTGACTATAAAAATGGTAAGAAAATGCTCACTTCAAGGAGTTCTTGACCTGGCTCACGGAGTAGAATCAGCTTTGCACTATGTATTTTTAATTACTCTTTGGCGCAAGCATCGTATCAATTATATACTCTAAAATCATGTTCTTCTACTATATACTAACATATAATAACTAATTTGACCATAAAAACGGAAAGAAAATGTTAACTTCAAGGAGTTCTTGACCTGGCTCACGGAGTTGAATAAGCTCTGCCTGTGAGTTTTTAGTGACTCTATGGTGCAGGCTTCCTCGCATTTTTATACTCTAAAAACATTTTCTCCAACTATATTCTCATGTATAATAACTAACTTGACTATAAAAATGGTAAGAAAATGCTCACTTCATGGAGTTCTTGACCTGGATCACGGAGTAGAATCAGCTCTGCATTTTGAGTTTTTAGTGACTCTATGGCAGAAGTTTCCTAGCATTTTTATAATCTGGAAACATGTTCTCCAATTATATGCTCATGCATAATAACTAATTTGACTATAAAAATTGCAAGAAAATGCTCTTTTCAAGGAGTACGTGACCTGGCTCATGGAGTAGAATATGTTTTTCACTGTGAGTTTTTAGTGACTCTACAGTGTAAGCTTCCTAGCATTTTTATACTCTGAAAATACGTTCTCCAACTATATACTCATGTATAATAACTAATTTGACAATAAAAATGGTAAGTAAATGCTCACTTCAAGGAGTTATTGACCTGGCTCACGGAGTAGAATCAGCTCTGCCCTTTGCTTTTTTGTGACTCAATGGCGCAAGATTCCTAGCATTTTTATACTCTGAAAATATGTTCTCCAACTATATTCTCATGTCTAATAACTTATTTGACCATAAAAATGGCAAGAAAATGCTCAATTCAAGGAGTTCTTAACCTTACTCACGGAGTAGAATCAGCTCTGCACTTTATCTTTTTAGTGACTCTATGGCGCAAGCTTCCTAGCAATTTTATACTCTGAAAACATGTTCTCCAACAATATTCTCATGTCTATTAACTAATTTGACCATAAAAATTGCAAGAAAATGCTCACTTCAAGGAGTTCTTGTCCTGGCTCACGAAGTAGAATCAGCTCTGCACTGTGTGGTTTTAGTGACTCTATGGCGCAAGTATCGTAGCAATTATATACTCTGAAAACATGTTCTCCAACTATATACTCACGTATAATAACTAATTTGACTATAAAAATGGTAAGAAAATGCTCACTTCAAGGAGTTCTTGACCTGGCTAATGGAGTAGAATCAGCTCTGCACTATGTATTTTTAATGACCCTATGGCGCAAGCATCATATATATTATATACTCTGAAAACATGTTCTCCAACTATATACTAACGTATAATAACTAATTTGTCCATAAAAATGGTAAGAAAATGCTAACTTCAAGGAGTTCTTGACCTGGCTCACGGAGTTGAATCAGCTCTGCCTGTGAGTTTTTAGTGACTCTATGGTGCTGGCTTCTTTAAATTTTTATACTCTAAAAACATGTTCTCCAACTATATTCTCTTGTCTAATAACTAAACTGACCATAAAAATGGCAAGAAAATGCTCACTTCAAGAAATTCTTGACCTGGCTCACGGAGTAGAATCAGCTCTGCCTTTGAGTTTTTAGTGACTCCATGGTGCAAGCTTCCTCGAATTTTTATACTCTAAAAACATATTCTTTAACTATATTCTCTTGTCTAATAGCTAAATTGACCATAAAAATGGCAAGAAAATGCTCACTTTAAGAAGTTCTTGACCTAGCTCACGGAGTAGAATCAGCTCTGCGCTGTGAGCTTTTAGTGACTCTATGGTGCAAGCTTCCTAGAATTTTTATACTCTAAAAACATGTTCTCCAACTATATTCTCGTGTATAATAACTAATTTGACTATAAAAATGGCAAGAAAATGCTCACCTCAAGGAGTTCTTAACCTGGATCACGGAGTAGAATCAGCTTTACACTGTGTGTTTTTAGTGACTCTATGGTGCAAGCATCGTAGCAATTATATACTCTGAAAACATGTTCTCAAACTATATACTCACGTATAATAATTAATTTGACTATAAAAATGGTAAGAAAATGCTCACTTCAAGGAGTTCTTGACCTGGCTCACGGAGTAGAATCAGTTCTACACTATGTGTTTTTAGTGGCGCAAGCATCGTATCAATTATATACTCTGAAAACATGTTCTCTAACTATGTACTCACGTATAATAACTAATTTGACTATAAAAATTGTAAGAAAATGCTCACTTCAAGGAGTTCTTGACCTGGATCATGGAGTAGAATCAGCTCTGCACTTTGACTTTTTAGTGACTCTATGGCAGAAGCTTCCTAGCATTTTTATACTCTTGAAACATGTTCTCCAGCTATATGCTCGTGCATAATAACTAATTTGACTATAAAAATTGCAAGAAAATGCTCTTTTCAAGGAGTACGTGACCTGGCTCATGGGGTAGAATATGTTCTTCACTGTGAGTTTTTAGTGACTCTACAGTGTAAGCTTCCTAGTATTTTTATACTCTGAAAATACGTTCTCCAACTATATACTCATATATAATAACTAATTTGACAATAAAAATGGTAAGAAAATGCTCACTTCAAGGAGTTATTGACTTGGCTCACGGAGTAGAATCAGCTCTGCCCTTTGCTTTTTTGTGACCCAATGGCGCAAGATTCCTAACATTTTTATACTCTGAAAATATGTTCTCCAACTATATTCTCATGTCTAATAACTTATTTGACCATAAAAATGGCAAGAAAATGCTCAATTCAAGGAGTTCTTAACCTTACTCACGGAGTAGAATCAGCTCTGCACTTTGTCTTTTTAGTGACTCTATGGCGCAAGCTTCCTAGCATTTTTATACTCTGAAAACATGTTCTCCAACAATATTCTCATGTCTAATAACAAATTTGACTTTAAAAATGGCAAGAAAATGCTCACTTCAAGGTGTTCTTGTCCTGGCTCACGGAGTAGAATCAGCTCTACACTGTGTGTTTTTAGTGACTCTATGGCGCAAGCATCGTAGCAATTATATACTCTGAAAACATGTTCTCCAACTATATACTCACGTATAATAACTAATTTGACTATAAAAATTGTAAGAAAATGCTCACTTCAAGGAGTTCTTGACCTGGCTCACGGATTAGAATCAGCTCTGCACTATGTATTTTTAATTACTCTATGGCGCAAGCATCGTATCAATTATATACTCTGAAAACATGTTCTACAACTATATACTAACGTATAATAACTAATTTGATCATAAAAACGGTAAGAAAATGCTAACTTCAAGGAGTTCTTGACCTAGCTCACGGAGTTGAATCAGCTCTGCCTGTGAGTTTTTAGTGACTCTATTGTGCAGGCTTCCTCGCATTTTTATACTCCAAAAACACGTTCTCCAACTATATTATCTTGTCTAATAACTAAACTGACCATAAAAATGGCAAGAAAATGCTCACTTCAAGAAATTCTTGACCTGGCTCACGGAGTTTAATCAGCTCTGCCTTTGAGTTTTTAGTGACTCTATGGTGCAAGCTTCCTCGCATTTTTATACTCTAAAAACATATTCTCTAACTATATTCTCTTGTCTAATAACTAAATTGACCATAAAAATGGCAAGAAAATGCTCACTTTAAGAAGTTCTTGACCTGGCTTATGGAGTAGAATCAGCTCTGCGCTGTGAGTTTTTAGTGACTCTATGGTGCAAGCTTCCTAGCATTTTTATACTCTAAAAACATGTTCTCCAACTATATTCTCATATATAATAACTAATTTGACTATAAAAATGACAAGAAAATGCTCACCTCAAAGAGTTCTTGACCTGGATCACGGAGTAGAATCAGCTCTACACTGTGTGTTTTTAGTGACTCTATGGCGCAAGCATTGTAGCAATTATATACTCTGAAAACATGTTCTCCAACTATATACTCACGTATAATAACTAATTTGACTATAAAAATGGTAAGAAAATGCACACTTCAAGGAGTTCTTGACCCGGCTCACGGAGTAGAATCAGCTCTACACTATGTGTTTTTAGTGGCGCAAGCATCGTAGCAATTATATACTCTGAAACATGTTCTCTAACTATATACTCACGTATAATAACTAATTTGACTATAAAAATGGTAAGAAAATGCTCAATTCAAGGAGTTCTTGACCTGGATCAAGGAGTAGAATCAGCTCTGCACTGTGTGTTTTTAGTGACTCTATGGCGCAAGCATCGTAGCAATTATATACTCTGAAAACATGTTCTCCAACTATATACTCACGTATAATAACTAATTTGACTATAAAAATGGTAAGAAAATGCTCACTTCAAGGAGTTCTTGACCTGGCTCACGGAGTAGAATCAGCTCTGCACTATGTATTTTTAATGACTCTTTGGCGCAAGCATCATACCAATTATATACTCTGAAAACATGTTCTCCTACTATATACTAACATATAATAACTAATTTGACCATATAAATGGAAAGAAAATGTTAACGTCAAGGAGTTCTTGACCTGGCTCACGGAGTTGAATCAGCTCAGCCTGTGAGTTTTTAGTGACTCTATGGTGCAGGCTTCCTAGCATTTTTATACTCTAAAAACATGTTCTCCAACTATATTCTCACGTATAATAACTAATTTGACGATAAAAATGGTAAGAAAATGCTCACTTCAAGGAGTTCTTGACCTGGATCACGGAGTAGAATCAGCTCTGCACTTTGACTTTTTAGTGACTCTATGGAAGAAGTTTCCTAGCATTTTTATACTCTGGAAACATGTTCTCCATCTATATGCTCATGCATAATAACTAATTTGACTATAAAAATTGCAAGAAAATGCTCTTTTCAAGGAGTACGTGACCTGGCTCATGGAGTAGAATATGTTTTTCACTGTGAGTTTTTAGTGACTCTACAGTGTAAGCTTCCTAGCATTTTTATACTCTGAAAATACGTTCTCCAACTATATACTCATGTATAATAACTAATTCGACAATAAAAATGGTAAGAAAATGCTCACTTCAAGGAGTTATTGACCTGGCTCACGGAGTAGAATCAGCTCTGCCCTTTGCTTTTTTGTGACTCAATGGCGCAAGATTCCTAGCATTTTTATACTCTGAAAATATGTTCTCCAACTATATTCTCATGTCTAATAACTTATTTGACCATAAAAATGGCAAGAAAATGGTCAATTCAAGGAGTTCTTAACCTTACTCACGGAGTAGAATCAGCTCTGCACTTTATCTTTTTAGTGACTCTATGGCGCAAGCTTCCTAGCATTTTTTATACTCTGAAAATATGTTCTCCAACAATATTCTAATGTCTAATAACTAATTTGACCATAAAAATGGCCAGAAAATGCTCACTTCAAGGAGTTCTTGTCCTGGCTCACGAAGTAGAATCAGCTCTGCATTGTGTGTTTTTAGTGACTCTATGGCGCAAGTATCGTAGCAATTATATACTCTAAAAACATGTTCTCCAACTATATACTCATGTATAATAACTAATTTGACTATAAAAATGGTAAGAAAATGCTCACTTCAAGGAGTTCTTGACCTGGCTCATGGAGTAGAATCAGCTTTGCACTATGTATTTTTAATGACCCTATGGCGCAAGCATCATTTCAATTATATACTCTGAAAACATGTTCTCCAACTATATACTAACATATAATAACTAATTTGTCCATAAAAATGGTAAGAAAATGCTAACTTCAAGGATTTCTTGACCTGGCTCACGGAGTTGAATCAGCTCTGCCTGTGAGTTTTTAGTGACTCTATGGTTCAGGCTTCTTTAAATTTTTATACTCTAAAAACATGTTCTCCAACTATATTCTCTTGTCTAATAACTAAACTGACCATAAAAATGGCAAGAAAATGCTCACTTCAAGAAATTCTTGACCTGGCTCACGGAGTAGAATCAGCTCTGCCTTTGAGTTTTTAGTGACTCCATGGTGCCAGCTTCCTCGCATTTTTATACTCTAAAAACATATTCTTTAACTATATTCTCTTGTCTAATAGCTAAATTGACCATAAAAATAGCAAGAAAATGCACACTTTAAGAAGTTCTTGACCTGGCTCACGGAGTAGAATCAGCTCTGCGCTATGAGTTTTTAGTGACTCTATGGTGCAAGCTTCATAGAATTTTTATACTCTAAAAACATGTTCTCCAACTATATTCTCATGTATAATAACTAATTTGACTATAAAAATGGCAAGAAAATGCTCACCTCAAGGAGTTCTTGACCTGGATCACAGAGTAGAATAAGCTCTACACTGTGTGTTTTTAGTGACTCAATGGCGCAAGCATCGTAGCAATTATATACTCTGAAAACATGTTCTCCAACTATATACTCACGTATAATAACTAATTTGACTATAAAAATGGTAAGAAAATGCTCACTTCAAGGAGTTCTTGACCTAGCTCACGGAGTAAAATCAGCTCTGCACTATGTATTTTTAATGACTCTATGGCGCAAGCATCATATTAATTATATACTCTGAAAACATGTTCTCCAACTATATACTAACGTATAATAACTAATTTGTCCATAAAAACGGTAAGAAAATGCTAACTTCAAGGAGTTCTTGACCTGGCTCACGGAGTTGAATCAACTCTGCCTGTGAGGTTTTAGTGACTCTATGGTGCAGGCTTCCTTGCATTTTTATACTCTAAAAACATGTTCTCCAACTATATTCTCTTGTCTAATAACTAAACTGAACATAAAAATGGCAAGAAAATGCTCACTTCAAGAAATTCTTGACCTGACCCACGGAGTAGAATCAGCTCTGCCTTTGAGTTTTTAGTGACTCTATGGTGCAAGCTTCCTCGCATTTTTATACTCTAAAAACATATTCTTTAACTATATTCTCTTGTCTAATAGCTAAATTGACCATAAAAATGGCAAGAAAATGCTCACTTTAAGAAGTTCTTGACCTGGCTCACGGAGAAGAATCAGCTCTGCGCTGTGAGCTTTTAGTGACTCTATGGTGCAAGCTTCCTAGAATTTTTATACTCTAAAAACATGTTCTCCAACTATATTCTCATGTATAATAACTAATTTGACTATAAAAATGGCAAGAAAATGCTCACCTCAAGGAGTTCTTAACCTGGATCACGGAGTAGAATCAGCTCTACACTGTGTGTTTTTAGTGACTCTATGGTGCAAGCATCGTAGCAATTATATACTCTAAAAACATGTTCTCAAACTATATACTCACGTATAATAACTAATTTGACTATAAAAATGGTAAGAAAATGCTCACTTCAAGGAGTTCTTGACCTGGCTCACGGAGTAGAATCAGTTCTACACTATGTGTTTTTAGTGGCGCAAGCATCGTAGCAATTATATACTCTGAAAACATATTCTCTAACTATATACTCACGTATAGATTCTTATGTCTAATGTATAAAAAGATGACTCTCTCCAAAATTTCTCTCTCTAGATTTTCTCTCTAACTCTCCATGGATTCACCGTTGCCTCCCTTGGCTGGTGTATCGCCGCCGGTGATCTTGGAAATCGCTGCCTTATGCATCCAGTTTCCTGGACTTGCGGATTACTTGAAAGAATCAGAGGCCCCTATCCCTTCGACACAACATCAACCAGATCGCGATCGCTTGAAATGGGGTCATCATGATCAATCTGATCAATCCCATGTGCCAGACGTGCATCATCGTTCTGGATCATTGCAGAAAGAACACTCTGATCATCAATCCCCTAAACGTGGATCCACAAATCCACCATCTTTTGCAGACAAACTTCGAAATGAACCGGAGACTGTTGCAAGTCGTATGAAGATGGCCATATGCAAAGGATCCTTCCCGGATCCCGTGGTGAGGCCGATTGAAAAATCAGGTGATAGCGTTACATTACATATTAACAAATCCTTCTATGATAGTAGGATTAAGTTATTTTCGCAATTTTTTATTGCTAGGATCCTCAACCCTAAAGGTGTAAAACCTATGAACCAGATGGAGGTCGAATGCTTCCTGAAGAAACTATGGGGTCTTTCAGATATGTTACTGATACCACTCGGACGTGGATATTACACAGTGATGTTAATGGATGATACGATCAAGGTTCAAATCCTCCGAAAAAGGGTATTTGAAGTTGGCGACGTACAAATTAGGGTTCAACAATGGACCCCAATTTTTAATCCCTACAAGGTTAAATCATCAATCGTCTCAACCTGGATCAGAATATATGAACTTCCGATGGAGCTTTGGCATGAGGAGGTGATTAGACATGTGGCCAGTGCAGTCGGATCTCCAATTCGAATTGATGATCGAACACTTGATGGATCAACGGGACACTTTGCTAGGGTATTGGTGGAGGTTGACCTGCTTGATGATCTGCCAAATGGAATGAACATCAACACTCCTGATTCTAATATTCGTATATCTTTTGGCTATGAAAACTTGCCTGAATATTGCAGGTCTTGTCATACTTTGGGGCATTCCACAGTGAATTGTTTAAAAAAGAAGAGCAGGAAGGGGCAGCGTAAGTGTTGGCTTTCGATCGTTTGGTTAACGTGACCCGTTAGGGTTCCATGTATTTCTAACAAGCAGCGGAAGCAAGTAAACATGAAACGCATTACCTTTCACCAAGGGTTGATGTAGAGGTTGAATTCTCGCTGGCAGACTGCGCAGTCCCACGAGAATAGCCATAAGTTCCTCTTCTGATGTCGGAATTGAGTGGTCTTTACGCTCAGACGATCCTCTCTTCGACGGCTTTCCGTCAGTATATAATACATCAAAATCGGATAACTGTACGATTTTATATGAATTTTGTAACATGACGAACTGCAGCAGCAAACGACCTTCCGGTCTTCTGCTGTATGTCCCAAGTCGATCTCGACGTCGTGTGGGCGACGATCTACGAGACCTACTCAATCTGCTATCAACCCTCATCACACGTGAATAATAAATTAGATTAGGGTTCCAGATAAGCTGAGGTGACTTATATACATGGGCTACAGCAGGGACCAGGAGGAGAAATTGGGTTGGGCCTCCATTGGGCTTAAGTATCCAAGCTTAGCCCAAAGCTTATACTTAAGTCCAATAATAAAAATATATTCCACTAAAATATTATTACTGCACTACCGTACCAATCCCAAAATTACGTTTTGGGCTCCTTCTTATTATGAGCCCGTTAGTCTCCCCATGTTTAAGATATACAATGTCCAATAATTAATTTAAGTTACTGACAACTCAATTAATTAATATCTCATCAAGGAGTAGTACCACTCAACCTCATTATCATACCGGAATAAATTCCACCTGCAGGGTTTACATGATAATCCTTATGAGCTCCTCAAGGGGACATCATCAACCTATGACGGACACGGATTCCTTCTACAATCAACAGCACACCATAGATACAGCACTATTTCCCAACTCACCGAGTTTATTGATTTAATTGCATCTAAATCTCACCCATTGATGAATCAAAGAAATATATACTGCCCTACGTGTCGAGGTTATTGTATAGGGATTAAGAGCACGAACTTCCATAATAACAGAGATCAAGTTCTTCTATAAGTCAGTATAAGTTGAACGATCTCAGGTGGTCCTGCTCAATACACATAAGTGCACTAGAGTGATTCTATAGCCAAGACAAGCTAATACCAAACCACACTACAACCATCCCGATAGAGAGTCCCCGTCTATCTCGGTTGTGAGCATCTATTTATACTTTATAAGGAAACCGATAATATGATCTTCCGCGTGTTGTCGCACAACATATTATCTACAGTATAAAGTAAGTGGACTATTGCATCATGCATATAAATAAATTATAAGATGCAATCATTTGATCATATGATTCTCATTTCAAATTAATTGTTTAAACATTGTTCATACAAAAACCTAGACTTTTAGTATACAATCCAACAATCTCCCACTTATACTAAAAGACTATGCTGTTATGTCTTCCGCCATACATCTGATTCCCACTCCCACTACACGACCATTAAAAGCTCTCGCCTTAAGGTCATTGTTAATGGATTTACTAGGTTATCATCCGATGCAATCTAGGTGACAACAACCTTCCCCTCATCATACGATTTCTCGTAACAGGTGGTACTCGCGCTCCATGTGTTTAATTGCCTTATGGACTTGTGATTCCTTCAAGTTTGCAACTGCACCAATATCATCAATATAAATTTTGATATCCTTGGGCAAACTTAGAAACACTACAAAGTCCATCATGAAGTTTCTAGAGTCATACAGATACATTGGTTGCCTCATAGGCTCCAATTTATCATCTTTCCATATGGAGTCCGAAGTCTGAAATATATTTCTATATAACACTCCTCCACATTATGACTCAACTTCCTAAAATTAAACACATAACCTTGAGGTGGATTTACTGCCGTCCAATCTGACTAAAAAATCTGAATCTACGTAATCCACAAGAAGCAGTGAATCTGTCCAGTAAGCTTACATATAATTTTCAGTCCTTCTCAGGCACTTCATATATGTCTTACCACAGCTCATCATTCTTGTTCCAGGTTACGTTGATACCCACTGTTCTTGCATTTAGCAAAATAGATATCCATACTCATGTATAGCATTCCTTAGATTAGGCTTCCTCATTTGCCGAAGCATAAGGAACTGCTTTCATCTCCTTTATCTTCCTTTTGTGTCTCAAGACACATTTCCTTAGATAAAGTCACATGCTAAAACGAGTAAGGATTGTATCATTTCATGAAGCTTGATATAAGCATAACATCCTTTCTTGTGATCCGTATTACCGTGATCAAAAGGATATTTTTGCTCATCTTAAGTCCTTCATCTTATACCGCTTTATTAACCATACCCCATACGCCCGATAATACTCTTTCATTGTCTCCAGTGAGCAAGATAATATCTATGTATAGTACAAGTAATACCACCACGTTTCCATCACTCTTTTCAATACACAAGACACATCCGCGCATTGAATAAATCCATATCTTTGGATTTCCTCATCAAAACGGATGCATCATGATCTTGAAGCTTGCTTTAGTCCATCGATGGACACTTTTAAGCTTCCTATCACAATGCTCTTAGCCCTTTGCAATGAATCACTCTGGTTGCTTCACATAGATGTTTTCCTCAAGACTTCCAATTAGGAAAGTTGTCTTGACATCTATTTGCTATCCCTCATATTACATATGAGTAGCAACATATAAAAGAATCCGGATCAATATAGGCACAGCTACAGGCGAACAGGTTTTCTCATAATCGAACCCTTTCTTTCTGAGTATACCTTTTCCCAACAAGCTTTACTTCCAAGGTTTTCACCTTACCGTATGATCCTCTTTTATTTTGTATGACCACTTCCAATGGCTTTTACACCATTCGTGGTTCTACAATCATCCAGATCTTATTTAGAATCCATAGATCCTATTTCAACATTCATTGCAACTTATTAAGATTTCGCATTTCTATCTTATAGTTCTTCGTCGTATTCGTGGGTTAACTCCATGTTTACTAGGGACCAAGCCTCACGACTCTCCCAAAACATATATCTATCAGGTTTTAGAACAACCTTCCCACTACGAGAAGACACTACACGCAATTGTGTATCAGATGTGACACGCGTCGCAGTTTACCTTGTGGTATATCCTCTTGTACACTTGGTACTAATACTTTGTGTTTTCCTCTCACTTCCTTTAGAACAACTTATACATGGGTATTTGATTTATTACATAGTTCTTTTTCCAAAAATCTAGTGTTTGTGTTAACAATCACTCTTCGATCTTGTGGACTAAATAAATCATCCTTCATTTTTCTAGGATATCCCACAAACAGAAAAACATTCTTACGAATTACTGTTCCTAGGGCATATCCATAAAATGAATTTAGTAATTCCAAATAATTCATCATCTATCTAATCACTACCATAAGAGTGCTATTCCTTCTATTCGTCACACCATTAAGGTGGGAAATTCATTTCTGAAGGTACCTTTCTCTTACTAGATTAGAAGACTCATTATTAATTACTATTTGTCACATCCAGGGGATAAACATGATTTCAGAGTATACAAATTGTTCACCAACGTACCATAACAGATTACAACTCTATCCTTCATTATAATGACCATGTCATTTAAATGAAATGGAGTATCCATCTATTAATGCATAGAAACCGAAATCAAATTCTTTCTATGAAAACGTACGTAAAGACAATTTCATAAAATCAAACGTTTATTCATATCGCAAGATAAATAAACAACTCCCACTGCAACAACCACTACTCTCGTAGTATTACCCATGTACATAAAAATCTCATCATCACTTAGTCGTAGGCTTTTAGTGATTCCTGTATCTACACACAACGTGTTAGTAGATGCCATCACTAATCACGATTCAACGACTAGTGAATGAGATACAAGTCTTGTTCACATCTTGATGAAATTGAATTTCCTTTGCCACATGTTTTGTCAGAAATTCCCCACCATATATAACCTCTTGTAATTTAGGAGAAACTTACTCAAAACATCTAGGCAATTATGGAGAATAAAATTGACTTAGGTTTCCCCTTCAACTTTTATTCCATGTATCCAATTCATTCATCAAATTCAATCATGACCTACCACCTTTTAACTTACTCAAGTATCTGAAGAGTTACATGAGACCATCATATTTCTATGAACCTCTCACCTCCCCACTAGAGACTTTAATAGGCATCATGAACATCCTTAAGGGAGAACACATTTTTATTTTCTTAAGCAGTAAAATCAAAACCAAGATTCTTTTCTAATCATCTAATTTTGGACCAGTAAATATAATTTCTTTTAGTTAACAATAAGAGAGATAAAACCATTTGAAATTACAGAGAATCATAAATAAATATACCGATCAAATCTTCGAATTTTATCCTTTTATATTAATTCCCTCAAAATAATATAAAAATAAAATTCACCGACATCTCAAGCACCGTGAGTCTGCAAGCCACGTTAGTGTGGACGTTTACAAACCCAAACATTTACAAGAGAAGGTTATACCCATTAATTTCATTTGTCAACCTAACCTCATGACAAAATAATTAATAGTCGGTTCCTCTTTAGCCATGCAAATAAAAGCAGTGACTCCGTTGGGGAGGATACTAATTATTTACACCTAAGTATACACCATTATTTGATCCCAAGTCCACTGAGCGAGCTTGTGTGCCTTACAGTTGGAGAAGTACACACGCGCTCGGATAGCTTCCTACAATCATCAATTATAAGTTTGTACCAGTGAGCCCCACATAAACTCATCCGTTAGGGAGGAAGGCCTATTGCCAACACGCAAGTTCATGTGCCACATTACAAACAATAATTATGTAATGAAGTCTGTACCAGTGATCCGTGAATAAACTCATCCGTTAGGGAGGAAGGCCTATTGCCAACACGCAAGTTTACTCACATCACTTACAAACCAATAATGGAGGCTGCGGGAATTTTTACCAATTCCCTCTCCCACTTAGTTATTTAAAACCGAGGGTTTTTACATGCATATAATATTCGGAATAATATACGCAATCCTAGCATGCTCCTATCACGGCACATAAGGCAGTAAATCCCAAAGAGTCATGCATACATATATAACAATAATCAATAATTAAATCAATCATTAACAGTTATATATCAGCGAATTCGATTGTTCGCCATCAGGCACGAATATCAGCAAAGACTTCCAAACTATCAAACTTTTGAAATTTCCAGATTGTCCAATTTTCGAAACCATCGATATCGACCGTCGATGTCGTCCAGATTATCAAAATCATCGATATCGACTAGATTATCAAATATTCAAAAAACATCAAGATTATCAACATTCCAAAACTATCGATATCGATCGTCGATATCGTCTAGATTATCGAAATCATCGATATCGACGAGCAACCATATACAACAATAATAGATAATTAAATCAATTATGTCAGTTATATATTGGGAATTAATTCAACATCCATATATAACAATAATAGACAATTAATTATAGCAGTTATATATTATGAATTAATTCGACATCCATATATGACAATAATAGATTATTAGATCAATTATAGCAGTCATATATTAGGAATTAATTCGACATCCATATATAACAATAATATACAATCTATTATGGCAGTTATATATTAGGAATTAGTTTTCCTAAAATTGGATGTCTTATCCAACACTCTAGTAATACATGCATATAATATACCAAATATAATACGCAATCTAGCATGCTTCTATATAAGACAATAAATCATAGAGATCAGGCATCCATATATATATAACAATAATAGACAATTAAATCAATTATGACAGTTATATATATTAGGAATAAAAACGCCTCTAAATTTTAATGTCTTGTCCGACACTCCTACTGTGGAATCGATGCCTTACGCAACAAGCAGGATTGCTTGTGCCCCAAGACGTCCATCGTCATATCCCACCATCAATCGTGTCAGGGAGCGCTCCAAGTGCCTTGACGAGTGCCCCTCGCCCGGACTGTCGCTCGTCCAAGGGCCTACTTGCATGGAATCAAGTTCAGCCCAACGCGCAACACCAAACTACACCAACTCTCGTTCGTAGTTCGAAATTGCAAAAATCTCAGAATCCAATCTCACCGTCCAGAATCTATAACTGTAAGTCCTGAACATGCTGTCCAAATTACAAGTCGATCAAACGGTTATTTTGTGAGAAACGGCTCTTTTCCCTCGACTGCGCAAAACAGAATCGTCCAAAAATCTGCTTCTGTTTTCAGCGTAATCCCAGCAAGAAAAGCTTCAAATTCGATCTCCACCGTTCAGAATGTAAATACACAAGGTATGAACGTTCTGACCAAATTACAGCCCGATCCAACGGATAGTTTGAGAGAAACGGCTATTTTCCCTCGACTGCGCAAAACAGAATCGGCCAAATATCTGCTTCTGTTTTCAGCGTAATCCCAACAAGAAAAAGCTCCAAATTCGATCTCCACCATTCAGAATGTACATCCATAAGGTCTGAACGTGATGACCAAATTACAACTCGATCCCACGGTTAGTTTGTGAGAAACGGCTCTTTTCCCTCGACTGCGCAAAACAGAATCGCCCAAATATCTGCTTCTATTTTCAGCGTAATCCCAGCAAGAAAAAGCTCCAAATTCAATCTCCACCGTTCAGAATGTACATCCACAAGGTCTGAACGTGCTGACCAAATTACAGCTCAATCCGACCGTTGAAACTCCGGTAATTGCATCTTCAATATCACTGCGCTGGATTTTCTCTCAAAAACGTGATTCTATTTTTGCCCACTTTTTCTTCTTCCTTGCATGTGAAATTGACGAACAGTTTTCGTCGAATCCTCTCACACACAACCATGGACGAATAGATATGATACAGGGTATATATCATATAGGGATATTCATGGTTTGCGCAATAAAACCAAAACCCTAAACATGTCATCCTAATTCCGAAAAATTAATCACATAAACCCTAGCCTAACGTGTCACGCTTCACCACGAAACCGAAGCTCTGATACCAATTTGTTGGCTTTCGATCGTTTGGTTAACGTGACCCGTTAGGGTTCCATGTATTTCTAACAAGCAGCGGAAGCAAGTAAACATGAAACGCATTACCTTTCACCAAGAGTTGATGTAGAGGTTGAATTCTCGCTGGCAGACTGCGCAGTCCCACGAGAATAGCCATAAGTTCCTCTTCTGATGTCGGAATTGAGTGGTCTTTACAATCAGACGATCCTCTCTTCGACGGATTTCCGTCAGTATATAATACATCAAAATCGGATAACTGTACGATTTTATATGAATTTTGTAACATGACGAACTGCAGCAGCAAACGACCTTCCGGTCTTCTGCTGTATGTCCCAAGTCGATCTCGACGTCGTGTGGGCGACGATCTACGAGACCTACTCAATCTGCTATCAACCCTCATCACACGTGAATAATGAATTAGATTAGGGTTCCAGATAAGCTGAGGTGACTTATATACATGGGCTACAGCAGGGACCAGGAGGAGAAATTGGGTTGGGCCTCCATTGGGCTTAAGTATCCAAGCTTAGCCCAAAGCTTATACTTAAGTCCAATAATAATAATATATTCCACTAAAATATTATTACTGCACTACCGTACCAATCCCAAAATTACGTTTTGGGCTCCTTCTTATTATGAGCCCATTAGTCTCCCCATGTTTAAGATATACAATGTCCAATAATTAATTTAAGTTACTGACAACTCAATTAATTAATATCTCATCCAAGAGTAGTACCACTCAACCTCATTATCATGCCGGAATAAATTCCACCTGCAGGGTTTACATGATAATCCTTATGAGCTCCTCAAGGGGACATCATCAACCTATGACGGACACGGATTCCTTCTACAATCAACAGCACACCATAGATACAGCACTATTTCCCAACTCACCGAGTTTATTGATTTAATTGCATCTAAATCTCACCCATTGATGAATCAAAGAAATATATACTGCCCTACGTGTCGAGGTTATTGTATAGGGATTAAGAGCACGAACATCCATAATAACAGAGATCAAGTTCTTCTATAAGTCAGTATAAGTTGAACGATCTCAGGTGGTCCTGCTCAATACGCATAAGTGCACTAGAGTGATTCTATAGCCAAGACAAGCTAATACCAAACCACACTACAACCATCCCGATAGAGAGTCCCCGTCTATCTCGGTTGTGAGCATCTATTTATACTTTATAAGGAAACCGATAATATGATCTTCCGCGTGTTGTCGCACAACATATTATCTACAGTATAAAGTAAGTGGACTATTGCATCATGCATATAAATAAATTATAAGACGCAATCATTTGATCATATGATTCTCATTTCAAATTAATTGTTTAAACATTGTTCATACAAAAACCTAGACTTTTAGTATACAATCCAACAGTAAGAACAAGCCACAAAAGGATGCCTAGGGGTTTGAAAAACCAAGAAAAACCTGGAAGGAAAAGGAGGCGGAGCAAGAGCCAGATGTACAACACAATAGCTTTGAGCACTTGGTAAACGAAGAGGATAGTGAAGCATCTGATGAGGCTTCTGAAAATGAGCAAGATGTGAATCTATCTGGGGATGAACAGGGGCAGTCCGATAGCCCTTTCATAGAGGTGTCATCGGGTAAAAGAATAGTCTTATACGAAGGGGAGGTTGATCCTATGGGGACAGGAACATCAGCAAGCAAGCAGGTCATTGTGTATGATCCTAATGCTGAGATTAAGTATGATGCACATAGTGTTAAACACTTTGTGCGGGAGGAAGCACCAGTTACAAGATCACAGGCCCGACTCACTCAGGTGGACCTAGGAGCTCTGTTGTTGCAAAGAATATGCAAAATATTGTAGGAAAAACCTACTCTCATATGAGCACCAAACCGCCGAAGCACGGTCGTAATTCAGGTCGTAAATGAAGATTTTATTTTGGAATATCAGGGGTATAGGGAATGATGCATCCCGAGCTGCCTTGAGAAACTTATGCATCAAACACCGCCCAATTTTGTTGGCCATTGCGGAGCCTAAAAGTTCCCTCTCCACAATTCCTCCTCATTACTGGAATCATTTAAACCTCTCTCTTGTTGGAACTAATGATAGGGAAGACATATGGATTTTCTGTAATTCTTCTTTTATCAATGGGGTGGTGATATTCTCTTCAAATCAAATAGTAATTGTTGATGTTGTTTTCCAATCAGAAACTTTCAGGATTGGATTCATACATGCCCATAACTCCCATGTTAATCGAAGACAACTATGGTTGGATTCAACTGAGCACTTATCCTCTTGTGCAGCTCTTATGGGGGATTTTAATGCGACCCTTGGAACACATGAGCGTATGTTTCCTTTCAGTCATGATAATAGTAGTCAGTTGGAGTTTAGGGAATTTGTAAACCTCAATGACTTGCAAGATGTGCATTTGCATGGAGCACAATTCACATGGCTTTCTAGATCAGCAACTAGAGCTACTAGGGGATCTCGTATTGATAGAGTTTTGGTTACTGATAGATTTTTAGATTTTTGGGACTCCCTTCATCTTACCTCTTTGGCGAGACATTGTTCGGATCACACTCCGATATTATTGACATGTAGCTTGCAAGAAGCAATACCTAGGTCTTTCAGGTTTCAAAAAATGTGGCTCCTTGATACAAACTTCTACATACTGGCGGCAACTTCATGGACTTTACCTACATTCTCCCAAAATCCTATTGTGCTGTTCACTCTAAAACTCCGCAGACTCAAGGGTGATATCAAGGAGTGGAATTATTCACAATTTGGCAATATTTTTGATGATGTCTCCAACGCCATGAAGAATCTCAGTGATATACAACGGCGTATGGAGGAGGAAGGAGAAAATGAGGAGATCTTCTATGAAGAAATGGATGCACATTTCCTTCTCCATGAAAAATTGCAGAGGCAGCAGCAATACTACTCACAGAAGAACAAAACATCCTGGTTAAAGGATGGAGACCGCAACTCGGCTTTCTTCCACAAGATGAATAAAAGTAATAAAGCAAGAAGCAATATCCAATCGATGATGGTAGATGGATCTTTGACTGATGATAAGGGAATTATCTCCGAACATGTGATGGGATATTATGAATCACTTTTTGCTGAACCCCAGAACGTACCTGACTTTGAGGAGTTATGTTTCATTAATAGTTTCATGTCGGAGAGAGACAACAGGAGGCTCACTCAAATACCTACTGAGGAGGAAATCACAGTGGCCGTTTTTGCTCTTTCACCGGACAGTGCCCTAGGCCCCGATGGTTTTGGTGGAGCTTTCTTTCAACGATGCTGGCATATCATTAAGGCTGACCTCTGTAATGCAATCAGGTTCTTTTTCAGCTCTAATACTTTGCCGGGTGGGGTTAATTGTAATTTTATTACTCTTATTCCTAAAGTTACTGGTGCAAATAAAGTGGAGGATTTCAGACCTATTAATCTATGCAACTTTCTTTTCAAAGTCTTCACAAAAATACTATCTACAAGATTGGGGCATCTCCTTCATAAACATCTTGGAGTTTATCAGTTTGGATTTATACCACAAAGAAACATTCACCATTGCATAGCTGTAGCATCTGAATGTTTTAACTGTCTTGATTCGTCAACATTGGGAAATATGGCTTTCAAAATTGATATTCGTAAGGCTTTTGATACCTTACGATGGGATTTCATCTTGGAGATTCTACGCCGCATGGGATTCTCGGAGACTTTTATCAATATGTTGAAAGGAATTTTTGCATCTGCAAAGGTATCAGTATTGATTAATGGGGCACCTCATGGTTTCTTTTCCTGTGGAAGAGGCGTACGTCAAGGAGATCCCCTCTCACCTCTTATATTATGCATTGCAGAGGAAGCATTGGGCTTATGGATTCAACATTTCATGCATACTGGAAGCATAAATAATGCCCGATCGGGAAGGAGTAACCCCTTTCCACCATACCTTTTCTACGCTGATGATATACTTCTATTTTGCAGGGGGGATGATCTTTCGATAGAGGGTATACATCATGTTCTTAGTCGTTATGCTGAATTATCAGGGCAGTTTTATAATCCAAATAAATCAAAAGTTCTATATGGGAAGTTTGTTAAGCGCGCGATCAAGAGAAAGGTGAAGGATGTTTTGGGATTACAAGAGGGAGAGTACCCTTTTACATATCTTGGCGTTCCAATATTTAAGGGTACTCCAAAGATGATATTTTTTCAGCAAGCTACTGATCATATAATTAGCAAATTCAGCTGGTGGAAGGGGGGATCTTTATCAATGGCTGGAAGAATATGTATGGTAAACTCAGTGATCATATCATCTACCATACACACTATGATGGTGTACAAATGGCCTGTACATCAGATCAAAAGAATTGAAGCTGCAAGTAGAAACTTTATTTGGAGTGGAGACCCCTTCAAGCAACACCACTTCACCATTGGTTGGAATAGAATCTGCTCGCCAACTACGGAGGGAGGATTAGGGGTACGTTCAATACGAGCAACTAATGAGGCTCTCCTCATGAAGTTAGCCTGGGATGTGTTGAGTGGGAACACTGCTCTGGCCTTCATTCAGCACAGATGGATGCAGGGATCCTATCCGAAGATATCTCATGTAGCTTCTTCAGTTCGTCCAGGATGCAAGGGTTATCTTTTCAAATTGGCAGATGAGGATTTCTGGATTATTGGAGAAAATTCTCAAGTGAACTTTTGGTTGGACAATTGGATCGGCATGCCTATTGCAGACATTGTGGACATCCCTTTTGAATATAGGGGACATTATGAGAACAAGATCACAGATTATTTCTATGATGGCACATGGCATTTTACAGAAGATTTCATAATTGCTTTTCCTAATGTGATTGATAAAATTTTATCTATTGCCATATCTCCTAACTTGGTGGACTGCAGGAGGTGGATGCCATCACTTACAGGTTTTGCAGTTTATTCTGAGAGGATTTAGTTTTGGGAATCAGATTCACGTGGATCAAAGCTTGGCAGAGTTTATCTTACAAGTAATGCAGATACAAGGGAGCAAGCAAGTCATTTCTCTATGGAGGTATACTATTGTCACATACATATGGATCATATGGTATACCCGCAACAATATGGTATATGGAGGATACACAGATGATTTGAGAGACAAGACAGTCACCACACTGGGCACGATAGCTATGATCAAGTCACTGATAAAGGAGCTCAATGGACAAAAAATTGGTAGCATGTTTAATACGGTGGAGGATTTGGGAGCTTTGCATTACTTTGACATTACTGGAGTGCCGAGGCAAGCTCCCCACATTATCTCAGTCTGATGGCTGCCTCCAAAGCCAGGTTGGGTGAAGATTAACACTGATGGACACGCTGCCGGATCACCTGGGAGTATTGCTGGCAGTGGAGTTTATAGAAACAGCAGGGGTTTCTTCATGGGGGCTTTCACAACAGGTTTTGGCACAGGTTTTGCCTTTGAAGCGGAATTGGCAGCTGCGTTCCTAGCAATTGAAATTGCTTTTAATAAGGGATGGCATTCGTTATGGTTAGAAACAGACTCGATTATGGTTCAGCAGGTTATGCAAGCGGAAAAACCAACCCTTCCATGGAGGCTCATGGCCAAGTGGCAGGCAGCAAGAGACATTGTACTTCAAATTCGTTTCATGGTAACACATATCTACCGTGAAGGAAATTCTGCAGTGGATTCAATCCCAGCAAAGGGAGGGGATTTTGTTTGGATAGCAGAGGCAGGTGTAGCAATGAACACTATACTCTTCAAAGATATGAATCATAATTATTTTAGATTTAAATAGTTTTTTATACTTTTAATTCCTAGTCATCTTCTGATCTTGTAATTGTAATCTTTTATTTTTACATCTTAATAAAGGAACTATTGAACTATATACTCACGTATAATAACTAATTTGACTATAAAAATGGTAAGAAAATGCTCACTTCAAGGAGTTCTTGACCTGGATCACGGAGTAGAATCAGCTCTGCACTTTTACTTTTTAGTGACTCTATGGCAGAAGCTTCCTAGCATTTTTATACTCTGGAAACATGTTCTCCAACTATATGCTCATACATAATAACTAATTTGACTATAAAAATTGCAAGAAAATGCTCTTTTCAAGGAGTACGTGACCTGGCTCATGGGGTAGAATATGTTCTTCACTGTGAGTTTTTAGTGACTCTACAGTGTAAGCTTCCTAGTATTTTTATACTCTGAAAATACGTTCTCCAAATATATACTCATGTATAATAACTAATTTGACAATAAAAATTGTAAGAAAATGCTCACTTCAAGGAGTTATTGACTTGGCTCACGGAGTAGAATCAGCTCTGCCCTTTGCTTTTTTGTGACCCAATGGCGCAAGATTCCTAACATTTTTATACTCTAAAAATATGTTCTCCAACTATATTCTCATGTCTAATAACTTATTTGACCATAAAAATGGCAAGAAAATGCTCAATTCAAGGAGTTCTTAACCTTACTCACGGAGTAGAATCAGCTCTGCACTTTGTCTTTTTAGTGACTCTATGGCGCAAGCTTCCTAGCATTTTTATAATCTAAAAACATGTTCTCCAACAATATTCGCATGTCTAATAAATAATTTGACTTTAAAAATGGCAAGAAAATGCTCACTTCAAGGTGTTCTTGTCCTGGCTCACGGAGTAGAATCAGCTCTGCACTGTGTGTTTTTAGTGACTCTATGGCGCAAGCATCGTAGCAATTATATACTCTGAAAACATGTTCTCCAACTATATACTCACGTATAATAACTAATTTGACTAAAAAAATTGTAAGAAAATGCTCACTTCAAGGAGTTCTTGACCTGGCTCACGGAGTAGAATCAGCTCTGCACTATGTATTTTTAATGACTCTATGGCGCAAGCATCGTATCAATTATATACTCTGAAAACATGTTCTACAACTATATACTAATGTATAATAACTAATTTGACCATAAAAACGGTAAGAAAATGCTAACTTCAAGGAGTTCTTGACCTAGCTCACGGAGTTGAATCAGCTCTGCCTGTGAGTTTTTAGCGACTATATTGTGCAGGCTTCCTCGCATTTTTATACTCTAAAAACATGTTCTCCAACTATATTCTCTTGTCTAATAACTAAACTGGCCATAAAAATGGCAAGAAAATGCTCACTTCAAGAAATTCTTGACCTGGCTTACGGAGTTGAATCAGCTCTGCCTTTGAGTTTTTAGTGACTCTATGGTGCAAGCTTCCTCGCATTTTTATACTCTAAAAACATATTCTCCAACTATATTCTCTTGTCTAATAACTAAATTGACCATAAAAATGGCAAGAAAATGCTCACTTTAATAAGTTCTTGACCAGGCTCATGGAGTAGAATCAGTTCTGCGCTGTGAGTTTTTAGTGACTCTATGGTGCAAGCTTCCTAGCATTTTTATACTCTAAAAACATGATCTCCAACTATATTCTCATGTATAATAACTAACTTGACTATAAAATGACAAGAAAATGCTCACTTCAAGGAGTTCTTGACCTGGATCACGGAGTAGAATCAGCTCTACACTGTGTGTTTTTAGTGACTCTATGGCGCAAGCATCGTAGCAATTATATACTCTGAAAACATGTTCTCCAACTATATACTCACGTATAATGACTAATTTGACTATAAAAATGGTAAGAAAATTCTCACATCAAGGAGTTCTTGACCTGGCTCACGGAGTAGAATCAGCTCTGGACTATGTGTTTTTAGTGGCGCAAGCATCGTAGCAATTATATACTCTGAAAACATGTTCTCTAACTATATACTCATGTATAATAACTAATTTGACTATAAAAATGGTAAGAAAATGCTCACTTCAAGGAGTTCTTGACCTGGATCAAGGAGTAGAATCAGCTCTGCACTTTGACTTTTTAGTGACTCTATGACATAAGCTTTCTAGCATTTTTATACTCTGGAAACATGTTCTCCAACTATATGCTCATGCATAATAACTAATTTGACTATAAAAATTACAAAAAAATGCTCACTACAAGGAGTACGTGACCTGGCTCATGAAGTAGAATATGTTCTTCACTGTGAGTTTTTAGTGACTATACGGTGCAAGCTTCCTAGCATTTTTATACTCTGAAAATACGTTCTCCAACTATATACTCATGTATAATAACTAATTTGACCATAAAAATGGTAAGAAAATGCTCACTTCAAGGAGTTATTGACCTGGCTCATGGAGTAGAATCAGCTCTGCCCTTTGCTTTTTTGTGACTCAATGGCGCAAGATTCCTAGCATTTTTATACTCTGAAAATATGTTCTCCAACTATATTCTCATGTCTAATAACTAATTTAACCATAAAAATGGCAAGAAAATGCTCAATTCAAGGAGTTCTTAACCTGACTCACGGAGTAGAATCAGCTCTGCACTTTGTCTTTTTAGTGACTCTATGGCGCAAGCTTCCTAGCATTTTTATACTCTGAAAACATGTTCTCCAACAATATTCTCATGTCTAATAACTAATTTGACCATAAAAATGGCAAGAAAATGCTCAATTCAAGGTGTTCTTGTCCTGGCTCATGGAGTAGATTCAACTCTGCACTGTGTGTTTTTAGTGACTCTATGGCGCAAGCATCGTAGCAATTATATACTCTGAAAATATGTTCTCCAACTATATACTCACGTATAATAACTAATTTGACTATAAAAATGGTAAGAAAATGCTCACTTCAGGGAGTTCTTGACTTGGCAATGGAGTAGAATCAACTCTGCACTATGTATTTTTAATGACTCTATGGCGCAAGCATCGTATCAATTATATACTCTGAAAACATGTTCTCAAATTATATACTAACGTATAATAACTAATTTGACCATAAAAATGGTAAGAAAATGCTAACTTCAAGAAGTTCTTGACCTGGCTCACGGAGTTGAATCAGCTCTGCCTGTGAGTTTTTAGTGACTCTATGGTGCAAGCTTCCTAGCATTTTTATACTCTGAAAATTAGTTCTCCAACTATATACTCATGTATAATAACTAATTTGACCATAAAAATGGTAAGAAAATGCTCACTTCAAGGAGTTATTGACCTGGCTCACGGAGTAGAATCAGCTCTGCCCTTTGCTTTTTTGTGACTCAATGGCACAAGATTCCTAGGATTTTTATACTCTGAAAATATGTTCTCCAACTATATTCTCATGTCTAACAACTAATTTGACCAAAAAAATGGCAAGAAAATGCTCAATTCAATGAGTTCTTAACCTGACTCACGGAGTAGAATCAGCTCTGCACTTTGTCTTTTAGGTGACTCTATGGCGCAAGCTTCCTAGAATTTTTATACTCTGAAAACATGTTCTCCAACAATATTCTCATGTCTAATAACTAATTTGACCATAAAAATGGCAAGAAAATGCCCACTTCAAGGTGCTCTTGTCCTGGCTCACGGAGTAGAATCAGCTCTGCACTGTGTGTTTTCAGTGACTCTGTAGCGCAAGCATCGTAGCAATTATATACTCTGAAAACATGTTCTCCAACTATATACTCACGTATAATAACTAATTTGACTATAAAAATTGTAAGAAAATGCTCACTTCAAGGAGTTCTTGACCTGGCTCACGGAGTAGAATCAGCTCTGCACTATGTATTTTTAATGACTCTATGGCGCAAGCATCGTATCAATTATATACTCTGAAAACATGTTCTCCTACTATATACTAACATATAATAACTAATTTGACCATAAAAACGGTAAGAAAATGTTAACTTCAAGGAGTTCTTGACCTGGCTCACGGAGTTGAATCAGCTCTGCCTGTGAGTTTTTAGTGACTCTATGGTGCAGGCTTCCTCGCATTTTTATACTATAAAAACATGTTCTCCAATAATATTCTCTTGTCTAATAACTAAACTGACCATAAAAATGGCAAGAAAATGCTCACTTTAAGAAATTCTTGACCTGGCTCACGGAGTAGAATCAGCTCTGCCATTGAGTTTTTAGTGACTCTATGGTGCAAGCTTCCTCGCATTTTTATACTCTAAAAACATATTCTCCAACTATATTCTCTTGTCTAATAACTAAATTGACCATAAAAATGGCAAGAAAATGCTCACTTTAAGAAGTTCTTGACCTGGCTCACGGAGTAGAATCAGCTCTGCGCTGTGAGTTTTTAGTGACTCTATGGTGCAAGCTTCCTAGCATTTTTATACTCTAAAAACATGTTCTCCAACTATATTCTCATGTATAATAACTAATTTGACTACAAAAATGTCAAGAAAATGCTCAACTCAAAGAGTTCTTGACCTGGATCACGGAGTAGAATCAGCTCTACACTGTGTGTTTTTAGTGACTCTATGGTGCAAGCATTGTAGCAATTATATACTCTGAAAACATGTTCTCCAACTATATCCTCACGTATAATAACTAATTTGACTATAAAAATGGTAAGAAAATGCTCACTTCAAGGAGTTCTTGACCTGGCTCACGGAGTAGAATCAGCTCTACACTATGAGTTTTTAGTGGCGCAAGCATCGTAGCAATTATATACTCTGAAAACATGTTCTCTAACTATATACTCACGTATAATAACTAATTTGACTATAAAAATGGTAAGAAAATGCTCACTTCAAGGAGTTCTTGACCTGGATCATGGAGTAGAATCAGCTCTGCACTTTGACTTTTTAGTGACTCTATGGCAGAAGCTTCCTAGCATTTTTATACTCTGGAAACATGTTCTCCAACTATATGCTCTTTCATAATAACTAATTTGACTATAAGAATTGCAAGAAAATGCTCTTTTCAAGGAGTACGTGACCTGGCTCATGGAGTAGAATATGGTCTTCACTGTGAGTTTTTAGTGACTCTACAGTGTAAGCTTCCTAGGATTTTTATACTCTGAAAATACGTTCTCCAACTATATACTCATGTATAATAACTAATTTGACAATAAAAATGGTAAGAAAATGCTCACTTCAAGGAGTTATTGACCTGGCTCACGGAGTAGAATCAGCTCTGCCCTTTGCTTTTTTGTGACTCAATGGCGCAAGATTCCTAGCATTTTTATACTCTGAAAATATGTTCTCCAACTATATTCTCATGTCTAATAACTTATTTGACCATAAAAATGGCAAGAAAATGCTCAATTCAAGGAGTTCTTAACCTTACTCTCGGAGTAGAATCAGCTCTGCACTTTATCTTTTTAGTGACTCTATGGCGCAAGCTTCCTAGCATTTTTATACTCTGAAAACATGTTCTCCAACAATATTCTCATGTCTAATAACTAATTTGACCATAAAAATGGCAAGAAAATGCTCACTTCAAGGAGTTCTTGTCCTGGCTCACGAAGTAGAATCAGTTCTGCACTGTGTGTTTTTAGTGACTCTATGGCGCAAGTATCGTAGCAATTATATACTTTGAAAAACACGTTCTCCAACTATATACTCACGTATAATAACTAATTTGACTATAAAAATGGTAAGAAAATGCTCACTTCAAGGAGTTCTTGACCTGGCTCATGGAGTAGAATCAGCTATGCACTATGTATTTTTAATGACTCTATGGCGCAAGCATCATATCAATTATATACTCTGAAAACATGTTCTCCAACTATATACTAACGTATAATAACTAATTTGTCCATAAAAACGGTAAGAAAATGCTAACTTCAAGGAGTTCTTGACCTGGCTCACGGAGTTGAATCAGCTCTGCCTGTGAGTTTTTAGTGACTCTATGGTGCAGGCTTCCTTGCATTTTTATTCTCTAAAAACATGTTCTTCAACTATATTCTCTTGTCTAATAACTAAACTGACCATAAAAATGGCAAGAAAATGCTCACTTCAAGAAATTCTTGACCTGGCTCATGGAGTAGAATCAGCTCTGCCTTTGAGTTTTTAGTGACTCCATGGTGCAAGCTTCCTCGCATTTTTATACTCTAAAAACATATTCTTTAACTATATTCTCTTGTCTAATAACTAAATTGACCATAAAAATGGCAAGAAAATGCTCACTTTAAGAAGTTCTTGACCTGGCTCACGGAGTAGAATCAGCTCTGCGCTATGAGTTTTTAGTGACTCTATGGTGCAAGCTTCCTAGAATTTTTATACTCTAAAAACACGTTCTCCAACTATAATCTCATGTATAATAACTAATTTGACTATAAAAATGGCAAGAAAATGCTCACCTCAAGGAGTTCTTGACCTGGATCACAAAGTAGAATCAGCTCTACACTGTGTGTTTTTAGTGACTCTATGGCGCAAGCATCGTAGCAATTATATACTCTGAAAACATGTTCTCCAACTATATACTCACGTATAATAACTAATTTGACTATAAAAATGGTAAGAAAATACTCACTTCAAGGAGTTCTTGACCTGGCTCACGGAGTAGAATCAGCTATGCACTATGTATTTTTAATGACTCTATGGCGCAAGCATCATATCAATTATATACTCTAAAAACATGTTCTCCAACTATATACTAACGTATAATAACTAATTTGTCCATAAAAACGGTAAGAAAATGCTAACTTCAAGGAGTTCTTGACCTGGCTCACGGAGTTGAATCAGCTCTGCCTGTGAGTTTTTAGTGACTCTATGGTGCAGGCTTCCTTGCATTTTTATACTCTAAAAGCATGTTCTACAACTATATTCTCTTATCTAATAACTAAACTGACCATAAAAATGGCAAGAAAATGCTCACTTCAAGAAATTCTTGACCTGGCCCACGGAGTAGAATCAGCTCTGCCTTTGAGTTTTTAGTGACTCTATGGTGCAAGATTCCTCGCATTTTTATATTCTAAAAACATATTCTTTAACTATATTCTCTTATCTAATAGCTAAATTGACCATAAAAATGGCAAGAAAATGCTCACTTTAAGAAGTTCTTGACCTTGCTCACGGAGTAGAATCAGCTCTGCGCTGTGAGTTTTTAGTGACTCTATGGTGCAAGCTTCCTAGAATTTTTATACTCTAAAAACATGTTCTCCAACTATATTCTCATGTATAATAACTAATTTGACTATAAAAATGGCAAGAAAATGCTCACCTCAAGTAGTTCTTGACCTGGATCACGGAGTAGAATCAGCTCTACACTGTGTGTTTTTAGTGACTCTATGGCGCAAGCATCGTAGCAATTATATACTCTGAAAACATGTTCTCAAACTATATACTCACGTATAATAACTAATTTGACTATAAAAATGGTAAGAAAATGCTCACTTTATGGAGTTCTTGACCTGGCTCACGTAGTAGAATCAGTTCTACACTATGTGTTTTTAGTGGCGCAAGCATCGTAGCAATTATATACTCTGAAAACATGTTCTCTAACTATATACTCACGTATAATAACTAATTTGACAATAAAAATGGTAAGAAAATGCTCACTTCAAGGAGTTCTTGACCTGGATCATGGAGTAGAATCAGCTCTGCACTTTGACTTTTTAGTGACTCTATGGCAGAAGCTTCCTAGCATTTTTATACTCTGGAAACATGTTCTCCAACTATATGCTCTTTCATAATAACTAATTTGACTATAAGAATTGCAAGAAAATGCTCTTTTCAAGGAGTACGTGACCTGGCTCATGGAGTAGAATATGGTCTTCACTGTGAGTTTTTAGTGACTCTACAGTGTAAGCTTCCTAGGATTTTTATACTCTGAAAATACGTTCTCCAACTATATACTCATGTATAATAACTAATTTGACAATAAAAATGGTAAGAAAATGCTCACTTCAAGGAGTTATTGACCTGGCTCACGGAGTAGAATCAGCTCTGCCCTTTGCTTTTTTGTGACTCAATGGCGCAAGATTCCTAGCATTTTTATACTCTGAAAATATGTTCTCCAACTATATTCTCATGTCTAATAACTTATTTGACCATAAAAATGGAAATAAAATGCTCAATTCAAGGAGTTCTTAACCTTACTCTCGGAGTAGAATCAGCTCTGCACTTTATCTTTTTAGTGACTCTATGGCGCAAGCTTCCTAGCATTTTTATACTCTGAAAACATGTTCTCCAACAATATTCTCATGTCTAATAACTAATTTGACCATAAAAATGGCAAGAAAATGCTCACTTCAAGGAGTTCTTGTCCTGGCTCACGAAGTAGAATCAGTTATGCACTGTGTGTTTTTAGTGACTCTATGGCGCAAGTATCGTAGCAATTATATACTTTGAAAAACATGTTCTCCAACTATATACTCACGTATAATAACTAATTTGACTATAAAAATGGTAAGAAAATGCTCACTTCAAGGAGTTCTTGACCTGGCTCATGGAGTAGAATCAGCTATGCACTATGTATTTTTAATGACTCTATGGCGCAAGCATCATATCAATTATATACTCTGAAAACATGTTCTCCAACTATATACTCACGTATAATAACTAATTTGACTATAAAAATGGTAAGAAAATGCTCACTTCAAGGAGTTCTTGACCTGGCTCACGGAGTAGAATCAGCTCTGGACTATGTGTTTTTAGTGGCGCAAGCATCGTAGTAATTATATACTCTGAAAACATGTTCTCTAACTATTTACTCACGTATAATAACTAATTTGACTATAAAAATGGTAAGAAAATGCTCACTTCAAGGAGTTCTTGACCTGGATCAAGGAGTAGAATTAGCTCTGCACTTTGACTTTTTAGTGACTCTATGGCAGAAGCTTTCTAGCATTTTTATACTCTGAAAACATGTTCTCCAACTATATGCTCATGCATAATAACTAATTTGACTATAAAAATTGCAAAAAAATGCTCACTTCAAGGAGTACGTGACCTGGCTCATGAAGTAGAATCTGTTCTCCACTGTGAGTTTTTAGTGACTCTACGGTGCAAGCTTCCTAGCATTTTTATACTCTGAAAATACTGTTCTCCAACTATATACTCATGTATAATAACTAATTTGACCATAAAAATGGTAAGAAAATGCTCACTTCAAGGAGTTATTGACCTGGCTCACGGAGCAGAATCAGCTCTGCCATTTGCTATTTTGTGACTCAATGGCGCAAGATTCCTAGCATTTTTATACTCTGAAAATATGTTCTCCAACTATATTCTCATGTCTAATAACTAAGTTGACCATAAAAATGACAAGAAAATGCTCAATTCAAGGAGTTCTTAACCTTACTCACGGAGTAGAATCAGCTCTGCATTTTGTCTTTTTAGTGACTCTATGGCGCAAGCTTCCTAGCATTTTTATACTCTGAAAACATGTTCTCCAACAATATTCTCATGTCTAATAACTAATTTGACCATAAAAATGGCAAGAAAATGCTCACTTCAAGGTGTTCTTGTCCTGGCTCACAGAGTAGAATCAGCTCTGCACTGTGTGTTTTTAGTGACTCTATGGCGCAAGCATCGTAGCAATTATATACTCTGAAAACATGTTCTCCAACTATATACTCACGTATAATAACTAATTTGACTATAAAAATGGTAAGAAAATGCTCACTTCAGAGAGTTCTTAACCTGGCAACAGGAGTAGAATCAACTCTGCACAATGTATTTTTAATGACTCTATGGCGCAAGCATCGTATCAATTATATACTCTGAAAACATGTTCTCCAATTATATACTAACGTATAATAACTAATTTAACCATAAAAATGGTAAGAAAATGCTAACTTCAAGGAGTTCTTGACCTGGCTCACGGAGTTGAATCAGCTCAGCCTTTGAGTTTTTAGTGACTCTATGGTGCAGGCTTCCTCGCATTTTTATACTCTAAGAACATGTTCTCCAACTATATTCTCTTGTCTAATAACTAAACTGACCATAAAAATGGCAAGAAAATGCTTACTTTAAGAAGTTCTTGACCTGGCTCACGGAGTAGAATCAGCTCTGCGCTGTGAGTTTTTAGAGACTCTATGGTGCAAGCTTCATAGAATTTTTATACTCTAAAAATATTTTCTCCAACTATATTCTCATGTATAATAACTAATTTGACTATAGAAATGGCAAGAAAATGCTCACCTCAAGGAGTTCTTGACCTGGATCACGGAGTAGAATCAGCTCTACACTGTGTGTTTTTAGTGACTCTATGGCGCAAGCATCGTAGCAATTATATACTCTGAAAACATGTTCTCCAACTATATACTCCAGTATAATAACTAATTTGACTATAAAAATGGTAAGAAAATGCTCACTTCAAGGAGTTCTTAACCTGGCTCACGGAGTAGAATCAGCTCTACACTATGTGTTTTTCGTGGCGCAAGCATCGTAGCAATTATATACTCGGAAAACATGTTCTCTAACTATATACTCACGTATAATAACTAATTTGACTATAAAAATGGTAAGAAAATGCTCACTTCAAGGAGTTCTTGACCTGGATCACGGAGTAGAATCAGCTCTGCACTTTGACTTTTTAGTGACTCTATGGCAGAAGCTTCCTAGCATTTTTATACTCTGGAAATATGTTCTCCAACTATATGCTCATGCATAATAACAAATTTGACTATAAAAATTGCAAGAAAATGCTCTTTTCAAGGAGTACGTGACCTGGCTCATGGAGTAGAATATGTTCTTCACTGTGAGTTTTGAGTGACTCTACAGTGTAAGCTTCCTAGTATTTTTATACTCTGAAAATACGTTCTCCAACTATATACTCATGTATAATAACTAATTTGACAATAAAAATGGTAAGAAAATGCTCACTTCAAGGAGTTATTGACTTGGCTCACGGAGTAGAATCAGCTCTGCCCTTTGCTTTTTTGTGACTCAATGGCGCAAGATTCCTAACATTTTTATACTCTGAAAATATGTTCTCCAACTATATTCTCATGTCTAATAACTTATTTGACCATAAAAATGGCAAGAAAATGCTCAATTCAAGGAGTTCTTAACCTTACTCACGGAGTAGAATCAGCTCTGCATTTTGTCTTTTTAGTGACTCTATGGCGCAAGCTTCCTAGCATTTTTATACTCTGAAAACATGTTCTCCATCAATATTCTCATATCTAATAACTAATTTGACCATAAAAATGGCAAGAAAATGCTCACTTCAAGGTGTTCTTGTCCTGGCTCACGGAGTAGAATCAGCTCTGCACTGTGTGTTTTTAGTGACTCTATGGCACAAGCATCGTAGCAATTATATGCTTTGAAAACATGTTCTCCAACTATATACTCACGTATAATAACTAATTTGACTATAAAAATGGTAAGAAAATGCTCACTTCAAGGAGTTCTTGAACTGGCTCACGGAGTAGAATCAGCTCTGCACTATGTATTTTTAATGACTCTATGGCGCAAGCATCGTATCAATTATATACTATGAAAACATGTTATCCAATTATATACTAACGTATAATAACTAATTTGACCATAAAAATGGTAAGAAAATGCTAACTTCAAGGAGTTCTTGACCTGGCTCATGAGTTGAATCAGCTCTGCCTGTGAGTTTTTAGTGACTCTATTGTGCAGGCTTCCTCACATTTTTATACTCTAAAAACATGTTCTCCAACTATATTCTCTTGTCTAATAACTAAAATGACCATAAAAATGGCAAGAAAATGCTCACTTCAAGAAATTCTTGACCTGGCTCACGGAGTAGAATCAGCTCTGCCTTTGAGTTTTTAGTGACTCTATGGTGTAAGCTTCCTCGCATTTTTATACTCTAAAAACATATTCTCCAACTATATTCTCTTGTCTAATAACTAAATTGACCATAAAAATGGCAAGAAAATGCTCACTTTTAGAAGTTCTTGACCTGGCTCACGGAGTAGAATCAGCTCTGCACTGTGAGTTTTTAGTGACTCTATGGTGCAAGCTTCCTAGCATTTTTATACTCTAAAAACATGTTCTCCAACTATATTCTCATGTATAATAACTAATTTGACAATAAAAATGACAAGAAATTGCTCACTTCAAGGAGTTCTTGACCTGGATCACGGAGTAGAATCAGCTCTACACTATGTGTTTTTAGTTACTCTATGGCGCAAGCATCGTAGCAATAATATACTCTGAAAACATGTTCTCCAACTATATACTCACGTATAATAACTAATTTGACTATAAAAATGGTAAGAAAATGCTCACTTCAAGGAGTTCTTGACCTGGCTCACGGAGTAGAATCAGCTCTGGACTATGTGTTTTTAGTGGCGCAAGCATCGTAGCAATTATATACTCTGAAAACATGTTCTCTAACTATATACTCACGTATAATAACTAATTTGACTATAAAAATGGTAAGAAAATGCTCACTTCAAGGAGTTCTTGACCTGGATCAAGGAGTAGAATCAGCTCTGCACTTTGACTTTTTAGTGACTCTATTGCAGAAGCTTTCTAGCATTTTTATACTCTGGAAACATGTTCTCCAACTATATGCTCATGCATAATAACTAATTTGACTATAAAAATTGCAAAAAAATTCTAACTTCAAGGAGTACGTGACCTGGCTCATGAAGTAGAATCTGTTCTTCACTGTGAGTTTTTAGTGACTCTACTG
Organism: Pogostemon cablin; assembly: GCA_023678885.1. NCBI lineage: Eukaryota > Viridiplantae > Streptophyta > Magnoliopsida > Lamiales > Lamiaceae > Pogostemon > Pogostemon cablin. Next base: position 41,729,094 of record CM042957.1, on the reverse strand, counting down.
TGCAAGCTTCCTAGCATTTTTATACTCTGAAAATACATTCTCCAACTATATACTCATGTATAATAACTAATTTGACCATGAAAATGGTAAGAAAATGCTCACTTCAAGGAGTTATTGACCTGGCTCACGGAGTAGAATCAGCTCTGCCATTTGCTTTTTTGTGACTCAATGGCGCAAGATTCCTTGCATTTTTATACTCTGAAAATACGTTCTCCAACTATATTCTCATGTCTAATAACTAAGTTGACCATAAAAATGGCAAGAAAATGCTCAATTCAAGGAGTTCTTAACCTGACTCACGGAGTAGAATCAGCTCTGCACTTTGTCTTTTTAGTGACTCTATGGCGCAAGCTTCCTAGCATTTTTATACTCTGAAAACATGTTCTCCAACAATATTCTCATGTCTAATAACTAATTTGACTATAAAAATGGCAAGAAAATGCTCACTTCAAGGTGTTCTTGTCCTGGCTCACAGAGTAGAATCAGCTCTGCACTGTGTGTTTTTAGTGACTCTATGGCGCAAGCATCGTAGCAATTATATACTCTGAAAACATGTTCTCCAACTATATACTCACGTATAATAACTAATTTGACTATAAAAATGGTAAGAAAATGCTCACTTCAAGGAGTTCTTGACCTGGCTCACGGAGTCGAATCAGCTCTGCACTATGTATTTTTAATGACTCTATGGCACAAGCATCGTATCAATTATATACTCTGAAAACATGTTCTCCAACTATATACTAACGTATAATAACTAATTTGACCATAAAAACGGTAAGAAAATGCTAACTTCAAGGAGTTCTTGACCTGGCTCACGGAGTTGAATTAGCTCTGCCTGTGAGTTTTTAGTGACTCTTTTGTGCAGGCTTCCTCGCATTTTTATACTCTAAAAACATGTTCTCCAACTATATTCTCTTGTCTAATAACTAAATTGACCATAAAAATGGCAAGAAAATGCTCACTTTTAGAAGTTCTTGACCTGGCTCACGGAGTAGAATCAGCTCTGCGCTGTGAGTTTTTAGTGACTCTATGGTGCAAGCTTCCTAGAATTTTTATACTCTAAAAACATGTTCTCCAACTATATTCTCATGTATAATAACTAATTTGACTGTAAAAATGGCAAGAAAATGCTCACCTCAAGGAGTTCTTGACCTGGATCACGGAGTAGAATCAGCTCTACACTGTTTGTTTTTAGTGACTCTATGGCGCAAGCATCGTAGCAATTATATACTCTGAAAACATGTTCTCCAACTATATACTCACGTATAATAACTTATTTGACTATAAAAATGGTAAGAAAATGCTCACTTCAAGGAGTTCTTGACCTGGCTCACGGAGTAGAATCAGCTCTACACTATGTGTTTTTAGTGGCGCAAGCATCGTAGCAATTATATACTCTGAAAACATGTTCTCTATCTATATACTCACGTATAATAACTAATTTGACTATAAAAATGGTAAGAAAATGCTCACTTCAAGGAGTTCTTGACCTGGATCACGGAGTAGAATCAGCTCTGCACTTTGACTTTTTAGTGACTCTATGGCAGAAGCTTCCTAGCATTTTTATACTCTGGAAACATGTTCTCCAACTATATGCTCATGCATAATAACTAATTTGACTATAAAAATTGCAAGAAAATGCTCTTTTCAAGGAGTACGTGACCTGGCTCATGGAGTAGAATATGTTCTTCACTGTGAGTTTTGAGTGACTCTACAGTGTAATCTTCCTAGTATTTTTATACTCTGAAAATACGTTCTCCAACTATATACTCATGTTTGGCAAAATGGAGAAGGATCAAGGACATTACAACAGCTATGAATTTTCGAGTATCACATATCTTTCGAGAAGGGAATACAGTTGCAGATTCACTATCAAACGTGGGGGGAGATCTGGATTGGCACGATTCGGCTCCTAACTTTGTTCATCATCTCATGTTCAATGATATGAATTACGAGTGCTTTAGATTTAAATAATGAACTTTTGCCTCTTGTGGCTTGCTTTATTTACAACATCTTTGTAACCATTGATTTTTCTTTTAAATTACATCTATTTGACTATATACTCATGTATAATAACTAATTTGACAATAAAAATGGTAAGAAAATGCTCACTTCAAGGAGTTATTGACCTGACTCACGGAGTAGAATCAGCTCTGCCCTTTGCTTTTTTGTGACTCAATGGCGCAAGATTCCTAGCATTTTTATACTCTGAAAATATGTTCTCCAACTATATTCTCATGTCTAATAACTTATTTGACCATAAAAATGGCAAGAAAATGTTCAATTCAAGGAGTTCTTAACCTTACTCACGGAGTAGAATCAGCTCTGCACTTTATCTTTTTAGTGACTCTATGGCGCAAGCTTCCTAGCATTTTTATACTCTGAAAACATGTTCTCCAACAATATTCTCATGTCTAATAACTAATTTGACTATAAAAATGGCAAGAAAATGCTCACTTCAAGGTGTTCTTGTCCTGGCTCATGGAGTAGAATCAGCTCTGCACTGCGTGTTTTTAGTGACTCTATGGCGCAAGCATCGTAGCAATTATATACTCTGAAAACATGTTCTCCAACTATATACTCACGTATAATAACTAATTTGACTATAAAAATGGTAAGAAAATGCTCACTTCAAGGAGTTCTTGACCTGGCTCACGGAGTCGAATCAGCTCTGCACTATGTATTTTTAATGACTCTATGGCGCAAGCATCGTATCAATTATATACTCTGAAAACATGTTCTCCAACTATATACTAACGTATAATAACTAATTTGACCATAAAAACGGTAAGAAAATGCTAACTTCAAGGAGTTCTTGACCTGGCTCACGGAGTTGAATCAGCTCTGCCTGTGAGTTTTTAGTGACTCTTTTGTGCAGGCTTCCTCGCATTTTTATACTCTAAAAACATGTTCTCCAACTATATTCTCTTGTCTAATAACTAAAATGACCATAAAAATGGCAAGAAAATGCTTACTTCAAGAAATTCTTGACCTAGCTCACGGAGTAGAATCAGCTCTGCCTTTGAGTTTTTAGTGACTCTATGGTGCAAGCTTCCTCGCATTTTTATACTCTAAAAACATATTCTCCAACTATATTCTCTTGTCTAATAACTAAATTGACCATAAAAATGGCAAGAAAATGCTCACTTTAAGTAGTTCTTGACCTGGCTCACGAAGTAGAATCAGCTCTGCGCTGTGAGTTTTTAGTGACTCTATGGTGCAAGCTTCCTAGCATTTTTATACTCTAAAAACATGATATCCAACTATATTCTCATGTATAATAACAAATTTGACTATAAAAATGACAAGAAAATGCTCACTTCAAGGAGTTCTTGACCTGGATCACGGAGTAGAATCAGCTCTACACTGTGTGTTTTTAGTTACTCTATGGCGCAAGTATCGTAGCAATTATATACTCTGAAAACATGTTCTCCAACTATATACTCATATATAATAACTAATTTGACTATAAAAATGGTAAGAAAATGCTCACTTCAAGGAGTTCTTGACCTGGCTCACGGAGTAGAATCAGCTCTGGACTATGTGTTTTTAGTGGCGCAAGCATCGTAGCAATTATATACTCTGAAAACATGTTCTCTAACTATATACTCACGTATAATAACTAATTTGACTATAAAAATGGTAAGAAAATGCTCACTTCAAGAAGTTCTTGACCTGGATCAAGGAGTAGAATTAGCTCTGCACTTTGACTTTTTAGTGACTCTATGGCAGAAGCTTTCTAGCATTTTATACTCTGGAAACATGTTCTCCAACTATATGCTCATGCATAATAACTAATTTGACTATAAAAATTGCAAAAAAATGCTCACTTCAAGGAGTACATGACCTGGCTCATGAAGTAGAATCTGTTCTTCACTGTGAGTTTTTAGTGACTCTACGGTGCAAGCTTCCTAGCATTTTTATACTCTGAAAATACATTCTCCAACTATATACTCATGTATAATAACTAATTTGACCATAAAAATGGTAAGAAAATGCTCACTTCAAGGAGTTATTGACCTGGCTCACGGAGTAGAATCAGCTCTGCCATTTTCTTTTTTGTGACTCAATGGCGCAAGATTCCTAGCATTTTTATACTCTAAAAATATGTTCTCCAACTATATTCTTATGTCTAATAACTAAGTTGACCATAAAAATGGCAAGAAAATGCTCAATTCAAGGAGTTCTTAACCTGACTCACGGAGTAGAATCAGCTCTGCACTTTGTCTTTTTAGTGACTCTATGGCGCAAGCTTCCTAGAATTTTTAAACTCTGAAAACATGTTCTCCAACAATATTCTCATGTCTAATAACTAATTTGACCATAAAAATGGCAAGAAAATGCTCACTTCAAGGTGTTCTTGTCCTGGCTCACAGAGTAGAATCAGCTCTGCACTGTGTGTTTTTAGTGACTCTATGGCGCAAGCATCGTAGCAATTATATACTCTGAAAACATGTTCTCCAACTATATACTCACGTATAATAACTAATTTGACTATAAAAATGGTAAGAAAATGCTCACTTCAGGGAGTTCTTGACCTGGCAACGGAGTAGAATCAACTCTGCACTATGTATTTTTAATGACTCTATGGCGCAAGCATCGTATCAATTATATACTCTGAAAACATGTTCTCCAATTATATACTAACGTATAATAACTAATTTGACAATAAAAATGGTAAGAAAATGCTAACTTCAAGGAGTTCTTGACCTAGCTCACGGAGTTGAATCAGCTCTGCCTGTGAGTTTTTAGTGAGTCTATGGTGCAGGCTTCCTCGCATTTTTATACTCTAAAAACATGTTCTCCAACTATATTCTCTTGTCTAATAACTAAACTGACCATAAAAATGGCAAGAAAATTCTCACTTTAAGAAGTTCTTGACCTGGCTCACGGAGTAGAATCAGCTCTGCGCTGTGAGTTTTTAGTGACTCTATGGTGCAAGCTTTCTAGAATTTTTATACTCTAAAAACATGTTCTCCAACTATATTCTCATGTATAATAACTAATTTGACTATAGAAATGGCAAGAAAATGCTCACCTCAAGGAGTTCTTGACCTGGATCACGGAGTAGAATCAGCTCTACACTGTGTGTTTTTAGTGACTCTATGGCGTAAGCATCGTAGCAATTATATACTCTGAAAACATGTTCTCCAACTATATACTCCCGTATAATAACTAATTTGACTATAAAAATGGTAAGAAAATGCTCACTTCAAGGAGTTCTTGACCTGGCTCACGGAGTAGAATCAGCTCTACACTTTGTCTTTTTAGTGACTCTATGGCGCAAGTTTCCTAGAATTTTTAAACTCTGAAAACATGTTCTCCAACAATATTCTCATGTCTAATAACTAATTTGACCATAAAAATGGCAAGAAAATGCTCACTTCAAGGTGTTCTTGTTCTGGCTCACAGAGTAGAATCAGCTCTGCACTGTGTGTTTTTAGTGACTCTATGGCGCAAGCATCGTAGCAATTATATACTCTGAAAACATGTTCTCCAACTATATACTCACGTATAATAACTAATTTGACTATAAAAATGGTAAGAAAATGCTCACTTCAGGGAGTTCTTGACCTGGCAATGGAGTAGAATCAACTCTGCACTATGTATTTTTAATGACTCTATGGCGCAAGCATCGTATCAATTATATACTCTGAAAACATGTTCTCCAATTATATACTAACGTATAATAACTAATTTGACCATAAAAATGGTAAGAAAATGCTAACTTCAAGGAGTTCTTGACCTGGCTCACGGAGTTGAATCAGCTCTGCCTGTGAGTTTTTAGTGAGTCTATGGTGCAGGCTTCCTGGCATTTTTATACTCTAAGAACATGTTCTGCAACTATATTCTCTTGTCTAATAACTAAACTGACCATAAAAATGGCAAGAAAATGATCACTTTAAGAAGTTCTTGACCTGGCTCATGGAGTAGAATCAGCTCTGCGCTGTGAGTTTTTAGTGACTCTATGGTGCAAGCTTCCTAGAATTTTTATACTCTAAAAACATGTTCTCCAACTATATTCTCATGTATAATAACTAATTTGACTATAGAAATGGCAAGAAAATGCTCACGTCAAGGAGTTCTTGACCTGGATCACGGAGTAGAATCAGCTCTACACTGTGTGTTTTTAGAGACTCTATGGCGTAAGCATCGTAGCAATTATATACTCTGAAAACATGTTCACCAACTATATACTCCCGTATAATAACTAATTTGACTATAAAAATGGTAAGAAAATGCTCACTTCAAGGAGTTCTTGACCTGGCTCACGGAGTAGAATCAGCTCTACAATATGTGTTTTTAGTGGCGCAAGCATCGTAGCAATTATATACTCTGAAAACATGTTCTCTAACTATATACTCACGTATAATAACTAATTTGACTATAAAAATGGTAAGAAAATGCTTACTTAAAGGAGTTCTTGACCTGGATCATGGAGTAGAATCAGCTCTGCACTTTGACTTTTTAGTGACTCTATGGCTGAAGCTTCCTAGCATTTTTATACTCTGGAAACATGTTCTCCAACTATATGCTCATGCATTATAACTAATTTGACTATAAAAATTGCAAGAAAATGCTCTTTTCAAGGAGTACGTGACCAGGCTCATGGAGTAGAATATGTTCTTCACTGTGAGTTTTGAGTGACTCTACAGTGTAAGCTTCCTAGTATTTTTATACTCTGAAATACATTCTCCAACTATATACTCATGTATAATAACTAATTTGACAATAAAAATGGTAAGAAAATGCTCACTTCAAGGAGTTATTGACCTGGCTCACGGAGTAGAATCAGCTCTGCCCTTTGCTTTTTTGTGACTCAATGGTGCAAGATTCCTAGCATTTTTATACTCTGAAAATATGTTCTTCAACTATATTCTCATGTCTAATAACTTATTTGACCATAAAAATGGCAAGAAAATGCTCAATTCAAGGAGTTCTTAACCTTACTCACGGAGTAGAATCAGCTCTGCACTTTGTCTTTTTAGTGACTCTATGGCGCAAGCTTCCTAGCATTTTTATACTCTGAAAACATGTTCTCCAACAATATTCTCATGTCTAATAACTAATTTGACCATAAAAATGGCAAGAAAATGCTCACTTCAAGGTGTTCTTGTCCTGGCTCATGGAGTAGAATCAGCTCTGCACTGTGTGTTTTTAGTGACTCTATGGCGCAAGCATCGTAGCAATTATATACTCTGAAAACATGTTCTCCAACTATATACTCACGTATAATAACTAATTTGACTATAAAAATGGTAAGAAAATGCTCACTTCAAGGAGTTCTTGACCTGGCTCACGGAGTAGAATCAGCTCTGCACTATGTATTTTTAATGACTCTATGGCGCAAGCATCGTATCAATTATATACTCTGAAAACATGTTCTCCAACTATATACTAACGTATAATAACTAATTTGTCCATAAAAACGGTAAGAAAATGCTAACTTCAAGGAGTTCTTGACCTGGCTCACGGAGTTGAATCAGCTCTGCCTGTGAGTTTTTAGTGACTCTATGGTGCAGGCTTCCTTGCATTTTTATTCTCTAAAAACATATTCTTCAACTATATTCTCTTGTCTAATAACTAAACTGACCATAAAAATGGCAAGAAAACGCTCACTTCAAGAAATTCTTGACCTGGCTCACGGAGTAGAATCAGCTCTGCCTTTGAGTTTTTAGTGACTCCATGGTGCAAGCTTCCTCGCATTTTTATACTCTAAAAACATATTCTTTAACTATATTCTCTTGTCTAATAACTAAATTGACCATAAAAATGGCAAGAAAATGCTCACTTTAAGAAGTTCTTGACCTGGCTCACGGAGTAAAATCAGCTCTGCGCTATGAGTTTTTAGTGACTCTATGGTGCAAGCTTCCTAGAATTTTTATACTCTAAAAACACGTTCTCCAACTATAATCTCATGTATAATAACTAATTTGACTTAAAAATGGCAAGAAAATGCTCACCTCAAGGAGTTCTTGACCTGGATCACAAAGTAGAATCAGCTCTACACTGTGTGTTTTTAGTAACTCTATGGCGCAAGCATCGTAGCAATTATATACTCTAAAAACATGTTCTCCAACTATATCTCACGTATAATAACTAATTTGACTATAAAAATGGTAAGAAAATGCTCACTTCAAGGAGTTCTTGACCTGGCTCACGGAGTAGAATCAGCTCTGCACTATGTATTTTTAATGACTCTATGGCGCAAGCATCATATCAATTATATACTCTAAAAACATGTTCTCCAACTATATACTAACGTATAATAACTAATTTGTCCATAAAAACGGTAAGAAAATGCTAACTTCAAGGAGTTCTTGACCTGGCTCACGGAGTTGAATCAGCTCTGCCTGTGAGTTTTTAGTGACTCTATGGTGCAGGCTTCCTTGCATTTTTATACTCTAAAAGCATGTTCTCCAACTATATTCTCTTATCTAATAACTAAACTGACCATAAAAATGGCAAGAAAATGCTCACTTCAAGAAATTCTTGACCTGGCCCACGGAGTAGAATCAGCTCTGCCTTTGAGTTTTTAGTGACTCTATGGTGCAAGATTCCTCGCATTTTTATATTCTAAAAACATATTCTTTAACTATATTCTCTTGTCTAATAGCTAAATTGACCATAAAAATGGCAAGAAAATGCTCACTTTAAGAAGTTCTTGACCTGGCTCACGGAGTAGAATCAGCTCTGCGCTGTGAGTTTTTAGTGACTCTATGGTGCAAGCTTCCTAGAATTTTTATACTCTAAAAACATGTTCTCCAACTATATTCTCATGTATAATAACTAATTTGACTATAAAAATGGCAAGAAAATGCTCACCTCAAGGAGTTCTTGACCTGGATCACGGAGTAGAATCAGCTCTACACTGTGTGTTTTTAGTGACTCTATGGCGCAAGCATCGTAGCAATTATATACTCTGAAAACATGTTCTCAAACTATATACTCACGTATAATAACTAATTTTACTATAAAAATGGTAAGAAAATGCTCACTTTAAGGAGTTCTTGACCTGGCTCACGTAGTAGAATCAGTTCTACACTATGTGTTTTTAGTGGCGCAAGCATCGTAGCAATTATATACTCTGAAAACATGTTCTCTAACTATATACTCACGTATAATAACTAATTTGACTATAAAAATGGTAAGAAAATGCTCACTTCAAGGAGTTCTTGACCTGGATCACGGAGTAGAATCAGCTCTGCACTTTGACTTTTTAGTGACTCTATGGCAGAAGCTTCCTAGCATTTTTATACTCTGGAAACACGTTCTCCAACTATATGCTCATGCATAATAACTAATTTGACTATAAAATTGCTAGAAAATGCTCTTTTCAAGGAGTACGTGACCTGGCTCATGGGGTAGAATATGTTCTTCAATGTGAGTTTTTAGTGACTCTACAGTGTAAGCTTCCTAGTATTTTTATACTCTAAAAATACATTCTCCAACAATTTACTCATGTATAATAACTAATTTGACAATAAAAATGGTAAGAAAATGCTCACTTCAAGGAGTTATTGACTTGGCTCACGAAATAGAATCAGCTCTGCCCTTTGCTTTTTTGTGACTCAATGGCGCAAGATTCCTAGCATTTTTATACTCTGAAAATATGTTCTCCAACTATATTCTCATGTCTAATAACTTATTTGACCATAAAAATGGCAAGAAAATGCTCAATTCAAGGAGTTCTTAACCTTACTCACGGAGTAGAATCAGCTCTGCACTTTGTCTTTTTAGTGACTCTATGGCGCAAGCTTCCTAGCATTTTTATACTCTGAAAACATGTTCTCCAACAATATTCTCATGTCTAATAACTAATTTGACCATAAAAATGGCAAGAAAATGCTCACTTCAAGGTGTTCTTGTCCTGGCTCACGGAGTAGAATCAGCTCTGCACTGTGTGTTTTTAGTGACTCTATGGCGCAAGCATCGTAGCAATTATATACTCTGAAAACATGTTCTCCAACTATATACTCACGTATAATAACTAATTTGACTATAAAAATGGTAAGAAAATGCTCACTTCAGGGAGTTCTTGAACTGGCTCACGGAGTAGAATCAGCTCTGCACTATGTATTTTTAATGACTCTATGGCGCAAGCATCGTATCAATTATATACTCTGAAAATATGTTCTCCAATTATATACTAATGTATAATAACTAATTTGACCATAAAAACGGTAAGAAAATGCTAACTTCAAGGAGTTCTTGACCTGGCTCACGGAGTTGAATCAGCTCTGCCTGTGAGTTTTTAGTGACTCTATGGTGCAGGCTTCCTTGCATTTTTATTCTCTAAAAACATGTTCTTCAACTATATTCTCTTGTCTAATAACTAAACTGACCATAAAAATGGCAAGAAAATGCTCACTTCAAGAAATTCTTGACCTGGCTCACGGAGTAGAATCAGCTCTGCCTTTGAGTTTTTAGTGACTCCATGGTGCAAGCTTCCTCGCATTTTTATACTCTAAAAACATATTCTTTAACTATATTCTCTTGTCTAATAACTAAATTGACCATAAAAATGGCAAGAAAATGCTCACTTTTAGAAGTTCTTGACCTGGCTCACGGAGTAGAATCAGCTCTGCGCTATGAGTTTTTAGTGACTCTATGGTGCAAGCTTCCTAGAATTTTTATACTCTAAAAACACGTTCTCCAACCATATTCTCATGTATAATAACTAATTTGACTATAAAAATGGCAAGAAAATGCTCACCTCAAGGATTCTTGACCTGGATCACAGAGTAGAATCAGCTTTACACTGTGTGTTTTTAGTGACTCTATGGCGCAAGCATCGTAGCAATTATATACTCTGAAAACATGTCTCCAACTATATACTCACGTATAATAACTAATTTGACTATAAAAATGGTAAGAAAATGCTCACTTCAAGGAGTTCTTGACCTGGCTCACGGAGTAGAATCAGCTCTGCACTATGTATTTTTAATGACTCTATGGCGCAAGCATCATATCAATTATATACTCTGAAAACATGTTCTCCAACTATATACTAACGTATAATAACTAATTTGTCCATAAAAACGGTAAGAAAATGCTAACTTCAAGGAGTTCTTGACCTGGCTCACGGAGTTGAATCAGCTCTGCCTGTGAGTTTTTAGTGACTCTATGGTGCAGGCTTCCTTTCATTTTTATACTCTAAAAACATGTTCTCCAACTATATTCTCTTGTCTAATAACTAAACTGACCATAAAAATGGCAAGAAAATGCTCACTTCAAGAAATTCTTGACCTGGCATACGGAGTAGAATCAGCTCTGCCTTTTAGTTTTTAGTGACTCTATGGTGCAAGCTTCCTCGCATTTTTATATTCTAAAAACATATTCTTTAACTATATTCTCTTGTCTAATAGCTAAATTGACCATAAAAATGGCAAGAAAATGCGCACTTTAAGAAGTTCTTGACCTGGCTCACGGAGTAGAATCAGCTCTGCGCTGTGAGTTTTTAGTGACTCTATGGTGCAAGCTTCCTAGAATTTTTATACTCTAAAAACATGTTCTCCAACTATATTCTCATGTATAATAACTAATTTGACTATAAAAATGGCAAGAAAATGCTCACCTCAAGGAGTTCTTGATCGGGATCACGGAGTAGAATCAGCTCTACACTGTGTGTTTTTAGTGACTCTATGGCGCAAGCATCGTAGCAATTATATACTCTGAAAACATGTTCTCAAACTATATACTCACGTATAATAACTAATTTGACTATAAAAATGGTAAGAAAATGCTCACTTCAAGGAGTTCTTGACCTGGCTCACGGAGTAGAATCAGTTCTACACTATGTGTTTTTAGTGGCGCAAGCATCGTAGCAATTATATACTCTGAAAACATGTTATCTAACTATATACTCACGTATAATAACTAATTTGACTATAAAAATTGTAAGAAAATGCTCACTTCAAGGAGTTCTTGACCTGGATCACGGAGTAGAATCAGCTCTGCACTTTGACTTTTTAGTGACTCTATGGCAGAAGCTTCCTAGCATTTTTATACTCTGGAAACACGTTCTCCAACTATATGCTCATTCATAATAACTAATTTGACTATAAAATTGCTAGAAAATGCTCTTTTCAAGGAGTACTTGACCTGACTCATGGGGTAGAATATGTTCTTTAATGTGAGTTTTTAGTGACTCTACAGTGTAAGCTTCCTAGTATTTTTATACTCTGAAAATACGTTCTCCAACTATATACTCATGTATAATAACTAATTTGACAATAAAAATGGTAAGAAAATGCTCACTTCAAGGAGTTATTGACTTGGCTCACGGAATAGAATCAGCTCTGCCCTTTGCTTTTTTGTGACTCAATGGCGCAAGATTCCTAGCATTTTTATACTCTGAAAATATGTTCTCCAACTATATTCTCATGTCTAATAACTTATTTGACCATAAAAATGGCAAGAAAATGCTCAATTCAAGGAGTTCTTAACCTTACTCACGGAGTAGAATCAACTCTGCACTTTGTCTTTTTAGTGACTCTATGGCGCAAGCTTCCTAGCATTTTTATACTCTGAAAACATGTTCTCCATCAATATTCTCATGTCTAATAACTAATTTGACCATAAAAATGGCAAGAAAATGCTCACTTCAAGGTGTTCTTGTCCTGGCTCACGGAGTTGAATCAGCTCTGCACTGTGTGTTTTTAGTGACTCTATGGCGCAAGCATCGTAGCAATTATATACTCTGAAAACATGTTCTCCAACTATATACTCACGCATAGTAACTAATTTGACTATAAAAATGTTAAGAAAATGCTCACTTCAGGGAGTTCTTGAACTGGCTCACGGAGTAGAATCAGCTCTGCACTATGTATTTTTAATGACTCTATGGCGCAAGCATCGTATCAATTATATACTCTGAAAACATGTTCTCCAATTATATACTAACATATAATTACTAATTTGACCATAAAAACGGTAAGAAAATGCTAACTTCAAGGAGTTCTTGACCTGGCTCACGGAGTTGAATTAGCTCTGCTTGTGAGTTTTTAGTGACTCTATTGTGCAGGCTTCCTCGCATTTTTATACTCTAAAAACATGTTCTCCAACTATATTCTCTTGTCTAATAACTAAATTGACCATAAAAATGGCACGAAAAAGCTCACTTTAAGAAGTTCTTGACCTGGCTCACTAAGTAGAATCAGCTCTGCGCTGTGAGTTTTTAGTGACTCTATGGTGTAAGCTTCCTAGCATTTTTATACTCTAAAAACATGATCTCCAACTATATTCTCATGTATAATAACTAATTTGACTATAAAAATGACAAGAAAATGCTCACTTCAAGGAGTTCTTGACCTGGATCACGGAGTAGAATCAGCTCTATACTGTGTGTTTTTAGTGACTCTATGGCGCAAGCATCGTAGCAATTATATACTCTGAAAACATGTTCTCCAACTATATACTCACGTATGATAACTAATTTGACTATAAAAATGGTAAGAAAATGCTCACTTCAAGGAGTTCTTGACCTGGCTCATGGAGTAGAATCAGCTCTGGACTATGTGTTTTTAGTGGCGCAAGCATCGTAGTAATTATATACTCTGAAAACATGTTCTCTAACTATATACTCACTTATAATAACTAATTTGACTATAAAAATGGTAAGAAAATGCTCACTTCAAGGAGTTCTTGACCTGGATCAAGGAGTAGAATTAGCTCTGCACTTTGACTTTTTAGTGACTCTATGGCATAAGCTTTCTAGCATTTTTATACTCTGGAAACATGTTCTCCAACTATATGCTCATGCATAATAACTAATTTGACTATAAAAATTGCAAAAAAATGCTCACTTCAAGGAGTACGTGACCTGGCTCATGATGTAGAATATGTTCTTCACTGTGAGTTTTTAGTGACTCTACGGTGCAAGCTTCCTAGCATTTTTATACTCTGAAAATACGTTCTCCAACTATATACTCATGTATAATAACTAATTTGACCATAAAAATGGTAAGAAAATGCTCACTTCAAGGAGTTATTGACCTGGCTCACGGAGCAGAATCAGCTCTGCCATTTGCTTTTTTGTGACTCAATGGCGCAAGATTCCTAGCATTTTTATACTCTGAAAATATGTTCTCCAACTATATTCTCATGTCTAATAACTAAGTTGACCATAAAAATGACAAGAAAATGCTCAATTCAAGGAGTTCTTAACCTTACTCACGGAGTAGAATCAGCTCTGCATTTTGTCTTTTTAGTGACTCTATGGCGCAAGCTTCCTAGCATTTT